>LPNX010855396.1:0-251998 GCA_001517045.1 Pseudotsuga menziesii
TGTAATTGTGTTGAAAAGATAAAAGAAAAAACAAAGAGCATAATTTAACGTTTAATTTAGCTACAATCTAATCCCATAGTGGTGTATGTTCTTTGAATTTTGTGCAACTAAATGTAATTTAAGCCTCAACATAAATATGTGTGAAATAATTTACCTATCATTCATTGAAATTTTTTGAAATGTATTTATGGATTGATGAATATGTAATGAGTAATTGAATGACCTATATTAGTAATAGGAAAACTATATTATAATTATTATATATTTAATGAGCCCAATAAACAAATACCATTTGTTAGGATGGTAAAATATGTGATTATAGAATAGATTCCACACCACGGGCCTAAGCCTAACTGTTGTATTCCATTCTCTATAATATATTTTTATACATCTCCTTTCTTGCATCGTATGTAAAGTAGGCATGTAGAAATGTATAAATAAATTATTTATTGTTTCTCTTTATAAAGTTGAAATATTTTTATTTTTTTAGTAGATAGATCCATAGATTTATTGCTTGATTGTAATATAAGAACTACAAAAACTAACAATCCATTATCATTTGGATTAGAGAAGAATAATTTTCATGATTACTTTTGAAATGTGGATAATGTAATGGTCAATTATGTGAGGAATATAATGTCTTTAAAATATTGTATCTAAACTTCAAATTGTCTTCCTTGTTGTATATGTCTACATCTCCTTGCTTAACTTGCAACACGATGTTCTTTTATTGCACCCCTAGGTACAATGGAGCTGACCATGTTACTATGATGGTGTTGTATCTTGAAAATTTGAAAGAATTTGGCGTTTCATTCACCTTTCTTGAGCCATTGAACACAAGATTTTTGTTTCTAGAGTACTTCTTTTATGTTTCTTTGGTCCAACTAAATTTGGAGGATCTTATCTTCCTTGTTCAACTATTCTATTCTTCCTTATAGAATTATTTTCTTTTGCAGTTGTTCCATTTGGTTTTAAAATTTCTTATTCCCCTCAAATATATTACCAAAAACCTCAGTGTGCTAGGTTTTGAGCTTATGCTTCATGTTTTTCAATTTTTGTTGAAATATGCACGTTTTAGATCCTTGCTGGATTGTTGCCTTTTTCCACCAAGTAGTGATGTTGGAGTGAAAGAATGGGTGTTTCAATCAATATTTATCAAATATGAAGGGTCTATTTCTTGGCATATCATCTACTCCTACTCCTAGGTACATGGTCCAGTGGCTGGAGCTCGCACAAGGTAAATTGAGTCTTCAATATTGTTTCTTGGGTTGAGCACAATTTCCGAAAGGAGGAAACGATCTAGGAGAGAGGCTAATTGATGAGTGTCATTTCATTTATTATTCTATATGTAATTTCCATTTATAGTTATGTTAACCATTAGATTGAGGTCTTGAATTAATTCCTTGAAGGATTCATAGGTTGGATCCAACCTTTTGATGTGTCCCTTTTTCTCCAAGAGGGACAAAATGAGATTGAAGTCTTTGCCAATTATCCATTTATGATTACCTATGAGTGATTGTAATCCATGAAAGGATTCAATGAATTGAGTTTTGTCCTATGTTGTCAGGGGACCATAGACATTAATGATGAAGCATGTCTCCCTTGTTCTAACAAGGTAGAATTTTGCAGATATTCTTAGAGCTGTGGAGAAGAAGTCCTCTAGCTCTATGTAGGTTTCAAAGAGTGTATAGTATGCATGTTGTACCTTTGTCATCCAGTGAAATCACCTTGGAGCCTTTTCAGTTGTAATATGATACCTTATTTAACATCTCAACACCACATTTTGTTTCTTGCAACATTAAAATATCGATATTTTTAGAATAAATTTTATTTCTTAAGATTCTTTCCTTACCTTTTCTATTGAGACCCATGATATTCCATGAGATGAGCTTCACGATAAAATAGAGGGTGAAGGAGAAAATAAATTCTTTGTAATGGGCACAAATTGTCTAGAATTTATGAGCCTTTCACCTAACTCTTTTAAGATATGATTATTGCTTCATTTACCTCTTTTTTTTTATCTTCTCCTTCTTGGAATGCTCTTTCTGGTTGTTGGTTTTGACCCCGAGGGAGGGTGCAATCTGATCTTTCTTCATCTCTTATTTTGTTTTCTTATTTTTGGAGCAATGGAGTGCATCCTTGAGAACGTTAATTTGCTTCTTTGGTATACATTGTGGGTTTTATTGCTTATATGCATCCATTGTTCCTTGAAGGTTGAGGTCTCCAAGATCCATATATTCCCCATTAAAACCTTGGTGTTTCGCTTCATCCATAAGGGTTTCCTCATTCATCTATGCTTCCTTGAACCTTTTTGGTTCACTAGGGGTGGGGATTTCATCTACTTGTCTCTTTTTTAGTTGTTCCTAGGCTTTGGTGCCTTGATTTGGAGAATTATGTGTCAATTTCATAGATTCTTCATAATTTTCCTTTAATTTTTCATTGGGGGGTCCTCTCCACTGACGACTTCAAATTTGTTGTTGGTAAGAATTTATTTTCCTAGGGGAGTGGAGATAGGTTTTCTTTATGGTCCTCTTCAATTAGCCACCTGAATGAAACCCTTTGGATCTTATTATTCGATAGTTTTTTTTCTTCTGATACATGACTCTTGTTAAGGGGACAATCTATGAAAAGGTGTTTGTGTTCATGGCATTTGCGAAGCAAAAAGGGATGTGCTCATAATCCAGATTCTATACCCATTCAATGTCTTCGTATCTAAGCTAGATGGATTCTAGAAGTGGCCTTGAGATGTTCATATACACATATATTTGTGCGTAATAAGTGTAGCATCCTTGCTTAGTGAATTTAGATATTTTCACAAATGTGCATGTGGCATTCCCATGTTGGTGTGGGTTTCCTCATCCCAATACTATTGTAGAAAAGAGTAGAGGCCGATCCATACTAGGGTTATTGATAAGTCATCTTTCTCAAGGATAATTTTTTCCTTCTAGAAAACGAGGTATGACCCCGGACAATTGAAAAAGTATGGTCCATTTTGAAAAATTATATCCTTATCCTCTAGGTTGGTGAAAATTTTAGTGAAGAAACCTCTAGATCCTTTAGTCTTTTTTGACACATGTCTCATATTAAGGGGTCAATCTTTGAAAAGGTGTATGCGATTGTGGCATTTGCACATTGAAAAGGGATGTGATGATAATCCAAATTATATACCGATTTAGTGTCTTGGTATCTTAGGTAGATGGAATCTAGAAGCGACATTGAGATGTTCATATACACATAGATTCACGTGTTAGATGTGAAGCATCCCTGCTTAGTGATTTCAGAGGTTTTGACAATGTGCCTGTGGTATGTCCAATAAAGGTGAGGGTTTCCTCATCCCAATACTCTTGCAGAAAAGAGTACAGGAGGATCCATACTAGGGCTACATGCAAGCCTTTTTTTCTCAGAGATAAAGTTTTCCTTTGAAAAAATGAGGCATAGCCCCGCAAGATAAAAAATGTCTGGTTCATTTTGAAAAATTATATCCTTGTCCTCTGGGTTGGTGAAAATTATAGTGAAGAAACCTTTAGATCTAAGCTTAAGATCCACTTTCCCTTCATATTTTAATCTTGTTTGAATCCACCAAAAGTCGCTTATGACTACATGGTCTTGCATGTATTGGATGTAAGTGCCTATCTTTGAGGAGGTTACTTCATACATGGGAATTCAGAGTGATTTGGGAATGTAACTGTTATTGGGTTTTCCTTCTCGTGTTGATATCTTGTTTCCAACTGATTTCTCCCTTGATTCTATTGGGTGGGTATCATTCCTTGTACTTCCCTTCACTTCTTCATCGTTCCATTTCTCCACTCCCAAACCTCATCCATTCTCTTCCCAATGGTTGCAGATGATTGCGGCTCCTGTCATAGGTTCAGGGGGGGGGGGGACAACTTGACTTCCCTTTTGAAAGAATTTCCCTATAGGAGGGATCCAAGCTCCCTCCTCTCCTGTATACCACTGGATTAGACTTCCAAAGTTGTTGGGTTTCAATCATATATCAAACCCTAAACCTTGAGGTCAAATATAAGGATTTTTTTTCTTATACTAGTCTCAGAGTCTCACATTTGTACCTCTATTTTTCAAGACCATAATATGCTTTAGTTTAAACTAGCAATTGTACCTGGGGTGCAATAAAAGAACGCCGTGTTGTAAGCTAAGCAAGGAGATGTGGGCATATACAACAAGAAAGACAATTTGAAGTGTTGAAATACAAATTTAAGTAAATAAAATCTTATGGTTGATACAATAATGTAAAACATTATATTCTTCACATAATTGGCCATTACATTATCAGAATTTCAAAAGTAATCANAGGATCCATACTGGGGCTACATGTAAGCCTTTTTTCTCAGAGATAAAGTTTTCCTTCAAAAAAATGAGGCATAGCCCCGCAAGATAAAAAATGTTTGGTTCATTTTGAAAAATTATATCCTTGTACTCTAGGTTGGTGAAAATTATAGTGAAGAAACCTTTAGATCTAAGCTTAAGATCCACTTTCCCTTCATATTTTAATCTTGTTTGAATCCACCATCTTAGGGTTGTTTCCATGGGTCAAATCCCCCAAAAGTCGCTTATGACTACATGGTCTTGCATGTATTGGATGTAAGTGCCTATCTTTGAGGAGGTTACTTCATACATGGGAATTCAGTTTGATTTGGGAATGTAACTGTCATTGGGTTTTCCCTCTCGGGTTGATATCTTGTTGCCAACTGATTTCTCCCTTGATTCTATTAGGTGGGTATCATTCCTTGTACTTCCCTTCCCTTCTTCATCGTTCCATTTCTCCACTCCCAAACCCCATCCATTCTCTTCCCAATGGTTGCAGATGATTGTGGCTCCTGTCATAGTTTCAGGGAGGGGGACAACTTGACTTCCCTTTTGAAAGAATTTCCCTATAGGAGGGATCCAAGCTCCCTCCTCTCCTGTATACCACTGAATTAGACTTCCAAAGCTGTTGGGTTTCAATCATATATCAAACCCTAAACCTTGAGGTCAAATATAAGGAATTTTTTTCTTATACTAGTCTCAGAGTCTCACATTTGTACCTCTATTTTTCAAGACCATAATATGCTTTCCAATTGTTGACTATTCTTTTCACAACAATGTGGTTCCAATTTAAATAAACATTGTAAGATTATACAACCTTTGCAAAAGTGTTATCACCGTACAAAATTGGAAGATAAATATGTTTCCCATATTAGAATCTTAATTTTATTTATATTAATAGTAAATTCATATTGTTTAACAAAATTATTTATTTTCACAATTTAATGTTTCCCTAAACTCTCTATCTAAATCACTCATCACTATAATGAGGTGGTCTACACTAGTTACCTTTGATTCAATTTGAATAACAAGGAACAACGATTTTTCTTTTGGAAAAAAAGAGGTAGTTTACACTAATATAAGATTTAGCATTAAACAAATCCCCCAAAATGATCAACAGTTACTTTACTTATTCTTAAAATAAACAAATCAATTAAGATATTAAGGAAACTAATAAAATGGTTAAACTTATGCTTATTTCAGGGATTGACGTCACTTTATCACCTTTAGGCCCTAGGGTTATTATTGAAAAGAAATCATATATTGTTTTGTTGATTTAGAAAGAAAAAAAATTGACACCTTATGTAAAGTTAACTTATGAAAAAACAAAATTAAAAAGAAACATTGGAAAAATAGATATCCCCTTCAGATTCATTAATGTCATAAAAAAAATTCATTCACTTCCACCGTGTTTAATATAAAAATAATTTTTTTATCTAATTTCGTTTATTAGTCTTTCAAAACTTTGTTAATCTTTATAAACCATAAACATTAATATTATCAAGAAACACCTTAACTAAAAATAATATAAAATCATTATAAATATATTATTTTTTACCTAAAAATCTAAAATGAAATCGTATGTTTTGTCTCTATCCTTGAGACATATGAAGGATTCACAAGCACATATATAATATATAAAATAAATACCTTGAATAGAAACAAATACGTTTAGGGTTATACTTTTCCATTTGCACATAATTGGTTGTGGTCCCTAATAGTACATAGAATAGAGTAAGGTAATTACTTGCAACTTATTTTATTTTTATATATTAAGAATAAATGGTTGAAAGGTGTATATGTGTGACTCATCCGAAAGAGAATAGTGTGGGGGAATTGCTTACACTATTTTATTTGTATTATTAAATCCCACCATGGTGCGGTATCTCATTGCTTATTAATGTACAATATATTTCTTAAATAATGAATTATGCATGTTTTGGCATGCATTTTCCCCCTCTTTGACATATTCTTCAACAATGAATAATTCATGTTTTCAAATGCTATATTTTTTTATTGTTTCCATTGTTTGACTTAAGGTTAAATTATAAGGTGTTTGGCTTGAGGTTAAATTATAAGGTGTTGTATCATAGTTAAAAACAATGTTTGAGTTGATTAGGAAAATGATTTTTTAAAGTAAATTTTTAACCTTTAAAAATGGGATAAAATTTAGAAATGATTTATAGTTATAAATACATTTTTGTTGAATATGAAATTAAGTTATTTATAGTTATTTAACTTAAATTTAGTTTATCTAATTTGAATAGAAAGTTGATTAAAAATTGGGTAGTATTGTTTGAGGCAATTCAATTACATAAAGGAAAATCAAGGAATTTGGTCTATTTATTGTTTCAACCATCCATAGTTATGTAATCCTATTCTTAATAGACTGCCTCCAAATAATGGATCCAAATTGTAGAAAATTCTAAAGAAACCATAATTGTCAGTTCTTTGCCCAACCAACCTTTCACATTTTTGCATCTTTATTTCTCTTTGGTCTCATGAATGAAAAGACTTTATACATGCATGTAGGGTCTATTAGATTCTCTTTGATGAAGGCATTCTTCGTGAAGGAATTTGGTCTATTTATAATTCTTAATTCAACAAATATTAAAAGAGAAATAATTTGTTTTTGTCAATAACTTTGTCAATATGGATTACGTAGTCTCTTTCGCCTAGTATTAATCTTGTCACGTCTAAGATTTTTAAGCACTTCTATGCTATGTTGTTGTTAAATAATAATAATAATAATAATCTAACTTTTAAAATCACAACAAATCAATTTTGACATATTTGATCCCCTTACGTAAACTCTTCACATAAAAATTCGACTACTTCATAGCAACAAGTTTACCCCTTATTATATATATGCTTATTTTTGTAATGGCATTATTAATAATATAATGGCATCCTCGGGCTGACATTTAGTTGCATAATAATTTTATCATTATTAAACATAATATATATTTAAAATGTTTGGTAATGGATTGTTTAATGTTATGACAAGGTAAAGTGTTTATTGTGAGAGTGCCTTTGTTTGAATTTCATTAAATATTATTTAAATCCAGAGGGGTAGGGTATGTACACCTAAAAAAAATTAGAAGTTAAAACACTAGGTGGAGGGGGTCCCTCGTCCCAAAAACAAAGGGATCTCATGCACCAATTTGGTATAAGCGAGGGTCTTAAAATTAGATATTGATAATGATGATGATGATGATGATTATAATAATGATAATATTCTAAAATCAATTAAATTTATAAATAAATATATTTTTTTCAACTTTTCATTATCATAGTTAAACATTGTGTGATTGAAATATCAAGATTATTATGATTATTGTAAAAGAAAAAGGAATTGAAAAGTAATTAAATTATGAATTTGATTAAAATTATACTTTGTATTATTAAAGATAAGGTATGTTAAGTCTTAATTTTTTTGTTATCACAAATTTTACAATTTAGTTCATCTCAAAGTATCTCTGAGTTAAGTTACAGTTCTAAATTTCACTATATTGTTGTGAGTAACACTCCAAATGTTAGCAATATTTTGGAAAAGTGACTTTAAATTACTTTTCCATTTGAAATTTCTAGCATTCTGGATCCACATTTCGAGCCCATGAAAACCCAGGAATGATCTAGTCTCCCGTCATTTTTTTTTTATAGCTTATGGTATTTTTGTGTGTTGTTGTTAGGATAGTTTGTTAAAGTTTACATATTCCAAGCTATAGTAATTGCGGATGTAATAACTAGAGAATTTGTTTTAGTTTTTTTACTAGTTTTTGTGGGATGTATGGACTTAGAGACAACATGGTTTATGCTATTTTGTATAATTTTGGTTGTCTCTACAGTAATTTAATATAAATCAATACTTATTCATGTTAAAAAAAGCTTTAACAAACTTTATTTAAAATATTCTAAATATTTAATCTTGGTTTTAAATTTTACTGGACTATATTGAGTTTCAATAAGATAATGAAGTAAAATGTTTGCATTTAATTTACAAATTAACTTTTTGAATTTGGTAGATTTTTTCTTATAAAAAGCCCATAATCTCACATTTTAAATTTGCTTACACGGTCATAATAAAATTTCTAATAGTTGATTAATTTTTTTTTCTGGACAATATAATTCCAATTTAAATAAATTTCTAAATACTTATAAAATTTTACAACCTTTTCCAAAATATGATCACAAAAGGATAAATAATTTTTTTACAAACTATAATTTTTCTCTATCTATATTAACACCTATTCATAATTTTTTACAAAATTATTTAAAAAACTTGGAGTTTCTTTTTTTTTTTCAGGAAGAAAAAAGCCTGACCTTGTTATTCTTTATTAGAATCAAAGGGCATCATAACTAAAACTTGGAGTTTCTTTATCAATACCTTGTATAATAAAATGAATACTATCATACATAAAGAAAAAATATAATAAACACAAAAAAATATAATAAACACAATTATATTAATATGATGAATCTTTTCTCTTATTATCTCTTAGAACATTATAAATAATTTATTTAATCTTTACTTAAGATGCCAATTACCTTTGTGGAAACATATGAACATTATACACTCTTAATAATAGGAAGTCGAGATACCAAAAAAAATCATGATATTACTCAATTTGAATAACATAAAAAAAATCATATATCACTCAATGTTGATGATAGAGATACCAACAAAACTATATACAATTTGTAATTGATTTTGACGCCATGATTACCCCTTGACTGCGAAGCGAAAATGTAAGGACAAATGGATTCTAGTATTTCATGGTGCAATGTACCTATGTCAGAATTGATGTCAATGTAGAAGCAATTTCAATTTTGAGCTTTTTTAAATTAAAGAAAAGTGAGCCAACAACTCCATTTAAAAAATGTAAACATTATTGGTTAACATAATTTTGTTTTAGGTCCATGACATGACTTAGGCCATGTGAAAGTATACCCCACATCTCCTCGCAATGGACGTGTATGGAATCCATGTACGTGTATACCATCGATTAGCTCAAGAAGCATATTTCACTTCTTCATACCTCACCTAACCTGACCTAACTCAACTAGGGTCAACTTAGAAGCATGATAACCCTCGCTGGGGTTGCCATCAATTGCCACGTAGGAGGGCATCATACATGAAATCTATTGGGCTGCAATCATTGTCGAAATTCCACATACCAATTAAATTGAATTAAGTTACCTCATAATGTGGACATAGGGAAAAGAATACAAAAAGCACTTTGGAAATTGTGAAATGAGACTGTAAAAATATTGACCAAGTTACACACAACATATAGAAGTAGAATAAGAATATGAATAGCTACGAAGTTACTTTAGTAGTAAGATAATGTGGAGGTCGGAAAGCATAAAGTAAAGAGAGGATTAGCTGGAGTGGAAGGCACCGCCAAATTTGTGGTATTTTTAGTCGGGGTGACTAAAGCAAAAGGAAGAGTAGCCTAGTGCGCCCGCAATATATTAATATTTTATTTATTTCCTTTTCAGGAGGACGTGGCATCCAAGTCAGATGCACGGTCGCACCCAAACGCGGCCGGCGGCAGCCCAGAGCTGCCGGGAGGTGGGACGACTGGGCAGCCCGGACGCGGAGTCTTCTATACGTATAGGGGTTTCCAAATGCCACGTGTAAGAGATGATAGGATGCCACGTTGTTATGTAGTTCACTTGGCAGAGCTTGCGTCTCACGTACACGGAGTCGTTGCCTGCCCGGGTCAGAAGGGGCGGCTCCGCAGGAAAGAACGGCTGCGGTCGTATTGCGCGTGGGGAGCAAGGAAGAAGGAGCTAAGACGCGGAGGCAATCCATGAGTTTCCGCAGATCTGCCGACCCAAAAGCGAATTTTCGCAGCGTCTACTCATCAAATCCGGGGGCCGTTTAGGCGCTCTTCGAGCCCATAAAACCAGAGCCCCCGTTCACCCCCCTACATCTGCAATCCTTCCAAGCTTTCTTTGGTTTAGTCTCTGTGCTCTCTGAGCGAGTAGATCCAGCCTTGCTTCACCCAAATCTCTATTGTTTCGGGGTTTTCTTGGTTATATTTTTTTTTCATTCTTTGTTTCCTCGGATTCGAACTCGAGAATTCCTGAATATAATGGCCCAGGAGAGCTGGAACCGAGAGAAGGAGGAGACCGGGTGCCAGGTCCCGGAAGGGCACATACGCTGCGCTAACAACTGTGGCTTCTTCGGAAGCCCAGCCACCATGAGCCTTTGCTCCAAGTGCTATCGCGAATTTGTGCTGCTCAACTCTCCTAAATCGTCATTCGACAAGCTGCAGCAGCAGATGATTCAGGGCGAGGTTTCGATCCCGAGACCTGACGTCGGCGCAGAAGAGATTCGATCCGAATACCTTGCCGTCGACGGGTCCGGTCCTTCTTGCAGCACGGCCGCTCATCAACTGGAACCCCAGTTGCAGCAAAACCCCACTCCTCCTCCACCACGCCAGACAAACCGCTGCTTCTCTTGCCGGAAACGTGTGGGGCTGACAGGATTCAGGTGCCGCTGCGGCGACATGTTCTGCGCCCTCCACAGGTACTCCGACAAACACAACTGCACGTTCGATTACAAGACCGCCGGGCGGGAGGCCATCGCCAAGGCTAACCCCCTCGTGAAGGCCGATAAGATCCTGAGGTTTTAAATTCTGGATCTGAACATATTCGAGACTCCTTCATGCTTTTCGAAGGACAAGGACCTAACTGTTATTCTCTGGTCGAATTTGATGATGGGTTTATATTTAGAAAAAAAAACCTGGCGTTCTCGAATGAATAAAATGATTTCATTGCAGGGAGGGGAATATATTGGGGTTTCATTGTATTCCCGGGGACGTTCTGCTAGATCTTTGGAGTGTATTTTGTGGTTCGCATGGTGTGGCCCTTTATGTAGGGTTTGAATGATTTGCAAGCGTTTATGTTGCTGCTGCTGCATGTAGTTTCTGGCCAATGATCAGATCAGATCAGGTCATCTGAAAGCTTATCTACTTTGGGGCCTCTTTAGGCTGTTGGGTTATACAAACAAATTCTCTGCTTTGAGTAATTTTTTTTGTTAACTTGGTTGGGACTGTTGTATCGGCCCATATTATATGTGTGTTTGGCTGTCTTTTCATATTTATGGTTGAATTTAGCGTTCAAATCCTTATTATCTCATTGACAATGGATTATCTGCTACAAAATGTTCGTAAATCTTGAATCCACTGGTTGTACCTTTATTTTTTACTGTAATTGCGCAGCCCTCTTCTTTGTAATGAGGCTCTATATATGATCAATTTTAGATTAACTTTTACAACTAAATCTATTGCAGAGAAAAACCAGTTGGTAACAATTTTTTTGTTTCCAATTCATTTTAGTTAACAATCATACAATGAATTCAAATTCTTAATAAGCCGTTGGCAATAAATGATCTGCTACAAAATGTTCTTAAATCTTGAATCACTGGTTCTATCTTGAATTTTGTTGTAATTGCGAAGCCCTTTTCTTTATAACGAGGATTTAACCAGCGTGTGAGTCGCTGAAAATTCGCTTTTTTAGATTAGCTTACACGAGGAGTCCTGCTGCAAATAACAACTAATTTTTGATAATGACTCTTTCAGTTTTCTGTTAAACAATCACATAGGTTGGAAAATTACAATTTCAGGCTGTGGTCCGTAATATGCTTTGGAGAATCACAAATATGGATTGCATATTGATGACAAGTTTTTTGCTCTCTGGTTTTTTATGGCAATTGATTCTGGTCAATCATTGTTATGATAAATTTTGTTGAAGGATATTGTGAATTTTTTTTTTAACATTAAAATCATGTGTTATTTTATGGTGTAGACGATAGGGCAGTAAGCCCGTTTGGTCCTGTTTGGCTTCTTTACTTTACTTCGATGTATCTTTGCGCAAGAAACAGGCTTTCTGGTTTAACGGTCGATCATTTATTCTGTGTAGAGAAGGATCTTCATTGCCATAAAACACTGTCATTCTGTAAATTGTAAATTCCAGTTTTGTGAACACGTGTTTGAACCCCTTTGGCATTTTATAGGTCGTCTTGATTGCGGACTTATGTTGTTCGGTCAAAATTCCGTAGGGGTTTTGTTATCTTCCATCCATTGGTTTGTAACTATTAACTCAGTTGCTTTTGTGAGCGCGATGGATTGTTCATTCCTTTTCTTCAGACTAGGATCTTGTGATTGCCTGTATTTTCCATGAGAGGTGCATCAGACAGACTATCCTTGCAACCTGATCGTCTGTATTTTTCCATAAGAGGTGTATCAGGCCAGGCCAATTAGAAATTTCGTATTTTGTCTGAATTTACTGCTTATCAACTGCTGCTAGGGTGGGAGAAATTTCCCATCAACAAATACTAATTAAAGTACTATGCATTAACCTTTAATAAATCCATGTTGAAGATGGATTTTTGCTATTTTTTCTCCTTTTACTCCTGATGAAATGCATTTAATAGATGTTTAACAGAATGAGTTAAAAAAGACGGATCTTTGTTTGTTGGTGTTTATTCTTCCTTGGTTTCTTCCTTGTGTTTCTTCCTTACACTCATGCTATATATTTCTATCTTTGAGCTGAAGTTAAATTTATTCTAATGACCTTAAATTCCTTGAATTCCTTTTTTGATTTAACAAAATATAAGTAAGATATATACTTTTCTAGAATTAATAAAGTTGATTTAATGATCAACTTATTTATTCATTGTTCGTAGCAGTTCTATGTCAGCATGGTAAATAAATTCACAAATTCACAAGGTAGTAGTGGTACTATGTCAGTATAGTAAATAAATTCACTGTTACTACGAGAACTTCCAACAGTAAAGGCACTTTCATGAGTACTTCTAAAGTTGATAAAATTAATTGGGTTACTTAGCTTTTTATTTATTTGAGGAAGTTATGCTAAAATTAATTGGGTTCCTTAGCTTTTTATTTATTTGAGGAAGTTATGCTATATTCTGACAAGTTATTGTGCTATTTTCATATCATATTTTACTAGTAAATAATTTGGGCGGTTTAATTGTGTTATTTTTAAATCCTATTCTCCTAGCAAATAAATTGACTATTATGATTTCATTTTGAAGCTGACATTGAAGTTTTCTGGTGATCGAGGAAGTCATGCTAAGAGAATATTCTCGTGGTTTGAGCAGTTTAATTGGTGCTTTTCTTCATTAATTGGTGCTATATGCCCTTGAAAGGCTGGGTACTGCTGGGATGAAGAAATATAAAGGTGTTGGATTAGTCAATGTGCATGGTGTTGTTGAAATTGCCGCATACTGACTCAACCGAGGCTTCATGTATATCTTTTAACGAGTGGTGGATAGCAAATATAGGTTTTTAGGGAACTCGATGCGTATTTTTGGGTGGGGTCTGTAGCATTACGACTCAACTGTGGTTTTTTGACTACTATGAAGGTGAAGGTCATTATTTCATCTAGTAGTTTGTAGGTTGTTTGTGAATCCTGTGGGTTACATTGAACTTGACGTGTACGTTTTCTTGTTAATTTGCCCCTTTGAATAGGATGCATGCACTTCTTCTTGGATGAACAGTGTGAGCTGGAAAGTTTCAAATTTAACTTTTTCGTATACTTGTTTAGTGGAATTAATATGTGTTTCATTGACGTATATTTCGATGTCACCAGTTGGTATGCTAGTTATTCTTGCTGCTGAGATGTGAGATAGGGATGGCTCTCATTTCAACATGGGAGCAGGATGAAATGGAATTGATTGGAGTAAATTCTATCCGGTTTATTTGAAATAAATTTGAGTTGCACCAACGCCTTGGACATTATCAATGGCCTGCTGCTATGGGTGGAGGGCTAAAGTAATATAACATGGTTTTATAGTCTCGCTGGTAGTAGCTCCAATGCTAGACTATATAGAAATATCCATAAGAAAAACTCCATAGAACCATCATGAAAGGTGGTGACGGCCTTGAACAAAAAGGGATTGACAGTAGCCATGAATATATTGTGGAAGATCCATGGTTTATAATTGTATAGCTTCTAAACAATCTATTTTCAGTTTTCTGGATTTTCATTTGTAGAAGCTTATGAATATTTAACACCATATTTAAGCACTGTAAAAACATCATATTTCATCTTTCAAAAGATAAAATAACCCTTTTAATAACATCATATTTCATCTTGCAGGAGATAAAATAAAATAAACCTTTTAATAACATCATATTTCATCTTGCAGAAGATAAAATAAAATAAACCTTTTAATAGAATAAAAATGCCAAAACAGGGCAAACGAATAAGAAATTAGATTGTTATAAGAGTGAAAATCAAACAATAAGAGCATCTTTGTAAGACATCGTGTGTTCCAAGTTTTTATACTGTCTGGTATTAAAGATGACGACTCATAAACTGCCCTTGTTATAGTTATCATTTGATCACATGTATTATATTGCTTTGCAGAATGGTCATGATTCATGAACAACTTTGGGTGCTTGGAGTAGTGACACCTGTGATGAATACCTCCAAAATAACTTCATACCTACTATCTATAGCTAATTAAGATTGAAGTTGGATAGGATCTCTTTGGAGGAATTTGGTCATAACTACATGTCTTGACTGGGTTGGAAAACCATCATTTTCAAGTAGCAAAAAATAATCAGCAGACAGGTATGTAATGCACTGAAATCAAATACATCCAAATCAGCACAAAGTTACAGTTGTCTTAGATACCTGCAGGAGAGGTGATGGATGATACACAGAGACGGGAACCACTCAATTTTCTTTTGTTTTTATAACACTGAATGGTCTATTTCCTGTTGGAGTTGATTTGAATATCATATTCATAATTGATGAAGGGCAATCATTCTTGCTAGAAACAAATAAATTCTTATCAGTCTGATGCTATTTGTACCCAATGACAATGACCCTTGGTTGACTTCACTCCAGGGCTGAAGCAGTAACTTTACCATTGTTTATTAAATTTGGTGGTGAAAGGGGAAATGGCAAATCTTACAGAGACATGAGCTATACAAAGCACATGGGAAGTTCAGGATGGTTTGGAATAAGTTATTCCAAGGTCACATGAGCATAATAATGGGGAACTCATTGTGGGGAATAAGTTATTCCAACATCACAGGATCATAATGCATTACAGTGAATTTCCAATAAGCCAATATGATTGGGGAATTAAAAAAAATACCACAAGGAATAACAAACTAGTGTATTTTTTTATTATAATAGATTCGATAAGATGTATGATAAACTGATATGATACCGTTCCTGTGAAAATGTGACTTGATATCCGTTTACAATATCAAAATTTACGAAATTACAGAATTTTATTATTAAAAGACTTTTTTTCATATCAGATTTTGTAAACTTACGACTCAAATTTTACGAAATTATAGATTTCTTTTCATTATTAATAGTAATTTTGCCTATCAGATTTCGTCAACTTAGTAGGCGGAAAAAAAGTTTGGAAACACAAATAGAGATCTCCCAATTACAAGTCTTTTTCTCGGGGCAATCAATATGATTGGACGATCAAAAAGAATTCTCCAGATTGTTTTTTCTTAAATATAGAATATTGGAGTATCTGGAGTCTTCTCTTCTTTCTCTACAAGTTACATAGCAGGGAATTTGAAAATGGCTTTTCAAGTGCTGACAGCATCCTGGATTATTAAAACTCTATTTCCAACTCATACCCGCTATGTGGCCTTCTTCGAGGCAACGTTAAAAGTGAACACACTTTATGGCCACCCAATTGGAGGCCTCTTTCTGGCAGCTTTCTGTGCAAGTAGCAGCTCAGCGTTTCAGACATCAGACAAAATAGTATCAAACTCCATTGTAGGCCCTGGCACATGGCCTCTCGCCGAAAGTTGTAGGAAGTTTTGCTGAAATTGCTACAGCTACGAAGAGACTGCCAGGATACTGTACCTCCTAGTTTTATGAGACAGTGATATGTCTCATCATACAGGTACTAGAGGTCGGGGATGGAATTTGACGGGTAAATGCCCGTCATGGGTCATTTTACCCGTCAAAATCTGGCTTAGAATACAGAAAACGTTTTAGATTTTGATTGTTATTGCAATTTTGACAGGTGTCCGTCATTTGAAATTCCAGCCCTGCTAGAGGTTTATGGTGCTGAATATTCTCAGAAATTACCAACATATATATTACATCCCAGCAAGGACAACTTATTCATTTTTTTTATTGGTATATATAAATTAGCACAGCCATTAGACAGCTTATCTATTTTTGTTTGGTATATATATTTTTGCACAATCATAAGTATAGTTTATTTAATCATTCTTTAACTGAACCTTATTTAAATCTTAATCAAGATGTATTTAAGCATAACAAGAGAACTATTATGAAATGAATCTTTGCTATACACTTGTTAAGCTTGGGTTAATGTTGTTCATCCAAAATTTGAGATAACATTTAAATGCCTATGGACATAATAAAATGTGTTGACCACATCTTAACCATCATCTACAATATTTCTAATATGATATGATTACTGTGAGGGAGTAGGGAGATCCAGTAAAATTAATAAGTTTCTAGAAAGTGTTTTCTGATTAGGGGTAGATACATGTTATGTTTGCTAACCATAGGAATAATTAAACACTAACAATAATGATATTCTTTACTGGCATCCAAGGAAAGTGAATCTTAAGTATAATCACAATTTGAATTATTTTTCTACTGAGAAGGCAAAGGCAGTGAATGTGGACGAGGTGGAACACTTCCATCTCTCAATAGATTCAGGTCATGATTCTTTCAATGGCGCGGATATTCCCCTTTCCAAATGAATTTCGTTATTGGGTGCATCTAATTTCTTTCATTTTTTCCATCGATTGAATAATTTTGCACAATTTTGTATCTCGTATTGTTTTTACAATACGTAGACCTACCCAAGGTATCATTGTGTGGATACTAATCATGCATATGCCATACACGTCTGCCCCACATATGTCATCAAGGACATTGTGTGGGATACTAATCATGCATATGCTATACAGATGTGCCCCACATATGTCATCAAGGACATTCCATCCTTCTTTAAGAGTGCAAAAATAAAACTTTAAATTAATTACTTGAGTTATTAACAATGGAGGAAGTTGTCACACGATTAATAGATTTAATGTATGCAATAAAAGTCGGCACAAGCATCAGAAAGGTTCCTAAAAATCTATGCAGCCTTAATTAAAAAGAAAAACTAGATATTGACCCCCTTGTCGATTTAGATGTCGATGGATACCACATCTTGCAGGTCGTCCTTGACTTTGGATCCCAAGCAAGCATAATGACTAGAACAACATGGGAACAACTAGGTCACCACGATTGCAAGCATCAAGCATATATCTTAAACTTTCCGACTAAGGGCTCATCGAACCTATTGGAGTTTGGAAGAATGCCAACACTGAAATCATGAGAATCTAAAATCAAATTGAATTTGAAATAATTGATCCAAAGGAAGGAGAAAAATCCTTCCACCATTGGTTGGACGTCCATGGAGTCGAAAAATGAAAGCATCTTTTTCATTGAAAAAAGATAGAATAAAACTCAAAGGAGATGCGAAGAAAATCATTGTTCCAATATACCCATCCCAAGAGAAACCATGGGAAGAACCAGATGAAAATGAGGGCGATATAAGAAGACTGTATCAGATAATGAAAAATAATGAAGACTCGATTAAATCGAATCAGTATGGGGAAATTAACTTGGGATCGCCCATGTCCGTCGGACAAAATTCCGACTTAGAATTATACCACTGACAGATAGAATACTACGAAGTGCATGCAAGAGACTGTTGGTCAATTGAAGTTATACCATTGCGATCGGTAAGAACATGCTTTACAATATCTATCATACCGATTTTTTTTTTAAAGAAGAACAAGAAAGTACCCGACTTTAGTACTGATTAATATTGAATTGGCCAATCTCCCACCTTTACGGTATAAAGAATAAGAATCACCAATAATGCATATAGAAGAAGCCTCCAAAACTGTTGGTGAACATGGGAGAATACAAAGCTTGATGGAAACCTTCATCAGCCAAGCGGCTAGATGGTGGGATTCACACCAGTCGTGCATACAGACATGGGTAATTTCATCTACATACTTTATTGAAAAATTTGGTGGAAGAAAGCTAACTGTACAAGCACAAATTCCTAAGTTTGCACAAGGATTAGATCTTGATGAGAACATCACAAGATGTGAAAAAGAATTGGATACATAGACGAAAGAATATGGCCCCATCTATTTCCTGACACGTTGGATTATATACCAAGCAAGTGGTGTAAAATTGAAGAGGCACAAGGAGAAACATATAATTGGAAAACCCTTAAAGAACATTTTATCAAAGATTTCTCCTTCTCCCTAGTAGAAGAGTGCTTGAAGGAAGTCGTTCAACAGGTTGCACAATTCATCACACAGCCAGACAACACCAACCGACTCAAGGAAAAATGCAATTTGATCACGACATCCACAAATCAGTCGGCCCCATGACATACACGATTAGAGATAGAAAATGACAACACCGTGGGAAAAAGCTTCAAGTGGAAAAGAGATTACCCCTATACATGACATCCAATCAAGAAAATACTACAAATTGACATCAAATAAAAAATTGATGAAGACAACTAGAAATATTTCCCACCGGATTTCACAGAATTTAAAGAGGGAGAAAAAAATATTGATGAATCCAAAACATCAAAGTGAATGGATGCACAAACCAAAATGAAAGAGTTCAACATCTCAAACGATGGTAGACCTAAACTGGCTAAAATTGGGGATTACTTGTCAGAGAAACAAGCAATTGAAATTGTCAACCTACTAAAGCATTATCAAGATGTATTTTCCCGTGACTACAAAGAGTTGAAATGTTTAGTTCAGGAAATGGGAGAAATGAAAATTGACATCATGACTGATGCCAAACCTATGAAGAAAAGACCCTATAAATTAGCACATAAATACAAGGATATTATCAGAAAGGAAATTTAAAATATGCTAGACCCAGGAATCATATATCCTGTCGAGTAATCTGAATGGGCTAGTCCAATGGTCATGCAACCAAAGAAGCATGACCCAAAATGACTAAGGATTTGTGTTGACTTTCGTGGCCTGAATAAAGTCACACTCACTGATCCCTTCCTAACACCGTTTGCCGACTAAATCATTAATGAATTCTTAGGGAACGCGTGCTATTCCTTCACTCACAGATTCTCAGGCTATAATTAGGTCCCTATAGCAAAATAAGATCATCACAATACCACATTTGTTTGCGAATTTGGATCGTTTTCCTACAAAGTTATGCACTTTGGCCTCAAGAATGCACCAACTGTATTTTCTAGAATTTTCATCAAAGCTTCCTAAGAAAACTTATATAAAACAATGGTTGTATACTTTGATGACTGGACAATATATGCCATGTTAAAAGAACATGTATAATGGATTTGAATGATGCTAAAAAGATGCAGACAGAGCCAACTATATCTCAATATTAATAAATGCATCTTCGCAACACCTATTAGAATATAATTATGACACGTAGTGTTGGATTTCACCTCCGGTCGGCCTAGGTTCATATCCTTGGTCATCAACAAAGACCTTGATATCGGCTCGACAGAGCAGGGCTCAGGCGGCAACACCTACGCCACAGATGCAGTCTCAACCGTGATATCTTATGGGGAACTGCCAGAACTAGGTTTCTACAGTTAGGTGGAGGTTTCTACTCTTGTGGTACCTTATCACAGCGCTCAACCGAAGCTGGAGATTGTACTTCTTATCCCTTGTCTATTCATTCAAGATACCAGTCTAATTACTACTCCACACATATCATAATAATCAACATAACAACCTTATCACATATTCATTCAATAAGCAGTGTGACACATACATATATGAGATTTTTCATAAACAATTGCGGTGCGACATGTTCAGATTTACTTATTAACAACATACATGCAATTGACATAAACACATTAATCAATGACACATAGAGAGACAACGGTTAACGTGAAAACCCATTTGGGAAAAACCACAAAGGCGCTCTTCATCTGGCATGAGAAATGTGTTGGCACCATTTGTCTGCACACTCAACTTGCATACTCGACCAAAATCAGGGATTATCCTTCTTATACCTTGTCCATTCATTCAAGATACCAGTCTATTTACCAGTCGACACATATCATAATAATCAACATGACCGCCTTATCACAGATTCATTCAATAAGCAGTGCGACACATACATATATGGGATTCTTCATAAACAAATGTGGTGCGACATATTCAGATTTACTTATTCACAACATACATGCAATAGACATAAACACATTAATCAATGACACACAGAGAGACAACAGTTAACGTAGAAACCCATCTGGGAAAAACCACAAAGTCACTCTTCATCTGGCATGAGAAATATGTTGGCACCTTTTGTCTACGCACTCAACTTGTAGAATCTTCTCTAGGAACTCTTTACAATTCAGACAAACTTCTCTCCCCTCATGCTCTCAGGTTTTGGGTCTAAATACTTCCTCTCTTCTTCACTCCTATGTCGATCCGCACACAGCCTGGATCGTTCTTCTAGCTAAAACAATTCTCCTCTTCTCTTCTCTACCTACACAGTGGCTTAACAACCCAATTGACTACTTAGCTAATAAAAAAATCAATAACTAACGTTAGTCCCACACACAGCTTGGGTTCACCCTTTTATAAGCTTCTACCTGTCCTAATCAACCGAATCTTTTATGTTAGCCGATAGGATGTCATTTATATTCTTGTACATTTAGTTATAACTGAAAATAGACATTATCAACCCAAAATACAATTATGCTTTATTACCAAAAGCATTCTTTATTCTAACTAACTCCTTACCCATGATAAGCCGAGCTATCCTTTTCAACAGCTCTGCTCTTCTTCTGTTGCAGTTTCTTCCATTGTGGCTACTCACGTCGCCAATATTTACTTTGTGGCTTCTTCTATCGTAGCTTCTCTTCCGTCGCAACTCTTATTTTTTGTCTTGCGATCCAATTCTTTATCTTCCTGAGCAGAATTATGGATAAATTCTGTTTATCTTTTCCTAGGGCCAACATGACCCCAACACTCACTTGTGGATCGTACCGAGCCACATTAGTCTGAAACCTTTGATTTTAGAACCTTCCTTTGAAAATCTTGAAATATTTTCACTATCCGCTTAGTCTCCTCCCGTACTTTTTCTTCCGTCTTATTCAAATTTTCCACAAGTTCAAAACTGATGTATTCCAAAATTGTAAGTCTTACTGACTCTATTGCTTGTCGCACTTTTTGGTGTATAGGTTGAATGATACCTGTAATTTTCTCTGCCTTTGCTTGCAGTTCTGTGACCCTGTTATTCCTCTTTTGCTGTTGTGTTCCCAGTGTTGTGCCCTGATGTTGTAGCCTCTTCATGTCGGCAGACTTAGTCCTTTTCTCTACTAATGACAACTTCTTCATCTCATTTTTGAGCTGGCTCACCTTTGAATCAGCAGTGCGCAGATGTCATGTTACTTTCTCTAACACTTTGTCGTCAATCAAAGCTTCCCACGTATGAGAAACTTGCTCGACTGCTTTGGCACAAAGTACCTCCGCCTCTTCTATTCTCTTCGCAGCTTCTGTTACTGCTTTTCTTCTCTCTTCTAGTAATTCTGGAGGTGTACTGGGTGTCACTTGTAATACCAACTCCACGACTTTCTTGCGGAGGTTCTCTGCAATCTCGCCAAGTCGAAACACTTTCGATTATGGAAACCTGTCATGGGTAATGCCTTCATTAGTAAAATTGCTGCAAGCAAGTGTTATGGATGCGTTGAGCTGGTTTTTGTTCTCCTCCCATGCCTTATCTTTCTACTCTGCTTCTTTGATTGTTTTCTTCATCTTATGAACAACCTTGTTTGATGCTCTAACTTGATTGACCAATGCACCCTCTTGGTTCTTAATTTTTGTGACAGTAATTAGGCTCCATTAGTGAAACAATATTTCCAGTGGCCATAGTGACTTATTCGATTAGAGGGTTGCAAAATGTAACTGCTCCAGGATTAAAGGATTACTTTTAGAGGACCTTAGGACTAGAAAAACACTTTTTTTTGTAAACTGTTCTAGCGCCTATGTTTCATGAATTTGATAATCCTTCGTTGTCATGTACTTCTCTTCCATAACACTTGGCTCCAACTTATCTTCTAGTCTTTTTAATCCTTCGTAATTTATCTCATCGACGTCGTCCAAGCCCTTTGATGTCCTATTTTGCTTTTGATGAAAACAAAAGTTCACCAACATCACCAAATATATCCCGAGCTTCTTGTAACGTTGAGAGTGAAGTCGCAGAATTTTACCATTATTCGTTGTTATCTGAAATCCTTTTGGTATGGTCGATGCTACTAGTGGTTACCTTGCATTCTTGGTGATTCGACTATTGGGCACATCAACTGGTCTGGGAGGAACATAGTCTAGCAGAATGCTCACAGCCTGGTTCTTCAACTTCTGCTTGGTGGTGGTGCTGCTTTCTTGCGACTACTAGACCATTTCCTCTTTGATGTGCCAGGTGGTTCTGGTCGTAACCTCACTTCAAGGATGAATGGTATCTGTTCAACTTCTTCTTCAATCATGGCCTACAATGGAACATATGCGGCAATGTCTTCCATAATGGGCGTCGCTGAAGGTGTCTTGACGCCGTACTCTGCAACAATGCTTGTACTGGATATAGAGATGACCATACTCTATGAAAAATCACCTTGACTCTTATAGTTACATACGCAATAGCTCAGTTTACTCAGTCGGGTGCAAACAAAATGAATAAAACTTCAACGTGAAGATGATATGCATTCACCCGTTCAACCAGTCTTTCCTTCACATGAGCGAGCAATAAATTGGAAAGGTGACAACAATTTCCGTGACATGGGGCAATCGTTTGAATCATTACAAGGAAACCACCACTTAACCGTCACTTTGTCTATCACTTAAGTGGTAGTTATTTTTCAATAATGACAAAAGTGACCAAAAAGTACACCGCCAAAATCTCCCGCATTCTTAATTCAACTACGACCAACTGTCTTTTTGCGACCAAATTCCTCATGTGACAACTCGTTTCTTCCTGCGACAGGTATTTAGACTTGGACACATTTCTTCCCTTGCAACAAATTAAGAGTGTGCACCACCATTTTCCTTCTACGATAGACAGATAGTTTGCGAGCACTTTTTTTTCCTCGATAGACGCATTGTTTGCAACACAAAACAAAAACACTCATAAATCTGCATATTTTTGTCTTTTTATTTTCTTTTATTTTCTCCTTTTTTTTTATATCAATCGACCAAGTCACGACTATCCTGGTAAGGCTTTAGCCGACTTCCATTCCCCAACCCTTTGAAAGGTGTTCCATCTAATTTCTCCAGTTGTATTGCTCCTCTTTCAGTGATTTGAATGACAACATAAGGCCCCATCCAATGTGTTTTCAGCTTGTTAGGATGCTTTAAGAACTTACTATCATAAAGGAGGACAAGTCCTTTGACCTGGAATTTATTATTCTTAATGTGCCGGTTGTTCCATACTTTATGTCATTCCTTCTCAACATTTTAGTGATAACCTGCAGCAAAACGTTCTTCCTCCGACAACTGGACAAGATGCGACAATATTTGTTTGATAGCATCACTATAAGTCATTTCAGTAATTGGAACAATCCTTAAACTAGGTACAATTTATTCCATCGACATAACAACCTCTTGTCCTTACACTAGTTGGAATGGAGTTCGACCTATCAACTTCTTAAAGGTCGTGTGATATGCCTACGGTACCGCAGAAATTTTATGGTCCCAATCATCTCTTTGAACCTTGAAATCTTTGTCAATGTGTTCTCCATGATCTTGTTGAATGCTTCGAGAGCACCATTCACTTCTAGGTGATATGGTGTTGTCTTCCTATGTTGGATCTAGAATTCTTCAGTTAATTCTTCGATCAACTGATTGACAAAGTGTGTGCCTTGATCACCTATCAAAATATCCAGGAATTTGAATCTAGTGACAACATTGTTGAACAAAAATTTGGCAGCAGTTGCAACAGTACAGTCCCTTACTGGCATTGCTTCGGCCCATCTAGTCAGGTAATCAATCACAATAATATTGTATCTTGCACCTGTTTTCTTTCCTGATGGGTTAATAGGTCCGGAAAAATCAACAGTCCATTCGTAAAACTCCTACAAAGTTATCCAAGGTACTAGCAACATTTAATCTCGTTGTGACGGATTTCCGATTCTCTGACAGATATCGCAGTTGCGACAATATTCTCTAACATCCGCATGCAAAGTGGGCCACCATAATCCTACTTGCAATATCTTGCGCATTGTACCTTTTAGAGCATAATTTCCTCTTGCGACACTAGCATGCACTTCCTTCAATATCATTGGTCGCTTGTGTTTCAATACACAATAACAGAGAATTTCATCCGATCTCATTTTATATAGTTGTCCATTTATCAATTGGAAATCTACATCTTGTACACTAATTATTTTTTCTGCGCAATACTAAATCCTTCTAGTGCATATCCCGTACTCAAGAAATGTATAATATCTTTGTATTGATCATCAAACTTCATGATCACAAATATTTGCGCATCAGAAAGACTATTGTCGAGGTTCATAGGTTCTTCTCCACTTTCAAGCCTTGACAGGTGGTATGGGCTTGAGTTTAGTCGGCTTGGCTTAACAATAACGTTAAAATCAAATTCCTGGAAAAGGAGGAACCACCGACAAATGTCCCTCCCCAACATTGGCTTGTTCACCAGGTATTTCAACGTTGAATGGTATGTGAACATCTTGAAATGTCCACCTAACAAATATTGTCGAAATTTTTGTAGCACATACACCATATCCAAGCCTTCTCTTTCAGTCGTGGTGCAATTCTTCTCTGTTGTTGACAATTTATTGCTAGTGAAGACAATAGGACGACAAATAGATCATTCGCTAGGATACATAAGTACAATGCCGATTGCAATAGAGGACTCATCGACATGTATGTGAAATTCCTTCTTCCATTCTAGAAAAACTAGTATAGGTGTTTTGACCATCTTGTTCTTCAGGATATCCAGAATTTCTTGGAAATTTTCCATCCACTGGATCTTAATATCCCTTTTTAACAATTTTTCCATCGGATCAGTTACCTCTGCATATCCTTTGATAATTTTTCGATAGTATCCTATATGTCCCAATGTCGTTCTCAGCTGCTTCACTGTCGCAGGAGGTGCTAGGTCGACGATGATCACAATTTTAGCAGGGCCGACCAATATTCCATCGCGGCAAACTACATGGACCAACATAATTCCAATCGGGGAACAAAATATACATTTATTTAAATTCAATGAAATTTAATACTGTCAACACCGTTCAAGCATCATTCTGAGGCTCTCAATGTGATCCTTTATGAGCCTAAACACCATCCAATAATCGAAGTAGACCTCAAGAAACTTATGAATAAAATCCTTGAAAGCATCCACTACTATCCTGGAAAATATAAAAGGAGAATTCTTAAGTCCAAAGGGCATGACCGTGTATAATAAAACATCCCCACTATGTCACAAAGTTTGTCTTGTGTCGATCTTCCTTCGTGATTCTGATTTGATGGTAGCCACAGAACCCATCAGTAAAAGAATAAACTTCTTGACCCTAGATACTTTCTAATACCTCATCTGTAAATGGAGTCATAAATAGGTCATGTAAGCATCTGTCGTTTAGCTTTCATAGGTTAATGCAGATGCGTACTTCACTGGTAGTCTTCTTATCCTACACTACTATCGGGATTATCCACTCAGATTATTCAACTGGTTCTATGATACTTGCATATAACATTCGATCTAATTCTATCTTGACCTTATCTTTATACCACAGATTCAACCAATATGGTTATTTCTTCATAGGATTTGTGTAAGGATTTAACGGTATCTTCATCTTTCCAAGGTCTTCGACAACCGCCTTCATCTCTGAAAATTGTGTAGGGAACATATCCTTGAATTCATGCAGTAGATCCATGATCTTCTTGACAGTTTCATCATCCCAATAATATCCATTATTGGCAAACTTTGGATTCTATAGAGATCAAATGTTTACTTTCTTGTTTTTTAATGGATTTAGGAACTGGTTACTTGAAATACCAAATCCCTCCACCGCGCGAGTACCTTCAAACTCTGGGATGTTCGTGTATCGTGAGTCATCATCATCAAGTTCACCCGTCACCTTATAACACTCCATCCAGTGCTGGACTGTCGTGCTATTCTAATCAAAGTTTGACATCGACATAGGCGTAACTTCAAATATCTTCATCTTAATGACTTGCAACATCAATCAAAGGATGATCATCGATGAATTCGAATGTGCATGTAAAGCTAGAAACTAGTGTATCTCATTCAATATTCCCTCGTTGTATCTCAACCGACGTGTACTAGTTCCTTGGTATCATATCCAATGTATGCACAAAATAATGAACCCATTCCTGTCGCGGGCATGCCTCCCATGTCGCATGATAGTATTCAATGTGATCAACATTATTAGTCAATCATGTGTACTTCTGACCAGTATAACTAATATTCTCTTCAAATTGTATCTCGATCAATTTTGGGCATTGAGGCCAGTATGAGATAGATTGTTTATGTGTGACCCACCATCTGGAAGGCTTAGCTTTCGGTGCAAAGTCCAGAGTGGACAAGCACTGATGTTCTGTAAATTTTACTTCAAATTCTATTAGATAAGATTCCAGGTTAGGTAAGCATTCATATGTGGGTAGCTCACTTGCCTCACTCCCTACCCGTCGCACAGATTGTGTAATTCTTGCATATCTTCTCATCGATACTTCATGCAATCGGTTTTGCCAGTTTTCCAAAGCTTCCCCAGAATATGATGTATAGCAACTAACACTGTGCCAACTGAGATTTCCATCGGCCATTGGATTTACATAATCATCCCTTGTAGAAGTAATGTTATAAATCTGGTCCAAATAATATCCTTGTCCTTCACTATTCACTTGCTCGACGTATCTCTATCCTTCCAGTGGATCAATTAGTGCAACCACCCTTAGCTTCGAATATTTAAACGTTAAGATTCTTTTCTTAAAATTTATAATTGTTTGATTATCAATCGCCCAGTCAATCCCTAGAAGTGCGGGATATGGATTTGTATTTTCTACAATGTCAATCACTTTGAAGTCAACATAAGTTTTAAGTCCTTCTATATCAACATGCACTTGAGTCCATTGATTGATAGGTAGAGCTTTCTACTGATTTGCTAATCAGAGCTAGACAGGAGATCATACGAGTCTCAAATTTCCCATGTTTGTCTAGTTAGAATGTTGACATCAATGCCCAAGTCCAGAATAATATAATCCATATCATTATCTCCTATTTGTGCAGTCATCCTTAGTTCGCGACCGGTCTTCAGCCTTTTCCTGGTATGATTAACCCTTTTTTACAGGTCGCACCTCTTCTTGGGGTTCTTCTATCAAAGTTGTCAATTCCGCGGCAACATCTTTACCCTGTATTAGCGTTAAGTAACTTATAAAGAATTATTTTTGTTTACTAACCTTTCACGTCTGTTGCTTTCATAGTAGCTAGTAAAATCTTTCAGGCATCTCCTTTATTGGTCTTCTAGAAGTCGATGCTTGATTTCTATCGATGAATTCTTGTTGAGCGTCTAAGAATACTTCCTTTTATTTTTGTATGTTGAATGGTGCTTTCTTTTGTGCTGTTGGTCGCACCTGCATTTTTCCATACAATTCTTCTTGATATGCTCTCGTTGCAACACCTCCTCTTGTTACAACAACAATATGTGGTTCCCTTGGTTCAACATAAATATTTTGGATATTCTTATTGGGGTTCGGATTGGAATTTTGTGGTAGATTCATATTTCCCACATTCGTAGCCTGCCACTTTGCAATGAACTGCAGACATTGCTTAACAATATGATCAAAAGATTGCAATACAAACATGTCACAGTAGGACACATGCATTGCTTGGAAAAATGTCTAGGGCACTACCCACAATTATAACATATAATTTGGCCTCTCCCACAACCAAATCCTCCTCCTTGTCCTCGGCCTCTAAAATTTCCACCCCCCAGGGTTGAGGGTATTGTTGTTGCAGATACTGGTTCTAAGGGTGTTGGTTCTGGGGATATAGAACCTGCGGATATTGAACCTGAGTCCTCTCAGCCTGCAATTGTTTGTCATTCTTCATTAAATAGGTATCAACTATTTTCTCTTGCAACAACCGATATGATCTGCAGTATTTCTCATCATGGAATACTGATCGACAAAACTTGTAGTATAAACTGGATGACGCACTCACAATATTCTATAAGTACAAACACTCTTTTGACCGATGGCCTCTAGTCTGGAATATTGTACACCAAGGAATCCCTTGTGTATTTATCGGTCTCGATGATCCCAGTGTGACATAATTCATATATGTTGGGCAGTTGTCTTTGTGGTGTCCCAATGTTTTGCATCTGGTACACTAGAGCTCTTCTTGTAATTCCTTCCCTTACTTAATATCTTGAAGTTGCAGTGTAAGGTTGGTTAGTTGCGACTGGATTTTCATCATTTCGACACCAGTTTCTTCGACAGGAAAGGATTCCAATTCATATCCAATTTGAGAGCCTCAGTTTGCGACACAATCTTTTGTTGCATCAATGGAATCTGGATGTGCGGTAATAATGCTACAATAAACCATTCTTTTTGTTGAATGTCTGAAATATGGAAACTTACTTTTTCCATCAACATATTAAATATCTGATCGAAGTCCCAAACAGATTCCATAGGAAATTGTTTAACTTATTTAATCTTTGTAATGCACTGCGACTCATATTTGGGATTTATGAATTGATATATTAGTCCTGTTCAAATTTGATCTAATGTTTTCTATGGGACTCCTGCCGGAACCACAGATAATTTCATGTACCAATCCAATGCTTGAAATGGTTGTGATCATTTGAGACTTCTTGATGGATTCATCTTGGACCTATCGCAAGGTCCACATAGCTTCACATAGAAACCAATGTTGCTCATGGTCTTCTAAACCATTTCCATTAAATATGAAAACTTAATATCGTTCCTGGCCATTATATTCGTTTTGGGCATTGCTTGGCTAGTGGGAATCTCTTGTCTGTTATTCCCATGACTACTGTTACTTTGATTAACAAAACCACTGGGAAACGAGTTTCTATATCTTACCTCCGGGGATGTACGTGGGGTAGTGGGTATGGTGTAATCGCACTCTGGAATATCTGGAGCTTATTCTTCTTCCTCCTTTTTAGGTATATGATGGTATCCTTCTTCCTTGTCGCAAGAACCTTAGTCAAAGTGCGAAGCCAAATCGTATTCCTATCCTTCAGTCATACTACAAGTTCCTCTTTTGGTAGCAGTCCTTCTCCTCTTTCCCGATCAAAATATTCTTCCACTTCTTATACGTCCACCTTCTAGTTCAGTATCACTATCACCAGGAAACATCTCAACTTACTCTGCTCCATTTTTATCAAACTTCTCTTGTGACATATCCTAGGTCTCTATGCACAAATCCTTATTCGTCGGGCTCCATTCTTAATATCCCTTTCTTGTATACAAGCATATTGATCCAAAGATTCAAAGACTTCAAATAACGGCCTATAGGTCCTTGGAAATTTTTTCTTTCCCCATTACTGCATGATTTTATTGTGTCGACAAAATTTTTAGTGATGTATCCTTCTAAAATACTGTTAACCCAGAATTCAACCTCCCTATTATGGGGTTGCTAATACTTTTCAACTACTGAATCAACTGAGGGCTCCAATATATCAGTTCTCCCCCTTGAAAGTTTCTCTACTGGGTTTCTAGCCTCAACAACCACTCATACAATAAAACATGAAGTTAACAAAATAAAATTGCATGAATATCTGTATAGAGGTATCACTCCAACCACTCGATCGGATTCAACCGATATCCTTCACTTTCTTTCTGTGCAAATTCTAGTGCCTTAAAATCCACCCAATCTTTAATTTCTGGCTTCGTCAGGTGCCACAACATATCCACAATAAAATTATTTACGGTCTCGTCAACGTAACCATTTATTGGATTTCACCTCCGATCGACCCAGGTTCAGATCCTCGATCGTCAACAAAGACCCAAATATCGGCTTGACAGAGCAGGGCTCAGTCGACAACACCTGTTACGCATATGCAGTCTCACCCGATATATCTTATGGGGAACTTCCATAACCAAGTTTTTGCAGTTAGGTGGGGGTTTCTACACTTGCGGTACCTAATCACAACACTCAACCGAAGTCGAGGATTACACTTTATCCCTTGTCTATTCATTAGAGATACCAGTCTAATTACCGATCGACACATATCATAATAATCAACATAACAACCTTATCACAGATTCATTCAATAATTAGTGCAACACATACATATATGGGATTCTTCATAAACAAATGCAGTGCAACATATTCATATTTACTTATTCACAACAAACATAAAATAGACATAAACACATTAATCAATGACACATAGAGACAACAATTAACATGGAAACCCATCTGGGAAAAACCACAAAGGTGCTATTTATCCGGAATGAGAAATATGTTATCACATTTTGTCTGCACACTCAGCTTACAAACTCTTCTCTAGGTATTCTTTACGATTCATACAGACTTCTCTCCCCTCATGCTCTCGGGTTTTGAGTCTAGATACTTCCTCTCTTCGTCACTCCTCTGTCGATCTGCACACAGCCTGGATCGTTCCTTTATCTATACTAGTTCTCATCTTCTCTTCTCTACCTACATAGTGGCTTAACCAACCAACCGACTACTTAGCTAAAAAACAAACGATAGCCAATGTCAGTTCCACACACATCTTGGGTTCTCCCTTTTATAAGATTTTACATGTCCGAATCAATCGAATTTTTTCTGTTAGCCGACAGGATGCCATTTCTATTCTCATACATTCAGTTTCAACTCAAAATATGCACTATCGGCCCAAAATACAAGTATGCTTTATTACCAAAAGTGTGCTTTATTCTAACTAACTCATCGACGATCAACCAAGATTTCCTTTTCAATTGTTCGGCTCTTCTTCTGTCGTGGTTTCTTTCATCGCGACTACTCTCGTCACCAATATTTCCATCGTGTATGCTTCTATCGCAACTTCTCTTCCATCAAAACTCTTCTTCTGTCACAACTCTTCTTCTATCGCAACCCTTCTTTTTGTCTTTTGACCGAATTCTTTATCTTCCCTAGAATAATTCTGGTGGCCGAATTCTACTTAGCTTTTCTTAGGGATAACATGTGGTCTGCAAAGAAGGGATAAGGGTAGAAAAAATCAAAGTAATCCTTGAATTTAAACCTCCAGTGAACCCCAAGAAGGTCAAAATATTGCTAGGGCATACATGCTATTACATAAAAAATTTCAGGTACAACTCCGACTTGAATTTACCCTTAGAAGAAATTCTCAAGTTAAATATTGAATTTCAGTGAACCCCATAATGTCAACAATCATTTGAGCTTCTTAAAAAGAAACTAGTCAAAGCCCCAATCTTGATATTTCCAGATTGGTCACAAAAATTGCATGTCCACATCGATGCATCAAGCATAGTTGTCGGATCCATTCTTGCACAACCATGTGACAACATAATGGATCACCCCAATGCCTACGCTAGTTGAAAGCTAAATAAAGAAGAGCATAATTATTCCATGAGTAAACGAGAAGTGTTAGGAATGATATTCACATTGCAAAAGTAGAGACATTATTTGCTATATAATCCATTTAAATTCTTCACAAACCATCAAGCACTAAAATATTTTGTCAATAAGCCATTGCATCATGGTCGAATATGTAGGTGGCTCTTAATTTTGAAACAATATGAATTTGAAATACAAGTGCCACCAGGGAAGAAAAATGTCGTACCAGACCTTCTATCAAGGATAGAAACTAGTGAATACCCAATCAAGATAGACGACCAACTCCCCGACGCAGAGTTATTTAGAGTCAAAGTTGTACCGATAGAGCTAGCAAAAATAACATAATTTCTACAAGAAGGTCAAGTACTAATTGGAATGTTGGATAAAAAGAAGAATACACCTGCAATGAAAGCTACATCCTATAACCTAATCAATGGATATTTGTATAAATTGGGACAAGATGACATACTTCGTAGATTTGTACTTGAACATGAAAGACAAGAAATCATCAAAGAAGCTCATTATGGAGCAACAGGAGGACATTACCAATCTGATACAACTGCAAGGAAATTTTTACAATTAAGACTATGGTGTTCGACTCTAAATAAGGACTGTAAAACATTTTTCAACAGATGCGACAGATTCCAATGCATGGGCCGACCATTGAAAAGACACGAAATGATGCTTATCTCTGTAAATCCTAGTATTACATTTGAAATATGGGCAGTATATTTCATTGGTCCATTCCCAAATCCAAGTCGGAGGACAGGTGCCAAATACATAGTCAGTACAGTGGAGAATGTAACAAAGTGGGAAGAATCTAAACCAATTGAAACATGCTAAAGTGAGTTCGCAAGATTCATTTATGAAAATATCATCACAAGATTTGGTTTCCAGTTACTCTTATCAGTGATTGAGGGACACATTTTATCAATAAAATAATCGATATGATACTTAAATAATTCACGATCGACTATCATAAGAGCTCATTGTATCATCCCAAACCTAATGGTGCAGTCAAATCATTCAAACATTGTATAAGAGATAAAGAAACCAAACCCTATTTAAATTAGTGTATGGTCAAGAAGTTGTCGTACCACTACACTTTAAGCAACAAGCTCCAAACATATCACAAGTACTACATGTAGATATTGTAAAATACATCGATGACAAAATGTTTGACTTAACAAATTTGGAAGAACAACACATGATTGCAATACAAAATCAAGATGTACAAAAGCAACAACAAAAATCATGGCACAACAAGAACATTTAGTGCAAAGACATATTAGTCGATGATTTGTTCCTCCTATATTATGGTCAAATAAAAGGAAAACCTAAAAAGATGGAAACCAGATGGCTAGGACCCTATATTGTGGAAGAATTTAGCAACAATGGCTCGATGTGACTAAATATTTTACGAGGTAGCATCTTTAAAAATTTCGTGAATGCAGAACACCTAAAATGATTCTGGATCTAGAAAAGACACGATGTCGACTAGTGACCGTATCATCACTAGTCAACTGCCATGTCCTAGGTTTGTTAGAATTAATAATAAGTTTATTAAAAAACACTTATAATTAACAAAATAGTTACGCAACTAACTTAGAAATGTATATAAAGCACTAAAACACATAACTGCTTGGCATAATCAATGAAAGGAACAAGAACATAGGCACTAGTTGGGAAGAAGAGGTAGAACATGAAGATGGAAGAAGGTGCCAGTACCAAAGTAACCATTTTAGTGATGCTAGAGAAAGAACACATATGCTAAAGCGACCATCCAAGATGTCACCTAGACGACCAAAATACGACGATAGGAGACAATGCTCACAACATAAATAAAAATTCCAAGCATTGTAGCCGACCATCTTGACCGACACAAGAAGAAAGCTTCTTATGCAAGCTTCCCCAAGCAAGAAAATAAGTTATATCCTGCATGAGCTACAATTAATGCATTAACATACTCTTCCTCGGTCGACACATATTAATGCCTCTATAAATACGATAAAAGAGAACCCAGTTTTACCATCACTCAGTTAGGAAATAACAACTTTCATAGACGAAGATTATCAGATAGCTTACATTACTGATCTCCCATCCATGCCTCCAAAACGAGCCGTTGCAACAACTAGATCCAAAGATGCCGAAACAAGAGCTAAGATGTTGCAGAAAGAAGCCCATATTGACATCTCTGGAATCTCGGATACCTCGAATCAAGAAAGCAAATATGGATGAACGCTACTGGTGAAAAAATTATATATAATTTTGGGCGTGGGAAATTCAAGACAAGAGCTGTACATAATCTACGCAAAATCTTAACACAGCTAAGATCTGACCCTATATGAATGCAACTCTAATAACAATTCGACAATCTCAAGGAAATCATTGCTAAATTCCCTAGCAACCGCTTTCATGATGGAAAAATATGGATAGATGAATCTATTCCTATCACATATTCACTTATAGGAGTTATTACAGGCTTATCAAGCAAGGGCCTGACTGTGCCGCTCACCAACAATGTAGCACCCCTAGTAGAAGAACTCATAGGGTCATCTACCGACAAAAAATACAAAGGGATAATTATCAGCAAGGTACAATGCGAAAACTACAAATGGAATTCCCTCATTATATCACTTTGTTTAACAAGTTCATGCCAATATTCCAACTTGAGGCTATACATGTTAGAAGCAATAAAATAGGTTGTCAACGATGCAAAGTTCTTCAATTAGTCTAACCACTTAGCTCAACTTGTCAAGGAAAATTGTGCAAAATATCAAGACTCTTCCCATTACTTGGATGGTAATGGCCAAAATCAACTTCGTCGGTGAAACAACATTTTTGAGCACCCATGAACCAGTCATGCACAATTTTTAGTTATTCACAACAAGAGGATTGTCGTTTAAGGTTAAAAAAAGAAAAAAATTAACTGGAAAATTGGTTTCAATATATAAAGAACAAACACACCCATTGGTGGGTGCCACAATTAGTTCAACAATGCCTACCACAAGGAGCACATATCGAACTCGACCTCGACTATACAAAAGTTTGGTATATGAACAATGCAGGTGGGGATGCTCAAGCATTGGATTTTTACCCTAACATTCCTAAGATTTTCACTAATCTTGCATGACAATCGAATACAGTCTACCCCATCCTGACTCTATCTAAGGATCAGTTCCTCGAGATCTTTGAACCCTTAACAAAATCGGAGCAAGAAGAACAAAGAGATATATCACTATACCTTAATTCATTTTGTACATAAGAAGAACCAGAGAACCCAGTTGCTTTTGTATCAATCAACACAAAAGAGAAAGAACCAGTCGTTGAGACTTTAGACGAGGCGACTGAGGATGAAGGGGACGACGATGCACTTCTCAAAGAAGGACACGCACTCAATTTCAGTGACCCATGACCGCAGGGAGAAGTTACAAAATTCTCCCACAAAATATTCAGGTTTCAGCATGCCATTATAGGAAAATAAACAAGAAAATCTTCGAAACATTAGAGGAAATTTGGGGTCTAAAATGGGCCTTATAAAAAAATGTGCCATGGATGAGTTGGATTTTTTAAGCCAATAGAATTTCAATATCTTTGGTCAACCGTTATGGTTGAGTTGGACATATAATGTTTATGTGTCATAATTTTATTTGACAATAGCTAACTCCATATCAACCTCACCTTGGTTAAGATTGTAAAACAATCATCTCGAAATACGATATATATACTTGAAATAATAAATATATAATATTTTACTTGATCACTACTTCCAACTCATTTAAAAAATGATTCTGGCATTGATTAAAATTATAGTAGAAACATTTTGAAATACTAAAACCATTTACTAATCAATATTTAAAAAACAAAATTAAATAGTATTTAATTTTAAAAATATTTATCTTGAAATACTAAAAAAAATATTTAGTATTTTTAATATTACAAAATATATTTAAAAAAATAAATATATTTAATTACTACATGTCCAAATACTCCAATAATTAGAAAAATAGTAATATAAAATAAAAATAAAAAATAAAATTTTATAGTATTTAAGTATACATCTTTTAAAAATATCTATATATATTCAATTGCTACATTCCAAAGTAATTACAAATTTTTATATACTAACACAGATAAAAACTATTTTTAATATTACTAAATAAAATTTTATATACTAACCCAAACAAAAACTATTTTTAATATTACTAAATAGAATCTAATAATTTATATTAAAACAAAATATTAGTAATATAAAAAAGTTTAAATTATATTATTATTGGTATTAGTGTAAAAATTAATATGTTTAATTGAATTTGTTTTTTTATATAAATCAAAATGTTTAATAGGGAAAAAAATATTAAAATAAATAGTTAATTTAAATAAAAAGTTATTTTTTATAAGCTTTATATAAACATTAAAATTAAAAACAAAACATTATAATTAAAACCTATTAATTTAAACAAAAATACTTTTATAATGAAATTTGAGTTTGTGTTTTCCCTTCCACCTTTGAATTTACCTTTTCCCACTCAATTTGACTTTACCTTTGTCCACCCACCCATTGTCCACCCAATTTAAATTTACCTTTACCACCCAATTTAATTTTATCTTTTCCCTCCCACCTATTGAGTAAATTCATATTAAAAACGATAAAAATGGTCTTAATCATTGAGCCACCCAATTTGATTTTACCTTTGCCCTCCCACCTATTGAGTAAATTCATATTAAAACAATAAAAAATGGCCTTAATTATTGAGCCATTGATCAATAAAGATTAAACCATTGATCGAGACGATTGAATAACCATTGAACCAAATCTTTTAATCTTTTAATTTGAGCCAGATGATAGAACAACCATTTGACCAACTTTGAATCTAGTCTCGTGTTGGTTTGCAATTCTAAAAAGAACAGAGAAAAGAAACATTGGGCACGCTGGCTAGATGAGATGATTGGGGCTGTTATATTTGGTTGTTTCTTTCAATATTTTATATATATTTTAAATCTTTTAAATTTTATTATAAATGTTATTTTTTTTTAAAATTAACATGATAATAAAAATATTATATTTTTACATTTTAAATATTTTATAATTTTTTTATAAATATTATATATAAAATTTTAAAAACCAACATGATATGAAAAAAATTATATAAGAATATATATATTATTTATTAGATTATATAAATGGTTGAGAGGGTAAGACATGATTTTCTGTTCCTAGTCATGAAGAAACTTGGCTTTTCTGCATCCTTTGTAAATTGGGTCCAAGGCTGCATAAATTCACCCTGGATTGCCCCTGTCGTCAATGGCCGTTCCACTGATTTATTCCAAGCCTCCCGGGGATTAAGACAAGGCTGTCCCCTCTCCCCACTGCTATATGCTATTCAAGCTTCTGTCCTCCGTTTCCAACTGATTGAAGCCCAGCAAAGGAATGTTCTTCCAAGTCTCCAAATGGTAGCAAATGTAAAAAATATTAACCATGCGCAATTTGCGGATAATACTTTGTTAATGGGAGGAGCCAGCACCCAAGCAGCCAGACAATTCAATCAAGAGCTGGCCATTTACAAACAAGTCTCAGGCAGGAAGATTAATTTCCAAAAAAACAAGATCTATGGTTGGAATTGCACTGTTAGAGATTTGGGCGCGATAGCCAGAATTTTAGGAATGGAAGCGGTCCATGATTGGGATTCCATCACATATCTCGGTGTGCCAATCTCCAAAGGAACTCTGAAAGCTAATCAATGGAACCCCATCCTAGATAAATTCAAAAGTCGAATCCAAAACTGGGGATCCAACTGGCTAAACCAGACAGGGAAGACCATGCTTCTTAAATCGGTTTTGATAAGTATCCTGATCTATCAAAACTCCATCCTCTCTGCTCCCAGTTCCATCATCGGGAAAATGGAAGGACTAATAAGAAAATTTCTCTGGGAAGGAGGTAAAGGAAATCTTCACAGAATCCATCTGGTAAGCTGGGACAAAATCCAAAATCCCTACAAGGAAGGAGGCCTGCAAATCAGAAGCCTAGCTAGACAGAACTTGGCCATGGGAGCGAAAATTCTATGGAGTCTAGTCTCGGGCCGTGAAAGCTGGAGCAAAAAATTCATAAGGAAAAAGTACTTCCCAGGGTCAAGATTAAGATGTCTAGACAAGCCAATCCAATGCAAGAAAGGCTCCCCAATCTTCAGTCTCTATATTAAAGAAAAAGAGCACTTTACAAATCTCCTTTATTGGATCCCAGGGAATGGGAAAAAAATAAAACACTGGGAGGACTCCATTTTGGGAGATCAACCTCTAGGACAGATCTCAGAAATTGGGAATTTAAAATGCTGGTTGCAGCTCAGAAACAAAGAAAATCTATGGGATATATCCAGCTGGGAGGAAGAAGGGGATCAATCCTGGAAAGATTGGAACCTTGGCAATGTCCCCCTGGAACTAAAAGATGAAGCTGATCTTTTAATTCAACTACTACAAGGTAAAGCGCCTTTGACAGAGGCCTCCAAAGACATAAGAGGCTGGGGTCAGCTCTCAGGTTGCTATTCCGTCGCAGAGGGGTACAGATCTCTTCAACCCATGTATTATGCAGCTCCTAACCCGACAAAATGGAACTTCATCTGGACCTTCCCCTTTATCCCCAAAATTGACCACTTTTGTTGGACTGCAACTCACAACAGCATCCTCACAGGTGAAATTCTCAAAATAAGAGGAATGGAAGGCCCTTCAAGGTTCTCCCTGTGCCGTTCTGAAGAAGAAACCATGAATCATCTGCTCCTAACCTGCCCCTATGCCATGGAAGTTTGGAATATGGTGCTAAATCTAAGCAATGTTATTATAAACATCCCGGGAAGCTTAACCGACCTGTTCTCCAACTGGATTAGAAACTCTCCTTTTGATCTTCATAAGAAAAACCTCCTCAAGACAATCTGGATGTGGATTCCCAAAGTAATATGCTGGAAAATCTGGCTTGAGCGTAACAGACGCATCTTCAGAGATGAGGTAAGTCCCAGTTCCAAGGTGGTAGCCAAATGCAAAGATTTAATAGGTGAAGTTGTTGATTCCAGAAGATCTCTATCGAACTCCAGAACTCTAAACCCCATCGAATCAAGCTGGTTGACAAATTTCTCTCTCAAAGACAACCCCCCGGCCAAGGCAATCACAACCCATGAGAGATGGGAGGTCCGTCTGGATGAACACGAATTCCTAAAATGGAGAGCTTCGCTAAATGAATGCAGCCTCTTCTTTGATGGGGCCTCCAAAGGAAACCTAGGACAAGCTGGAGCAGGGGGGATCCTTCTCAATGCAGAGAATGTAATCCTTTCATCTTACGCCTGGGGTTTAGGTCTGGAATCAAACAACAAGGCTGAAGCTTTAGCTCTCTGGCAAGGTCTAAAGCAGGCCCAAACTAACAACATTTCTGAGATCACGGTTTTCGGAGATTCAAAGATCATCATCCAAGCGTTGGTCCTGAAAAAGCTCTCTCTCCATCTCAACATCTCAAGGATTCTTCACAAAATCAACATGATCGCCTCTAAATTCTGGAAAATCCGTTTCTTTCATGTACTATGGGACCTCAATGGTCAAGCTGACGCTGAAGCAAACAGAGCCGTTCTCCTGGGCAGGAGCATCATTTCTGTAGATGACAGACAATCGATCTGCAATATTCCATAAGTCAGGCAGGCTATCTAAGTGGAATATCTTCTGGTCAACAGAGAGATACTTGGGTCAGAAATTCTCTATTGTCAAGCACGCTCTCCTCGAGCATCAGATTCCCCCGGACCTTCTCATAGTCATTAGTGACTTCTTGGGACATTGCTCTACCACATTCCGTAGCAAGAGGAAGCTCAGAAGAGATCCTATTAGCATCGGTGGGATCTTCTTCTGGAAAACAAGCAAGTGGAGGAGCGATTTGAAGAATTACAGCAAGTCCTCGACCTTCTCATGGTCAAATCGCAGAAACAAGGAGACCTGCTGCGATCAAAAGCTGCAGAAGATCTCGTCCAGTAGAAAATTCTCAATGCATAGCTCCGGAACTTCTAAGAGAAGATCAAAGACTCCAGAGGTGGAATGGAATACGTCCAGGAGGTGGCCTAAATACTGTTCAAAGACAAAACAAACACTTAAGAAGATATTGGGAACAAAATCGCCAAGCTGGAAGCGTCTGTCAATATCATGGAGAACTCCAACATCAATTATTCCCATCCCCTCGTCCATCTGCGTCCCATCTCATTGTAAGAGGATTTGTTGTCTTCTTTGGAAAACTCTCTGTCACCGTGTTAGTCTTTGTTTGCGTTCCATCACTGGTTCCTATGAGCTTACCAAGTCCAAGAATTTTGACTCCCCAGGCGAAGCTCTCTATGTAATGAAGCACCAGGTGGCTGATTCACCGAACACTAATTAATCTTCCCTTTGTTATGGTCTAAAAAAAAAAGAACATATTGTTTATTGCTTTTTATTTTATGTAATATAATATTTTTTATATGAAGTAATATAAAATTTATATTAAAAAAATAATGATATTTTATTTTTTTAATATTATTGTAATTATATTTTTCATTATAATTTAAATATGAATATATTTGAGTTTTGAATTTTATTAAATATATAAAAAGTAGTGATGTATTTATTTTAAAAAATTATAATATAAAATTAAAAAAAATCCACTATATCATTTATTATGTGTGCACGAGAATTTAAATATTTCATTAATATTTTTAACCAATATCTCTTTACTCTACATTAACTCAACACACTTGTCAACTACCATTAATGAGACAATTTAGGTTGACTTTTATTAGATTTAATGTGACATGGCATATTTGTAGTGTGATGTGGCTTTATTTATTATTTTTCTTAGGAGGCCCATTTTAGACCCCAAATTTCCTCTAAGTGACTATTGCTCAAACCTATAAAATATGACATTGAATAACTTTGATATTGGGATCATACCACCCTTGTTGAAGAATTCAAAAACAAAACGACAATTGACATGCAAAATGAAAAATACTTACAGTGAAAGAAGTCATCGTCACCATCCATCCACACTATGAGCCTTGGTATTGCTCAGAAGAATAAGAATTCAAATACATCTGTGAAATCCATTGATGAGGTTGAATTCTCAGACGTCAGCTCAATCTGTTTATATTGCACTAGTTTCCTCTTGGATGACAAGGGAACCGATTCCCAAGTCTCATTGTCTCGCAAAGACTTGAAATCTTATTGCATGGATGTTTTCCATCTTGGGTCAATTGATTCTTCCTAATATGTCTGAGGATCAGATCCAACCATCATAAATCATCTCTATGAAATATTCAATTCACAAGTAGAGAAAGCATTGTGAAATTGAGATCTAGTCTTCCTAGAGTCTAGTGGATCTCCAATAAGATTACCGAATGCTTGTATAGTTTTCTCATCCCACTTTGGCCAAATTGGTGAGTCATGATCTGAATGCATGTCATCATCATCATAATAAATATCAGAATAAAAAAATTATAGGAAGAATCTTCACTTACATCATCATGGAGTGGAGGATTTGATCATTCCCCTTGAACTAGTTCGATCTCCTGCATGGGATCTTCTTCAAACTGTACACTCCTTTCGATGAATTTTTTCTAAGATGAGGGATCAAATATATTGTATCCCTTTACATATTTATCATGTCCAACCATAATTGAATTATTTCTTTTAGGTTTCAAGGCCTTTCTCTTCTTGGGAGGAATTATAGCCCAAGCCTTTGAGCCAAAAACCCTGAAATGAGAAACATTGGACTTGTGACCACTCCAAGTCTCAAATGGAGTTTTTCCTTCCAAGTCTTTGTGTGAAGCTATGTTCTGAACATATGCAACAAAATTGATAGCTTCATCCCATAGCTTAGGATTCAAATCCTTTTCTTCCATCATGCATGTAGCCATCTCCTTGAGAGATCTGTTCTTGTGCTCTGTAACACCATTCTGTTGTGGTGTGTAGGGCACATAATACTGCATTTGGATGCCGCATTCTTCACAAAGCTGCTGCAAATTGTTTTTGACATACTCCTTACAATTTTCAGTCCTAATAACCTTGATCTTATTCCCACATGCATTCTCAACTAAAGCTTTGTACACTGTGAAAGTCTCAAAAACTTCATATTTTAGCTTGAGAAAATACACCCAACAGTACCTTGAGAAATCATCTATCAAAGTTAACACATAGCTTGAACTCACATATGAGGGTGTGGGAAGAGGAACTATGAGATATGAATGGATCATATCAAGAACTTGGAAAACCCTCCTTTCCTTTCCTTTCTCATATTTGTGCTCAACATGTTTCCCCACTACACACTCTTTGCATGTGCCCTTGGAAAACTTGATGGTAGGAAGCCCTTCAACCATGATTTCCTTGCTTAGTTCTTGGAGGTAACTGTAGTTGAGATGACCATATCTCTCATGCCAGAACTTGAGTGTTTCATTGGCATGTGACAGGAATGCATTCCCTTGGGAGTATGGAAGGAAGTTAGAGAATTTGTACATTCTCGAATCATGGTTAGCAAAACCCACTGCAACGACTTGGCCTGTAGATATTTCTGAGATGCCCACATCATTTTGAGTAAATGTTACTCTCTTGGATGTACTAGTGTGTGTAAATTGATAGACATAGAGTATGTTCATTGCAAGATCAGGAACAAACAACACATTGTTGAAGTACCCATCTTCAAGACCAATCCTGCGAATCCCTTTGGCTTGGATTTATGAATAATCACCCATGAGGATGGATGGACCACTTTAAGGATGTAGGGCCAAGAAGGAATCATGCATGGAATCCATGTTCCTGGAGGTACCTGAATTTATGAAGGAATAAAATATTGAAGATCCAACAACCAAATTATGGCATCTTTCCTTGTTCTCTGAGCTTGAACCTTCCTCTTTCTTCCTTTCCCCTTCTAGGAGGGGAATGTTGTTCTTATCAAGGAGTTTCACCATCATTCCAATGGTTTTATTCATGCATTCCTTCTCTGTATTCCAATATTTGCGACAATAAGTGCATTTTTTCTCGTCTTGTTCCATCTTCTCTTTGTCCTTGTTAGGATTCGAAACCCCATCTGAAGATTTGGGCTTCTCCTGCTTCTTCTTCTCTTGCTGCTTCAAATATTTGGCTTTCTTCTTACCTTTGGATTGATTTGAAACACCTATAGAATGGGCTTGAGCCTTGGTGGATTTGATGGCACCCATTTGCACCAACTTGTCTGGTTCTTGAGTCAGTGACTCCATGAAGTTTTCCAGTGAACGCAACCTCCAATTTCGAGCTGTGAGCTTGCTCCTATTTCTTCTCAATGCCACATTGTCTTAGCTGAAGCACCAATGATTTGAACTTTGTGAAGAAATCCTGGATCGTCTCAAAGTGAGTTGGGCTTAATGAGATCAACTCATTTTCGAGTTGGTGGCCTCTCATCTTATCAGTATTCCCAAATAGTGTCTCAATATTGAGCCATAATTGGTTGGGTGTAGTAAGAATATCTACATGGAAGAGAATATCCCTCGAAATACTGAGACAAAGTATCCCGAATGCCTCATCTAGTTTGTTGAAGTACTTAGATTTTTCCACAACAGAGTTGGGCTCGATCTCAGTTCCCATGGTGACTCTATAGAGGCCTTTCAATCTCAATTGGATCACCATTTCAGAATTCCATTCAAAAAAATTGAATGGGGCAAGTAATACATGAGTCTGATCCATTCCTTCTTGCGCACTGAGTGACAGAAACTATGGATGTACCTGTAATGCAAACACTCAAATATTTGTGGAAAATACCCTAGATAGCAACTCAAATGCTCTATATTTTATTTGCAGCTCCAAATATCTCTAATACCATCTGAAAATATGATTCACAACAACATCTATGATCCAAGGGAATCCTCACAATTCAAGATTACTCACAAATTATGCAGAAAATAGTGAAAAGAGTGAAATTAACACATAGAAATGGTGTCAATAACATAGTTTATTATGAATGTCCAACATGTAAATATGTCTGGAACATGTTTATAACACAATAGGAGAAAATCATTAGCCTTTGGAGGAAATTTGGATGCATACATGTGGCATGCTTAGATTGGACCTCAAAACCCCCCCTAGGTGGATCGATGAGCTCCCAAACCACCTCAAATGGTCGTAAATGCTAGTGTGAACGTGGTTGGAGCATTATAGGACACAAATTATGGTAGGATAGGTGTGGTGGAGTGCATGGGCGAGTGGGAGTGGATTTAGGAAACAATAAATGGTCCAAAAGAGTAAAAAATACCCCAAATACATGCATGTGTGTTATACCTAAATCCTGTCACCATCATGTGATGAGACCCTTAACTTCCATATTTGCCCTTAATCCTAACACTTGGGGTGGAAACTTTCTTTGTTTGTCAATTCTACTTGAAAAAACCTAGCACCATGCTTACCTTGTGGCTGATGAGCTGTACCTTGCTCAACACCGCCTGTATCCTATTATAGAGAAGTAGTACCACCGCCTATGGTCTTTGGTCTTAAAGCAGTTCTCATCTAAACCGCTTTGTCATAAGGGAACAAAAGTGGTACCCTGGGTAAAATGGGAAAAAGAGATTTTTCTCGAGGCTTCTAGAACTTTAGCCTCGTGTCCTCCCTTATCCCTATCATTATGGGTTAGTTTGAGCTCGAGATCCCCCTTGATAGGATCTTGGAGCCATCTCACCCACAATTCTCTCAACTATTCCTATCCATTGAGCCTTATAAATACAAGCTCATATCCATAGTTGAGGAGGAGAACTATAGAGGTATTGTTATGTTGTTGGATTGACTACCTAGTCCAAATCATTGGAGAGCATAGAGAGAAAAGTTGGAGCTTATGGGGATGAAGTGTTTGTCTCGTGGAGGAGCTTGTCGACACTAAGGAAATGGTTGTAAGCTTCTCCATACATTCTTAATGCAAAGCTGATTTTCGTCCCACATTACTGTTGTTTTGATTTCACACGTATATGTTGTTAGATTCCTTAGTCACTAGCATGGATATGTAGATGATTTTCTGGTAGCTTTGATGTGATTTTATGTTTGATATGTTTGCAGGTACACAGGTTCCTAATAGAAGCAGTACTCCAGGTGTCTACAACATTCAGGGAAGGTCTTCATCCTTTGTCATTCACTCATTTGTTCTGGATCTGAACCATTCAGACCAGAGGAACAACTTCTGTCCGCAGAAGGTGCAATATTCTTGATAACAAATCTGGCGACTCCACTGGGGAACAGTGCAAATCTCAGTTGATCTAATCTTCCTCAGTCCTTGAACTCTTTTCTGAATCCAAGCTCCATCTCCAACTCTCTTTAGTCAGATCTGCCATCTGACTTAGTGAATTTTGGTTTGAAACTTTTAGATCTATTCAGATCTGAACTATTTTGACTTTATATGCTCTTTTTTACTGTCAGTTCATCAATTTTTGCCTTGATATGATCAATTTCTAACTTGATCTTTCGTTCTCCTTGTGTTTTGGATCTATTCAGGGAACCGAACATGTGCTATTGGTAACAAGCGATGCCACTGTCTAAACTCTGCTAGCCATAAGCGATGCCACCACCTGAGTCCCATTATCTAGAAGCGGTGCTCGTCCAGAACCGCTCTGTCAAGACCCCTCCAATGCGGTGCTAGGTAGGTCTTGTTCCAGAACTAGTTTTTTATCATTTTTTGCAAAGAATTGAGTTTGTTTGCTTTCAGCCTTTCACTGTCAGGCTTGTGTGTTAGAATCTGAATGCTCATGGTTGGAAATTCGGTGGTAAAAGATTGGTTTGATTGAAGAATTCAAAAGCTAGATTAGGCTTGTTTATTCATTTGCTTCCATGCTTGTTGGTTGTGATTGTGAAAGGAATTTTTTGAAAGCTTAGGTTTCAGTTAGTTCTCTTTTCATTTCTTTTATAAAGAATGAAAGAAAAACCATTTGATTAGCATCTTGATTTCATTTTTTTTAGATAGAGGACTTCTTTTTTATTTTAAAAAAAAGATTTTTTTATATATATATTGAGATTAGGTCATTATCATTATTGATCATAAGTCATTGGATCTCTGATTAGCCTCGCAAGTTTTCAGGTTCTCTGTGTTCTTTTGTCTCTCTTGCATTAGTACTATCTCACCAAAAGAAAAATAGTGTAGTTTTACGTTAGATATATCTATGTTTTAAGAAAAATTGAAAAAATAGAATGCATATGCACGTAGAGTGCTTGTTGTTTTTCTTTTAGGAAAAGAGACTCTTACCCTTTTGATTGCTTTCAAAAAGAAAAATAAGTTTGGAATGTGTTGCTTGTCTTTGATTTTGATTTGTTCAAAGTAGTTGTTTGGGAATTTTTGGTTTTTAAAACGAAAAGAAAATATTCTCTTTCCCTCCCATAGGTAGGCATACCACGAACGATAAAGTGAAATATTTGCATCTACATTCTGCATGGTTTTACTTTTTCTGTCAAAATTCCATGCATTCACCTAACCGTCCATTTTAAAATTAATGGTTTTTATAGGCTAAAATTTACATAACAATTTGAGTGATAGGCTAGAGACGTGTTTGGGCGTCTTTAAGCGTAGGAGCTGTCGTTACTCGTCCGCATTACATCCCGGGACTTGCATGGTTCTTCCACGTACCGTTGGTATATCGAACGACCTTTCCAATAACCTCGAGGTATATAGAAAGGTACTTCACGTACTCAATTGTATATAGGAAGGCCCCTTGTGAACAGATATGCATTAGACAACACTACTACTGATTTGAGCTCCCATGTACCCTAAGTATATCGGGAGACCCCACTAGGATACCTTATCTATCTGAGAAAATCCCTTTGGCCGTGTTGCTTGGAGCCATACAACGAAAACAACATTCGGGGAGATTACTATGCACATACCCTTGAGGTATATCACGAGCAGCACCTTCTTGATAATCCTGGTGAGAGACCTGACCATCTGAACTCCTCCTATAATTTAAGTTTGCTAGTTTGGCCTATAGCTTGAGTAGGGAAATTTTTGGTGTGTTTTCTAGTTTTGAGACCCTAGGTTAGATAGGAACTGTACAAACTGGTTGAGCTAAGACAGTCCAGAAGTGTATGGGGCTTGCCACCTTATTTTATTCCTGTTCCAGAAGAAAATCCTATGGAAGCTATCGACCAAAGAGTTGCTACCAACTCCCAAGCAGGAGAAAATGTGGTTGCAGAAAGTGAAGATCCATATCCTTCACACTTGCCTCCCTTGGTCCGACAAACTTCTTGGGGTAATACTTCGTTCCATTCTCCCATAGAAGGTCATGTTGATGATACTACCCATCCAGATTATGGTCCCAATGCTCTATTTTGGGATACCTCTATAGGACAAGCCATTGCCTCATTTGGCACCCATTTAAAATTTTCTGAAGAAGTTTCACCAAATGAAGAAGAACATAGACAATACCAGGCAACTATTCTCCGTGCAAAATAAATTGAGAAGAAAATAGACAACATATTGGGAACACCACCACCTTGTTCCGCAGTTGTTCCTGTGGGATATCGTTCACTTGCCAATTCTATGAGACCCATTGAACTGATTCTAGATCGCACTGTGACTCCACATAATCCAGGTCAAACTACCAACCCCACCACCTCCCATATTACGTCTGTTCCCAATCCTTCGGGGTCTTCCGCACCTGGGGCTCAACATTCAATTCCTGTTTCATCAATACCTTCTAATGCCGGGGGAAAACCCCCGGCACGACCTACGTTATTTGTCATCAAAATTGTACCTAGTCATGGACAGACCTCTAGTATAGAACAATCTACAGTTTATGTCCCTCCTACCCACACAAATGTGGTTAACCCCCCATCCAGTTCAGGTCAGCCCTTGGGGGCACAACCTGTAACCAATCAAACCTCTTGGGGGTATGGTTACACAACAAATCAAGTACCTATAGGAAACATTAATTATCAACCCAATCCTACAGGAATGCCTTATGCTAGAATTCCATATCCTAATAGTACTTTCATGCCATGGGGGCAACCTAGCTGGTCCTACATGACAGCTATGGGGGGGATACCTATACATACTATGGGGGGTGTCGAAGGACCACCTTATGGAGGTCCTCTCCCTGGGGGGCCTGGTGGATTCCCTCCTAATGGTCTCGAAGGGTCTGGTGGCCCTCCTCCTAGTGGTTCCGAAGGCTCCAGAGGTCTACCTCCTAGGGGTCCCGGAGGGTCTGGTGGTCCTCCTCCTGGTGGTCTAGGTGGTCCCAACGGTCTTGGTGGTCCCAGAGGCCCTGGTGTTCCTCCTCCCAGAGGCCCTAGGCCCCGGTGTTCCTAATGGTCCTGATCCCAAAAATCAACCCCCTGCGGGTGGATATTCCGGTGGTTCTTCATCACAACAACCTGTCTATCAGTCTACTTACGGTCCTATTGGTACTTATATGCCATATCAATATTACCAGTATGTGCAACCTAATCGTCAGTTACCTTTCCTAGCAACCTTGGACTTGTCTGATTTGTCCAAGTTGATTAATGATCCCATTCGACATAACCCCTTGTGGCCTCCCATTCCGGTAAAGTTACCATTAGACATTCCAAAATTTGATGGGAAGCAGGGAGATGATCCGAAAAACCATGTCATGACATTCCATTTGTGGTGTTCTTGAAACTCCCTTATGGATGATTCAGTTCGTTTAAGACTCTTTCAACAAACTTTGACTGGTACAGCCACGAAATAGTACATTGAACTTCCGCAACATTCGTTTGTGGATTTTGGCTCGTTGGAAACTATTTTTCTTACGCACTTTCAGCTTCCTATCCGTTATGAAATGGGCACTAATGTCCTAACTTCTCTGCGACAGAACACCTCCACCCACATATCCAATCATATCCATGAGTGGAGAAGGCAGAGAAGACTTATTAAGGCTCCTATCCCAGATCACTTGTTAGTTGATTGGTTTACTAAGTCTTTGTTGGCTCTAATTTCCCGAGATGTGGCTATGGGTGGTGCCGTTACTGAAGAGCAAGCTATTATTCGAGCCCAATATCTAGACTTGGTCTATTCCCAGTCCGAAACTTTGTATGACTTGATCCCTCACGCTCCTCACCCAAGCACCGATCCTGCAAAGGCACCAGCAGAAACCCCTGTTGATGGGATTATTGGTTCAATCCAGTCCCTATCAGCAGCAAAACTTGACAAGAAACCCTAGACTTCCACCCCTACTTCTTCAACTCCCAAGGTTTCCACCGAGGTCAATTCCATTCAGAGTATTCAAACGCCCGACAACAATAAAAAGAAAGGTAAAGCTAAAAACAAAAAACCTGGAAACCAATAGAAGAATCCAAATCCAACCACCAACGACAACGATAAAGGGAAAAGAAAATAAAAATATCCATGTTTGCTATGCGGAGGTGACTATTTCACAAAAGAGTGTCCTCATTGGGACGAAATCACCCAATTTTTGAAAACTAATCCCGTACCCGCAGTTCTCACGGATCATTTTCCCTCTCAACAACAACTGATAGACCACATGTGTAATCAGGGAAACTCTATTTCTTCAAAGGAAATTCTCATGATGACCTCTGATACTATTAGTTTGCAAACTCGAAGTCAAATTTATGACAAACCCGCAGACAAGAAAGAAGACAATTCTTCTTCAAGAAAAGCTCCCTCTACTGGTTCTCCCGAATCCTCGTCTATTGTTCCCCTAACCATCGAGAAGCCTACTCTTGACATGGTTTTGCTTCCACCCAAGAGTACTCTTAGGAAGGTTGTTTTTAACCCTAATGCTCGAGCTGTTCAATTTTATAATGTAGTTGAAGACCTCGCTCAGGCACCATGTGCAATGTCTACCTTGGAAGTACTCCAAAGTTGTCCTACACAACGCAAAAAATTGTTAACTGCGTTAGGAGCTTTAGACCTGGACAATACTAATTTGATTCATTTCAATGTCGAGAACTATAAGTCTATACTACCTCACAAAATCACTTTCCAAATCATAATGAAAGTAGTCAGAAAGAAGGTCTTCAGAACTGTCTTAGACGAAGGAGCTTCAACTTCGGTTTTGTCCCTATCTTGTTGGAAAGCTATTGGCTCTCCCGGGATTGTATAATCACCTATGAATTTGAAAGCCTTTAATGGATGAGGTTTCTAGCCCCATGGTCTCATACCAGCCCTTTCAGTCAAGCTTGGGGGCAAATCTTTTTCTATTCAAGTGGAAGTAGTAGACGCCCCGTTAGATTACAACCTCCTTCTAGGAAGAAATTGGTTTTATGCCATGATTGCTGTCGCTTCGACGGTATTCTGAAATGTCCAATTTCTGCATCTAGGGAGAATTGTCACCATTGACTAGCTAGATTTATATATGCCAGATGTTACTACCTCCATGGCTAATAACATCGCTATGTTAGGCCAGTCCCCTCCTCCTTAGTAGTTGATTAGGGTAGGCATGTTGAAGGATTCGTCCCTTATGGGGATTTTTCCGTCCACTCCTCCTAACACAGATACAACGATAGTAAATATGATTTCCTCATTTGATTATGATCCCAAGGGCAAACAAATTGTTGATTCCACCTCGTTGAGTCCGCATGAAGAAATGTACAACGTTATTCAAACCCTTTCAGATGACCACACTATTGAACTTCATCTGATGGCTTCAGACCCTTACCATCTGCCCTATTGGTTAGAACCCTCTCTTCCTATTTTGGATTATCTCTCTGAGAATTTTCCATCTGATGAGTCCATTATGGAGATCATGAGTATGGATGAGCCTATTTGGGAGGATCATCATCATAGATCCCCGTTCCTCCCCAACACCAGTTTAGTAGACCATGAATTTGCATCCCTTTTTTCCACTGATATTGTCAACACATCGCAAAATCCTATATTGTTGTAAGACACAGATTCTAAAGGAAACCTATGCAACATTACTCAAACAAATCCAATTGACATATCAGCCAAGCCTGGTACCCTTGAGCATGTTCATGTTGGGCAGAAGAATTTGAAGCATACAGGGCACTTTTCAAAGAATTCAGCGATATTTTTGCCTGGTCTTATGAAGAAATGTCTGGGATAGACCCCATCCATTGTGGTCCATGAAATAAAAACCTATCCCATTGCTAAACTTGTCAGGCAAAAACTAAGGCAAGACCATCCACGAAAAGCCACAACTATCAAAGCTGAAATAGAGAAACTTCTCAAAGCAGGGTTTATTTATCCCGTACCCCTAACAGAATGGGTATCGAACATCGTCCCTGTCAATAAAAAGTAGGGCACCGTTAGAGTCTGCATCGATTTCAGAGATTTGAACAAATCTTGTCCCAAAGACAACTTTCCCACTCTGCATATCGACCAGATTATCGACAACTGTGCCGAAAGTGTCATCTTCTCATTTATGGATGGCTTTTCGGGTTATAATCAGATTGAGATTTTACCTACCAATCAGCATAATATGGCATTCATTTTCCCATGGGGAACCTTTGCATATAGGAATTTACCATTTGGCCTAAAAAACACTGGAGCCACTTTCCAGCGTGCTATGTCCTATGCGTTTCATGATATAAAAGATATTGTTGAACCGTACCTTGACAACCTCCCTGCTCATTCACATCGATGGGGGGACCACCCTGGTCATCTTAGAGACATTTTTTTGAGATGTCGTCATTATAATATATAGCTCAATCCTCATAAATGTGTTTTCTACGTTGAGATGGGACGCCTGTTAGGATTTGTAGTTTCTAAGGATGGCATCTGGATAGATCCATTGAAAATTGCCGCTATTTTAGCTCTACCAACCCCAACCAAACTTCTAGAACTCCAAAGTTTGCAAGGGAAGGCAAACTTTCTCTGCCGTTTCATGTGCAATTTTGCATAGATAATACACAATTACATGCGTCTCCTTAAGAAGGACACTCCATTTTATTGGGATGACCAATCCCAACGAGCCTTTGATAATCTCAAACACGCTCTGACTCATTCACCCGTGATACACCCCCCAGATTATTCAAAGGATTTTTCTCTTATATATTGTTTCCTCCACTACTACCATCGCTATGGTTTTGGTGCAGGAAAATCCTGATGGTTAGGAGCACGTGATATACTATGCTCGTAAGAATCTTATGGATTCCGAAACCTGATATTCACGCATGGAGAAATTAGCATTGGTCACGGTAGTTGTTGTTCAAAAATTTCATCACCACATTTTGCTCCGCACAACCATCGTATTGGTAGACCAGAACCCTATGTATTACATCCTGACTTGTCAGGTGCTCGGGGGCAAGTACTCTTGGTGGATAGTCATACTACAAGAGTTTGATCTGGAATTTGCCAAAGCCACATCAAAGAAATCCTTGGTCTTTTACTGAGCTCATGTATGATCTTCCCTATGCTTCATCAGAATCTGAGCCCAGTGATTCATTTCCGAATGAATTCCTATTCCTAATAAGCACTACTGACCCATGGCATGGATATTTTCTCATTTATCTCCAAACAAAAATATTTCAGCCAAATCTATCCTGTGACGATCGCCGCCATATCTGTCACCACACAAAATACTACCTCATCTTGAATGACACTTTGTATAGACGTGGTATTGATTCTGTTCTCCGGCGATGTCTTACCCATGAGGAAGCTGAACAAGTGTTGAATGATTGCCACTCTGGAGCATGTGGCGGTCATTTATTTGGGATGGCTACAGCCCATAAAATCCTTCGTGCTGGCTATTTCTAGCCTTCAGTCTTTAAATATTGTCACAAGGCTGTTAAGAAATGCCCACCCTGTCAACATTTTTATCCGAAAAAGCGCACTCATCCTGTTCCGCTACACCCCGTCATTGCTGTTGGCCCTTTCACCAAATGGGGGATTGATTATATGCATTGTAAGCCTACCTCAGCCGGGGGGCATGGTTACATCATCGTAGCCGTTGAATATTTTACAAAGTGGGATGAGGCCATGCCTACATATGCAGAAGACAGTAAGACTGCCGCTCTCTACTTGTTCAATCATGTGATAACGAGATTCAGAGTCTCGCAGTCCATAGTTACTGATCACGGATCACATTTCTGTAATCAAATGATGGAGGAACTAAGTGCCAAGCTAGGTTTTCGTCATGAAAAATATACGCCCTATTATCCACAAGCTAATGGTCAGGTTGAGGCCATTAACAAAGTTTTGAAAACGATGCTTTGTCGGATGGTTGGAGACCATAAATCCAACTGGCACCATATCCTTTTCTCCACTCTTTGGGATTACAGGACTTCGGTGAAAACAACTACTGGTTTCACACCTTTTCAGCTTGTCTATGGACTCGAAGCTGTCTTGTTGATTCAATGTCAGATTCCATCCTTGAAACTTGCCGTCGAACTTCTCCCAAACACTTCCGCAGAGGAGGAGATATTTTTATACTTGAACAACCTTGATGAAACTAGAAGAGATGCTGCCTTGGCTAATGAGGCACACAAGAAACGTGTCAAGGCGTAGTATGACAAGTCTGTCCAACCTCGTGCCTTTAACGAGGGTGACCTAGTTTTGACTTATGATCAAAGATATGACAAACTAGGGAAATGAAAGTTCGAATCCATGTGGTAAGGTCCTTTCGTTATTTCCAAAGTTTTAGAGAAAGGGGCCTTACGAGCTCATGGACTATGATGGAATCCCCTTAGGACAACCTCGCAACGGGTTGTACCTGAAGAGGTACTACGCCTAGATCTCTCTTGGATAGTATCTTGTATATATGTATAATACTTGACTTTAAGTGTGCTTAAGTATTTTCAATGTGGTTTTGAGTTTAGTGTCCGTATCTGTTTATACCATGTTTTGGTCATGTAGAGCAGATGGCTTTCTACGGCTTCGTTGATGGTGCTTGACGCCACACCTTGAATCTTGCCTCAGCTGCTTGGGTTCTCTATTCCCCAACTTACGATTTGGTCAGTTTAGGAGAGGTTTGTATTGGTCCCTCTACCAACAATATCGCTGAGTATCGAGCAGTCATAGGTCTTCTGACTGAAGCTGCCTCCCAAGATGTTGGCAACTTGGTAGTCTTGATGGACTCACAACTAATGGTTTGTCATCTAAACCATGTATATACCATTAGGAATCCTATGCTTCTCCGTCTCTTCTGGAGGGTACGTTTGTTATAAAGATCATTTGAAACTATCACCTATAGGAATATCCCTAGGGAACATAATGTAGTTGCTGACTCATTGGCTAATTGCATCCTAGATTGGCATATTGCCCATTCATGACATGAAAATCAAACATGGTTCATTGTAAATAAACTATAAAAGACTCATAAAACTCATGTAAAATACATTCACCACTTGAGACATATAAACACCAAGTAGAAGTCTGTATATATATATATATATATATATGAACATGTTTTACAAAAAATAGGTCACGAGACCTCATCTGAAGCACATAGGATTTTAGGTAAAAAATAATCATACAAAAGTCCTAAAGCTATCATATTTTAGTGGATACATCATGCACTCATCATCTAATGATTATCGTGGTAACACATCACTACCCGTGCTACTCTACATAGCATTCTGCTAAAGCGACCCGGTACTCCTGCTGTAGGCCTTTGATACCTCAGTGGGAGGTCATTGATAGAAGCATCCGGGATGTCTAGAGTCAACCTCTCCAGGTTCTCCTCTAACTCCCTTGTCACATCATCACCCCATGGTACAAAATGGGCTCCAGCTCGCCTGTCCAGTGGGGAGGCCCCCCTGAGTCGTGCTGCTCCGACGTCTGCATGAAAACATTCAAGTCTCGTTACTAAACATAAAAAATATAAAACATCAAAAACATAAAAACACTATTTCCATTTTAGGGGTTTTTGTTTCTTACCTATATAACCCCACTGTCCACCAGGTGGGAGCGATAGGTCAGGGTCACAACTAAATTCAATGTCTGCATATGCATAGTCCTCCACCATGAGGAGCCGATCTCTCAATCATTGGAATAACGGGTCATCGAACTTTACCTTCCCTCTACCCACTCTGGTACGGGCCATAATCTGGACCCACCTCTGCATGCGAGGGTCCCGTGCCCTCAACTCTATAAATACCACCCGGTGTCTCATCTGTGGAACCCTCTAAAAAAATAAGCAAGCTATAATGGAACCGAAACCAAATTGCTTCAGCTCCCCTTATCGACACTTGGTCAGCTGATCCTTGAAGATCGGAAGTAGAGCTTCCACCCAGTTGAATACTGTATGCGCCATGGCCTCTATGGTGTAGAGCATATGTGCTCTAGATGCCTGGTGTACCCCTTGGCTTCCCGCCACTCTCTGTATGGTAAAAAACACGGTTTGTAGAGGGCCATCCACCATTGCTTCTATGGGATTTTTCTTCCCCGATGTCCTGGTCCCAGGAAAGTTGTGGCGGTCTATCAACTCCTGAGTAGTAATGTCCCCCCCACGGGAACCAGTCAATGAGATGGGAGCACCTAGTCTCGAAAGGCCAGTCAGGAAGTAGATGTCGTCTACCTCAACTTTCAATATGCAAGCACCAACCTCGAAATATTGTTGGTCTAGATTCCACATTCGGAGTATATGCTTTAGTAGTCGTCATGCGATACCATACAGGGTGTGCAGAGGAAATTTAAGAGTACATAGTCTCTCAATGTGGCTATGCAACCCACATTTCATTCGGCGAAGGCATCGTCATTGTCATGTTTCCTCTCTTTCCATATGACCATTTTTTATCAATAAGAACCTGTCAAAAACCATCACAAGACTAATTAGAAGCATTCCTAATCATTCAAACCAACAAAAATGAGCCAGTTTTTCTTGTGCAACCATTTATATTTATCCACGACCGGCACCGCCTATGTCCCATTAAGGACAGGAGGTGGCACCACCTGTGCGCTATGTTTTTGGCCCGGTTCTAGCGGGGTACCGATTATCTCGCAAGGGATAAGAGCAGTGCTCGCTTCCATGATTTTAGGGCTCGCCATATAAGCCCAAAACACCATTAAAAATCAAAATTGAAGGCATAAAATGAAAGAGTAGGGTCTAGGCTATTACTTGGAAATGATGGTACATGAATCCGACGCTGGATGCTCCCGATATCAGTGACTGGAAATCTGGCCAAGAAAATGCTCCAAAGGCTCTCCACTATGGGTAAATGGTAAAATGTTTTGATTTTTTACTATTTACATGATTTTTATATACATTTTAGGGTTTGACATGCTATAGTTTTGTTTTAAAATAATTTATTACTCAAAATCTATCAGTTGTAATCCTTTAATGTTAGTTATTGGGTCATTTAACACTTGTTTTTCGAGTCGTTGTAGCACAGAAGAGCGGTAGCAATAAAGTTTTGGGAGTTCGTTTTTGAATTTTTCGTACTAACATAAAACGAAAAAATTATTTTGAGCGTTTATTGCGACACTTTGGTCACGCTCTTGAAACTTAGCATCAAAGGTCCGAGTCCGTTTCCAATTCTTTTCAGGCTCGTAAAATCTCTCATCGTGAAAATAGACCTAGTGGAGTCTTCTTTAAACTCTTTTCGGGCTCCTTAATACGAAAATTTTGTTGAGTGATCTTGTCTCCTTCATGCTCATTAAAGCATTTGAAGAGTCATTCATCTTATGGTAGGTTATCACTTTTTTGGATCAAGTGAACAATTTTACTAAAAAGGACCCTATGGAGTCTTCTTCCGTGGTCGTTCAGACTCTCTAAACATGAACGATACAGAGTTTTCTTTAATTGGACTCGTTAAATTAAACATTGAGAGACCCTCTTTTGGTAACGAAGCCCTCCTCTCTTAGGTTCGTAAAATATATGAGTTTGGACTTGTCTTCAAACGAGCTATAACAAGTGTTTGTTACCCTCTTTGAACTCGTAAAACCGAAAAGAGGTACTCATCAACCATGATAGGGGAAAATGGGAAGGGAATAATTTTGCAAATAAATGGTAGTAGTTTGTCAATACCTTTGAACATGGCGCTTGTCTGCATATCATTTCATTCAATTGGGTATTTAGCTGATCTCTGTGACGATCCACTTTCATGAGTCATGTCACTGCTTTGAGTCTTTCAAAAGAATGCATTGTCCACCGTCACACTTTGTGTTTGTCTGGTCTAGTCATGCTGCCAAGTATTTTATCGTGCTGCCCGATGTTCAAAGGGAAGTTGAAGAAGTTTATCTCTGTAGTCAAACCAATCTGCGTGTTAGTACTTTTGAGTCAGTTTATGGTTACCTTATTCACATCATTCCAGAACTATGTTCTGAGTTTCGTGTCATCGATGTGGGACTCATCATGGCCCTCCTTCGACGAGACTATTCCCGTCAACATCAACTCATCATCCAGGAAATAGTCTTAGAAAAAAAATTTAGTACCTTGAGATCTGTATGCCTTAATGACAGATTCTCTCGTTCTCGACATAGGTTCACATCATTGACCTTTGATCGACAGAATCAACTGCGTGTTCGACATCAAGACATCTATTAACGCTCAGTAGATTGTACTAGGGCACCTTGGGAATCATTGACATCAATGGTGATGTCCGTCGCACTTGTTAACGGTTCACATCATTGGCCGATAATCAAGTGGTTTCTACCATGTTCGACTTCAGATCAGTGTAATCACATGGATAGAATAGTACTTTGTGGAAGACGAGATGAAGACCCTGGGTAGTTGTTTAGTGTTCATTGCTTTCCCCAGGTTGCGATGGAGTTTTGTATATCTATCATGGATCCACATTTGTATGGTCGTGGCTATGCTCAAATTTGCATCTGTATGACATAGATCTACATTGTATGTCTGGTATCTATGTCCAAGTTTGAGTCCTCTATCACATGGATCTACATTGTATTCTAGTAGCCATGCTTGTTTATTCCTCTCATGGATCTACCTTGTATTGGTCCGCAGCCATGAGTTGGTTACATTTGTCTATGAGTCAAAAGTATTGTTGTACTACAGATGCCTACTTGATGACATTCTCCGACCAGGATGATATTTTCACCTCAAAGTGATAACTTGTTCTCTCAAAGCTCTCACTTATCGTATCCCTCTAAGTCTCATGCTTTGGGGGGCATTCTGTTATACCTAAATCATGTCACCATCATGTGATGAGACCCTTAACTTCCATGTTTTCCCTTAATCCCACCACTTGGAGTGGAAACTTGCTCTATTTGTCAATTCTACTTGAAAAATCCTAGCACCACGCTTACCCTGTGGCTGATGAGCGGTACCATGCTCAGCATCGCTTGTATCCTGTTATAGAGAAGCGATGCCACCGCATATGGTATTTGGTCTTAAAGCAGTTCTCATCTAAACCACTCTGTCATAAGGGAACAAAAGCGGTACCTTGGGTAAAATGGGAAAAAGAGAAGTTTCTCGAGGCTTCTAGAACTTGAGCCTCGTGTCCTTCCTTTTCCCTATCATTATGGGTTAGTTTGAGCTCGAGATCCCCCTTGATAGGATCTTGGAGCCACCTCACCCACAATTCTCTCAACTATTCCTATCCATTGAGCCTTATAAATACAAGCTCATATCCATAGTTGAGGAGGAGAACTATAGAGGTATTGTTATGATGTTGGATTGACTACCTAGTCCAAATCATTGTAGAGAATAGAGAGTAAAGTTGGAGCTTATGGGGATGAAGTGTTTGTCTCATGGAGGATCTTGTCGACACTAAGGCCACGATTATAAGCTTCTACATACATTATTAATGCAAAGCTGATTTCTGTCCCACATTACTGTTGTTTTGATTTCACACGTATATGTTGTTAGATTCCTTAGTCACTAGCATGGATATGTAGATGATTTTCTGGTAGATTTTATGTGCTTGTATGTTTGATATGTTTATAGGTACACAGGTTCATAATCGAAGCAGTATTCCAGGTGTCTACAACATTCAGGGAAGGTCTTCATCCTTTGTCGTTCACTCATTTGTTCTAGATCTGAACCATTCAGACCAGAGGAACAACTTCTGTCCGCAGAAGGTGCAATATTCCTGATAAAAATGGGCACCTCTAGTCAACCAATATCCTTGTTTTAAGGGATGGGGAATGTACCAAGGACTGAAAAATCATTAATGAGGGAACATGTGTAACCAAAATGATAAAATGAGGGTGCTTGGGTGCATTTATGTGTCCAAAACACAAAAGGAACCAATATTGACCAACACAACCTAGTTTTGGACCATATAACATCAACATGAGACTAATGAAAATGTGTCCTAGGTGTATGACCATGGTACTAAGGTGGAATAATTCTCTTACATGCCCTTATACATGATAATTCTCTTGCATGCGGTAACCTAGAGCTTGAAGTATTGATATGGCACACTTGTTGCTTGGTGATGGTTTTATCTTGTTGAAAAACCCCTAAAGAGTGTGGTATTGTTACCCTCACCCTTTGGGTCCTTGAAGCATTTGAAGAAGCCCTTGCGCCAAAACATATTGAAGACATTTTAAAGTCCTCATTCAAATACAATAGAAGGTTGTGTTTGAAGTCACCCTTTGACATGGATTGGTATATCTCTTAAAGAAAACAATCTTAAAAAGAGGACAAACAAAACTTGAAATACTCCAAGTCAGCCTGCTAAATGAATATTTGATTGACCAAATATTACAAGTTGGCTTAGTTACAAAACAAGAAGTTTTTTAATTAAATATTAAACCAAGTGCTAGGCCAGCTCCACAAAATAATCCAAAAAGAACATTAAAAATTCATTAAAATCTAGGTCGACTTCCTAAAAATTGCTATGAAAAAGTGTATAAATAACAAACCAACGCCCTCATTTTGTAGTGTGGCAAGCGTGGAGATTGAGCTCTGAAATTTTCAGATCAATTTGAGGAAGCCACAGTAAAAAGAGAAATATTTTATTTCTGTTCTCTAAAAATACAAAGTTTGTAACCTTTGACCTTGGGTTATAGGAGAGAAGCAACTACAACTCTTGAGAGGAATAAAATTCTGATTTAATCTCTTCAATTTCGGTGATCTCTAAGGCTATATACAACAACATAAACAAGGGAAATATACGACATCAATACACTGGTTTTGGAGTCAAAATTTTGGGTATAAGTCTGAGTAATTTTTAATCTCTGAATCTTTAATAGTGAAGTTCTGATCATAGCAGCAAACACAAAAGAAAAGAAGAATCTATGAATTCATGGGAGAAGACAGATCTTGAGGTAGCGAACTTGTGAAGTATGAGGAGGCCACAACTGAAGTTTAAAGTTTGATGTTTTAAGTTTACCTTACCTCTAAAACTTGGGAGGAAACACACATAAATAAATAGGCATATATGTAGCAGTTCACAGGAGTACAAGTGTTGAAAGTTGATGTGTTGTAAGCTCTGAAAATTCAAGCATGATCTACTGAGGCAACCGCAACATACAACACCTAGGGCATCCGAAGATAGTAGTGGAACATCATTGATTCACAAAAAAGTCAGCCAGTTTGACATCACTAAGTTAGCATCAATTAGTAACATTGATCAGCTATGGGATTGAGGAGTACAATCTTGTACTTGTTGTTTTGATTTGTAGACTAGTGTATTAATCTTGCATGAAAAATCTATGCTGGAAATCATATTGTGGATAAGTTGGTGGACATGAGAATACCCTTGAAGTTTTGTGATGACTTGGAAATATTCTTGAACATCAGTGACTATATTTATTGAAGTTATTGACTTGACATTGACAAGTTATTTCACAAGTGACATGACAAAGTTGATGAGAGTGATCAGTATGTGAAGGCAAGATGAGTCTTGTACTTTGAGGTTTGGGTACCTCGCATCTTCTTAGTTGGTGCTAAGAGAACCAAGATGGGTCTTGGGATAGGAGTTGGTGTTGATGTAATCGAAAGATTGAAGTCTTCATTGTAATTCATATCCAATTATAATTAAAGTTTTCTATACTTGACTTGTGATGTGTCTCTATGATCTATGATTGATGACATGCTTAATGATAATATAAATATATTAAGGAATCCAAGCTTTAAAGGAATATTAATATGCTCTTTTCAATTTAACATATTCAAACACTTTACGAGTAAAATAGTGAACACTTGCAATAACTAGTTCAATCAGTTTTCCTAGTTTCCTCTTGTATTTGAAAAAATCACACTGTACTACATTGTTGCTATTATAATTCATAATTGATTTAGATTGAGACATTACTAACATCAATGTCATTAAATAAATTTATAGGTAATAAATTTCTTTCACGTTAATCTATTATTCTTGAAGAAATCATTCATCAACCTAGTTTTCAATACAATAATAATAACATTGAAAATCAATTAGGTTGCTATTCTAATTAATAATTTATTTTGATCATCACAAAGCTAAACCTAGATTTTAAAGTAAAAAAATATTCTCTTGTCGACTATAAAGTGGTTTCAACTTCCTAACATAAAACATCATACCAAACAAAGACAAAATTAATTATTATAAAAAAAATTAAAAGTGTTATAGTAACAAACACATTGTTGACATTATGTCATAATTCCACAACATTATAGGTCACTCTAATTTAGTGATGTCAATATTGTATACTTACTATGGAAACACAACCTAGACAAAATAGTTAATATAATATCAAATTATAACAAAAATCCAAGTTAATAATTGAAACAAACGTTGATTATTAATGACATTAAATAAGTTTACTAAAATGTAAGAAATTTCTTTCACAGTCTAGTCTATCATTCATGATGTGATCCTCAACCAAGTTGACTTTTAATAGAAAATATAAATAATAATAATAAAAATAAATTATGTTGTTATTCTAATTTATAATTGATTTTGATACTTAAAACAATAAACTTAAAATTACATTTAATATATAATATTTTATCATGTTGACTATAAAATGGTGTCAACCTACTAACATAATGAGATAAAAAGAAGTTTTTCTATGAAATTCTTGCCACACCCATTATTTTGTATGGTTGTGAAGTTTCTGGTAGCATCTCTAGGAAATCTTGGAGAAATATTGAGCAAATACAAAAGCGTTTCATAACTTATAACCTCAAAGTATTAAAAGCAATATTCCTTCCCCTATTCTCCTAAACGAAGTGAGTCTTTCCCCCATCGAAAACATGGCTGTGACTTGGTTCTTGATATACAAATACAAGATACATAACATGGGAGATTAGAGACTCCCTAAAATGAATTTAAAATCTACTCAAAACCACCTTAGGCTCAAGCAAGGTTGGTAAAGATAACATAGCTTGGTTAAATATTTGGGAAATCGACGAAAATGTCATTTTGCATAATATTAATAACTTTAAAAACATTATTACTTTTAAGTTTAAAAAAAATAAATTGGTGCGATAAGGATTTAGAGTTTAAAATAAAACTAAGATTTTATAAGGAGGTCATTAACCCTAACATAGAATATCAAAATGACCTCTATGTATTTACAAGTTGAAATAATAAACTAATATAGCCAACATAAGAATGAACTCCCATGACCTCCATAATGAAACATAGCATTGGATAGTTCCTAAAACATTGTGGGAAGAAAGAATTTGCCATCTCCGTGAGACTATGAGCATTGCATATGAAAATCAATTTTTCTTAGAGTGTCACGCGTACACCCATATTAGATCTTAGTTTCATAATCTTCGCTGCAATATAAACTTTTCTAGCCTTCTTACAAACCATAATTGTGGTGAGCTCAAAATGATTCTCCTATATCTTTTTGAGCATATGAATACAAATTTAAAGCAAATCAAATAATTTTTCTTAAGGTCTGATAGACCAAAGTTGGTCTTAGTAGACTTTAACAACCACCACCACCACCACTACCATTATCATCATAATCATCAATAAAACATGGTGCTAAACACATGCAATATTATTACTAACTATGTCTAGAATTAAAATTGTTATAATAACAAACACATTGGAATTATGCTATTAAATAGGTTTTGTATGGTCATTCTAAAATTGTGCCAACCTTCTACCACCATAGTAACTCAACACAAACATAGTAGTTACCATATGAAATTATAATTAAATTGGTTAATCATAGTAACATACACAATATTAATGTCATTAAATAACCTTAACCAACTTAGCTTGTAATACAAACTATAATTAATATTAATAGAAATTATCTAAGGAATCCAAGTTTAAGACTTTACTCATTTTGAAAAAACTCAATCTAGTTAAAGTTCTAAATTCTAGATCCACTGTATAATTCCAAATTTAATGAAATATGTGTTATAGTCAATTATTCGACGAAACATCAAGCTCGTCGGATAGAACGTAAAGCAATATATATATATATATATATAGACACACATAAATAAATTTCGCCAATTTTTTCGATCTTAACTCTATTTTCAAACTTCGCCATCAGATTTTCTGCCCAAATGTAGTAGTGATTCTAAAGATGGACCTAAGGTTGATTGACACAACCATCATAGGCGTGCAATGTCATGAGGGATAATGAAATTTGTGGGGATCCCACCTTCTACCAAACACGAGTTCACTTAACACAAGTGGAGGTTCCTTCATTGACAACGCATCGATGAATCACCAAATTTTCAATGGTAACTGAGATTTGAAAGGATACTGACTAGGGAATACATGGCTCCACTTGATCCAAATAAGATGTTATTAAACAAGAGTTGGAAATACCAATTACACCTAGATATGACAGTAAGGATTTGTGTTGTGTGGGACAATTCCTAAGAATTTCTAGTGTTGACATGGTAACGAGGGACCTTGCCAACTAATCCACAATGCTATAATTAAGAGTGGCCAGAGTATTGGGATTATTTGCGATACAACACAAATGAATTTTAGGGAATTAAGGGATCCCATCGGTAGGTGGTTGAGGTAGGTGCAATGGTTCATCAATTGGATTGGTGTCTTTCCCCATATCAATAGTGGAAGTTTCAGTGGTTGAATCGTACTGATTAAGTTGTGTCTGACGGTTCATTTCAGCGAATAAATTAAGGAGACGGTAGACCATAGATTCATCAGATTGACTCGATGAAGCTAGTTGAGGTGGATAATACACTAAAGGTTTCCATGTGACTACCCCTTGCAAAGGGAAAAGGTTTCACAGGAGCATTGGTTGTGTTTGGGTGGGATGCAATGAAGGTGGATTAGTTTTTGCTTATGTGATAGTGGATGATGACCATGGTTAGCCTCTTTCCATAGTTGGCACATCTTATACAAATGAGGGAAATTATGGGTATAGTTCCCATAAAAACATAGAAATAACACATATTATTAGTTCACAATTGAGATGTTTTCCTGCTTAGACTATTTTTTAGGGTCCTAATCTGCGGGATTTGTTTTGGTATTATAAGGTGAACTATTTGGTTGGGACCCACCTCATTTCCATTGGTTGTTCCATTTGTTCTTTCCCCTATTCTTTTTCTTGGGATGCATATGTTTATTATTGGGAAAAGGTTGGACATGCATATTCTATTGGGCGTATACTTGTCTGTGAGGACACGAGGTAGCAATGAGGTGTGGATAAATTGGAGAAGATGGCAGAGGGCCAAGGAAAGGATAACATGGGTAATGGTAAGAGGGGATGTAGAGATGGTATAAGGACCACTGCACATGGTGCCACTACATGAGGGACCATGAACATGGGGGGATGAGGCAAGAGACAAATTAGAGATACATGTTCTTGTGATGAAGTGTGTGATAAAGAAGGTCATATCTTAGAGTGGGAATAGGGCCCTAATGAGGATTCACAACATTAGGAATATTACAATACACATAACCAATTTCCATGGGAGGGTAAGGTGCATATGGATTGGGAAGGGGTGCAACAACATTGATGGTATCATTCATGGTGTGGGATTCCCCCCGTGTGTCTTTTTGTACAGAATATTTGCAAGGGGAATTAGCGATGATTGTGTATAAGTATCCTAAATTCGCATAAATCAGGTCGTATTGTTAAGCTTCGAGGATAATCTCTTCCTTAGTCTATGGTATTTTAGAGGCCACATCCTTGGCAATGACGAGGATGAGATATTTGAGAAACCAATCTAGAAAGATCCTATCATTAAGTTTGATCTTAAACAAACTTTGGTAATGATGCCACTCATTGATATGGTCCATAATGTGTGTAGAGGATTTCTGCCAATAGGAAATAAGGATTTTCACACCCTTGTCACACTGAACATGTAATTGGAATAATTGCAGAAAAGTTGATGCCAAGGACGCAAAATTAGGATGTGTTCCATGTGGTTGGTTGATGTACCACTTAGTGACAACACCGGTTAAGGTCCTCTTAAATTGGCACATCGTGATGGAATCGTTTATGATGTTGTTTGAAGAGAACCATAGGTGAAACAACATATAGTTTTGGGGGTCTTCCCCAGCCTTCTCTTTGAATTTTGGGATGTATGATGGGGGTTTGGTAGGTAGAGGGGCCCATTTTGGTCATATAAGATGAGATCATTGGCCAACCTCGCCAAAACAAGGAGGTTGAGGTAGACCATTAATGGAAATCTTGCAGTAGTGGATGAGGTGGAAGGACCAAGCACTATGTTAGTCATGCTTGCAGCCGTGGAGCCTCCACCAATAGGTCCCCCTTCTAGAAAAAGGGTTTTCCCTAATGGGTCCCCCTCGAGATGGAGGGAGTCACATGCCCCAATTTGCAAAACAATTTTATGCTTCTGAGAAACATTATGTTATATTTTATGTTAAAGTTTGTAATTAATGACCAAGTGGGGTCAAGGATAATTTAATGTATGGCATAATATTTTATTAATAAATAAATAAAATACGAGACAACAACTTAGGGAAGTTGTTAAATGAGTGTTTACTAGTCACTTGGTGGAGTAGACTAGGTTGAGAGCAGATTGACATCTGGAAGCATCCTCAAACTACTTCTAGCTGTTGCAGGTGGCAACTTCCCTATTTTTGTGGTCATGATTCCCCAAGAAAGTGGAATAGGAGCAGGTGTCTCATTAAGTAAAAACTGACCCAAAATACCTAGGCATGCTAATAAAACTTCCCATTGAAGACAACTGAGGCTGCTCATTCTGGAATTGTGATCATTCTGTGTGAATGAAGTGCACATGTGAAATTCGATGGAGGGGACTAGCTGAAGTAAGTTTGAGGGGATAAGTGTTGAAGACTAAACTAGTGCACTTATTCTAAGCTAAGTTCAAACTCCTGTAAGCAGAGCTAAGTTACTGCTGAACACTCAGTGGAGTTGTAGAGGATCTCAAGACTACATCTCTCACCCAGTACTCTACCAGGAGGACCAGGAGACAAGCTTGGGGGTCCTGAGAATTATAGTCCAGCTCTTCTCCAGAAGTTGGTTGGGAGGAACAACCTCCTTAAGCTGTTGTCACCTCATCTATATTGCAGGTTCTACTTATATAAGTTCAATTATTATTTTATTTATTGCATCAGAAAAATTAAGAGTTTTTCAGGATTATAGTATATTGTTGTTTTATTGCTGTTAGGGATAAATAGGAAAAGTTATTTATGCTGTGAAAGCTAGTAACTAGTTAGATTAGGGTAAATTAGTAGAGACATTGCTGAGTAAATTGATAGATAGGAAAAATTACCTAAACTGTATTTTTCCACACCTTTTGCAAGGCAGTACTCTAGTACAACAGGTATATTTATTTCAGATAATTAGATTCAATAAAACTTGAATGCATATGCAAATGATTACTTTCTATAGGATTTGTGTAAATTATTTACAGAAGTTAGTTGCATTTGTAATATCTACTCAAAGTATTTAAATTAATTAATTAAAGATAGAAGAACAAGTTTAAAATAATACATACTAGTATGTATAATATTCTATGCAGTAAAACTAGTTAAGTTATAAATTATAAATCTAGTAAGTAGACCTAAATAAATAAGATAGAACAGTAAAATTTTAAACTAGGTTTAACATAGTAAACAATATATTAGATTAACTATTTACCTAGTTAGTTCATTCATGAGAAATTGTAAACTAGGTTTATTGAAACAAAAGTACTAGCTTTGTAAACCATTAAAACTAAGTAGGGTTTACAAAGGCTCTGTACTCTCACATTAGAATAAATTAAAAATTATAATACTAAAACCTAGCACAGACTATTCCTGAAATTTATAGAAAAGAAAACCCATTCATATATTCAATCCCATTTCCAGAATTTATTATGGTATTATTAAGTTACTGCTAGCAAGATAATTGTTAACCAAATATTAATAAAACTTAGTCCTTTTATTAAGAAACAAATATCTTACTGATCTAGTTAATCCTATCCATTGAAAAAGTAAATAACTATAAAAATAGTTAAAATAAACCAAATATACATAAATATAACCAAACAGGGGAATTACTAAATCAACATTAAGCTACGAAAATCTTTTAGATAATAAAAACAAAACTGAACAACTGAGTCTTGGCTCGTAGCCTTTTATTTATCAATCAAATCTTAAAATCTTACATAAAAGTATCTATACTTAAACAGGGTTCACAAAATTGAAACAACCATTTGTGCAGCTATGAAAGCTCTTTACACAAGCGAGTAGTATTGTAAGAACAACCCTTCAAGTTTTCATTAGAAACCCTAATCAAACCTCTTGAAATAGCCAAATGGCTTGACAGTAAGAGTCATAGCTTAAGCTAGTTACAAACTTTACTTTTATAAGTTCATCGTGACTAAAAGAGGACTGAAATTACTTCCTTAAGTCTCAACTGAGAGAGCCCAATTTCACCCTTTACAAACAACCGCTAGGGTTTTTAAAAATAGAAATTAAAAGAACAAACAGAGCAACTAAAGACCATCCGAATCAACAACCACACGCATGGCAGTGCCATAAAATCCATCTCACAGCAGTGCAGGAGAAAAACCCCAGGTGAAACCAAGGCTTACCGGTTTCAAAGCCTTCACGAATGCTCTGTTGTTGAAGTTATCAATACTTCGAGCCACAGTGATTAGCCTGCACAAACATGACCGAAAGGAGATAAGGGTTAATACTGAAATCCTTAAATAAATAAAAATTAAATTTATTCAAAGCAGTAAACCAGTCGAAATTTCTTACCTAGAGCACGGTGCAATGGGTGAATGCAGCAGTCTTACCCTGCTTTTCCTCATGATCTTTGCAAACTGAAGTGGAACCCTTCCAACGTAAACCTACAAGTGTATAGTATTCAAGATGGAGTCTCTAGCCACAGCAAGATAATCCCAAAACCTTTGTGGAGGCACGAACAGTTAACAAGAAAACTCAGTGCACACAGTGGGAAACCCCTATCGCACTCCTTTTTAATTACATAGTTCCAACTCTCACAGTAACACAATGGCGAAGACAACCTAAACTCTCAGTACTCACTACATAGTTAAAAACCCCCTCTTAATGGAAGAAAACATTATTTTTCACCCTTTGACACTAGCTCGTGGAAGCTCACAAGGTATGTGTACGTTTCAATAAAGGTTCAGCATCAAGTATGGCGGCGACAAGCTCTCGGATCAACCACTTCACGGTCCAAACTAAAACACAGCACATTTTTAGGGTAGAAGCCAGTTTATGGCTTCTCAAGTCAACGAAACCCTAAAGCCTCAATTCATCAACCATGTGTCCATTCAATAATTTACAAATTGTGGGTATCGAGCTATAGTTGAGAGTCTCGATTCAAATCTTGCATAATTATTAGGATTCAAGTCAAAACTTTATAAAAAAAATCATTGCATAATGATATAACCTCGTTTTGATTTCTCTTTCATTTAACCATAGACCTTGTACTTTGTGTCAGGTGTTCCTCTATGCTAGAGTTTAAAACATAATTCACCTATAGCCTTAGTATATATATATATAAGAGATCCTCATTTTAATTAATGTCTACTATTAACAATAGTAGTTTACAAATCAAAGAAGATAAATGAGTTACATGAGGTTACCTAATCATAAGAATCATGGAGCAAGGATCAATATAATAATACTTCTATTAATCACAAATTACTTTTTGTAATTGAGATCTCTTATGATACGAGGTTTTATATGCAAGAAAATAAGTAATAACACATGATTTAGAAGAAATCAATAATGTAGATTATTTAAAGTTTAAAAATGACTCAAATAGATATGAACAATACCATAGTCTATTTTTTAAATGACAAATATGTAGTTATGGATGTAAGTTTGTGTAACATATCTTCTTGTTTATGAAATTGTTAGGCCACTATACTCTTACTGGTAGAAGTAGAGCTATTCTCAATCTACAACACCTCAAAATGAAGAATAAGCATATAACTGAAAATACAAGAAGGAAGTTTATTGGATCAAGTACTATGGTAATAAACTTTACTACACATAATCCATTCCTTTTCCACTAGTGCTATTACAATAATTTATGTAGTTTGATGACATTTAAATTACCCACAATACCTTTTATAGGGTCAAGCTACAATAAACATTGTTAACTAGCATCTTATCCTATGCTAGTGGAGTATCATTCTCAATCTGGAATTTTACTGTAATAAACTGTTACCTGTTTAGAACCATTACTCCACTGCGTTAGCTGTAAGCTAAGTAAGCCCCAATCTCATATAAGATTCTTTCCTACTTGACAAAAGAAAGTATTAACACACTTAGTATCAATTTAAGATGTAGTTTCGTTTCTTTCTTTCTCAAACAAAAACTGTTGTGTTTAACATCCCTAACATAGTACTTCAAGATAACTACTAAATTATATAGAGATAAAGAAACATAATTATCTTTGTTAATTATTACTGTTTGAGTAACCGCTAACAGTTATTGATTCACTGCCGATGACAACCTTGAACATTTTATGTTACAAGAAAAAATTTAAATTTTTATGAATTTTTAGGGTTATTACATTCTATCGATGGGTCCCTCTATAGATGGAGGGTTTCTACCACTGGATCCACCTTCAATGTTTTCCCTATAAAAAGGGTTCAATATTCCACCACCAGATGGGGAATGTTAATATCTATGGAGTCGCTAGTGTGTGGATGTGTGGGTGATTTTGAATATGGGGAGTTGGAATTAGAATACTCAGAGACTGTACTGACGGGTTTGGAGTTGGAATCAAAAGGTTCAACATGAAGTGTCAACCTTAGGTTTAAGAGACCATACTGACGGGTTTGGAATTTAAGTCTTTGAGAGTGCTAAGATTCCATATGATTAGCTAGATATCATTAGTATTCAATTCAATTTCACAACAATAACATATGTAGGATTACTAAAAGAAACAAAATCATAAGATAGGCACATATTTATCCTGGGAAACCCTCTAGGGGAAGAAAACCCAATAAAAATTTCCTTATATATATGTATCAAAAGTATAAAGACAAAACCCCAAATAGGTGCTCCTTCTCCTTGCAGATATGTCTCTCTCTCTTTCTCCTATGCGCTATATACAATTGCGTGTGTGTCAAATGAAGATCACACCTCTTCTATTTATAATGTATCTTCCACTTGAATTTTTCCCTAACTAGGTCGGCCCCAACAAACTTACTGGGCCGAATTTACCTAGGAAGACAGAAAACAATATAATATTATATTCTGGAGGGTTCTATTGACCCAACATACAACGAAGGTTTTACCTCATGACTCTATGATGACCAAATACAATAGTAACATCTCAACGGAGGAATAAAACATCTACGACAGATTACAACAATAAAATACATTTAGTACATTCTTCAAAGTTACAATATTTCAACACTTCCCCTTAATGAGAAGGGTATTCTCTTGACAACAACAACATCAACTGCAGGATCAAGGAGAGGGAGCATATTTAACAACATCAAGGTGATACATCTATATGTCATCGGAAGTTTTCTTCAACAATCTCCAACAATTGGAACAATTAATGGAACATATTCAACATCTTCAGTACTGGAGCATTATCTTCTACAACACCTAATCTTGATCTTTGATCTTCATCTTTTGCAGCACTCAATAACTCGATCATCTACAACAACACTTGACCTTTCGATCAGCAACACTTGATATCTCGATCAACAACAACATCATATGCAACAATAATTTATCTCTTGATTAACAACAACATCATCTGCAACAACACTTGATCTCTCGATCAACAACAACATCATTTGTAACAACATAACCTACAACACACATGAGCCAATTACGGGATGATCAACCCATCTCACTTTAGGAAATAAGTCCAAGGATGATGCAATCATATCAACATCATGGAGACAAGATATGCGGATCACTTTAGGACTAATGTCCAGGGATGATACAATCCCACCACATTACAGAGACAAAATCCCATGGATCACTTTAGTACTAATGTCCAGGGATGATACAATACCACCACATCACAGAGAAAAAAGTCTACGGATCACTTTAGGACTAATGTCCAGTGATGATTCAATCCAACCATAACACAAAGACAAAAGTATACAGATCACTTTAGGACTAATGTCAAGGGATGATACAATCCCACCACAACAAGGAGAAAAAAGTATGCAGATCACTCTAGGACTAATGTATAGGGTTGATACAATCCCACCACAAAACATAGACAAAAGTATGTGGATCACTTTAAGAATAATGTCTAGGGATGATACAATCCCATCACAAAATGGAGACAAAGGTCTGTGGATCAATTTTGGACTAATGTCTAGGGATGATACAATCCCACTGAAACATCATCATCATTTATAACCCTTTTGAGGAAGGTCTGCAACATTATCATCATTGCTCCCCCTTTCTATGAAGGTCATTTCGAACCACACCAAGCTTGTCATGAAAGTATTCAAATTTTAGTCGAGACACAGGCTTAGTAAACACATCAACAACTTGCTCATCGGTACTCACATACTGAATCTTTATAGCTCCCTTTTGTACCATATCCCATATGTAGAAATACTAGATTTCTACGTGCTTTGACTGACCATGGAACACTGGGTTCTTTGTCATCTTTATACAAGTCTAGTTGTCACATAGAATCACCATGGTATCCAACTCCAGGTCAAATAAACTTGACATCAACTTTCGAATCCATATGGCTTCACAACTAGTAGAAAAAGCTGCTATATATTCTTCTTCAGTTGTGCTGAGAACAACCTTAGATTGCTTCTTGTTAAACCATGAGATCATGAAGAATCCCAGATAATAACATCCAGCTAAGGTGATATTATTGTATGAGACACTTCCAAACCAATTTGCATCTATATAACCATACAATCTGTATTCATTATCTCCAACATAATATAGAACAACGTCTATCGTACCTTTCAGGTACCTCATCACATGCTTTGCAACTACCAGGTGAACACGCCTAGGTTTAACTAGATACTGATTCAGGGTGTTCACAACAAAGCATATATGTGGCTTGGTATTCGTCAAATACATCAATGAACCAATAATCTGTCTATACTGATTCATATCCACTAAATCTGATGATTCATCAGCTAACAACTTCAGGTTGGTATCCATGAGTGTGGCCATGGATTTACATTCTAACATATTAAATATTTTTAAGATTTTCACATCATACTTTCCCTTGTTGAGAAATATTCCTTCTCGTCTCTACCATACTTCTAGACCTAGAAAATAGTGCATCAATCCAAGTTCTTTCATCTCAAATTATTCAGCTTGCTTCTTCTTTCACTCTACAATCTATTTCTCATTTCCTGTTAGAAATAAATCATCCACATACAACAATAATATGACAGGTTCATCATCCATAACCTTAACGTAAAGGTTAGGGACAACTTTACTTTTTTTTAAAGCCCAATCTTGTCAAAAAGTTATCTATCATTCCATACCAAGCTCTAGGAGCTTGCTTTAATCCATACATATTTTTCTTCAACTTACATACGTGAGTCCATCTGTCTTCAACTTCAAATCCTCGTGGATGTTCTATGTACACTTATTCCTCAATAACACCATTTAGGAAGGCTATTTTCACATCCATCTCATGTAAAGTCCACTTCATCATGGATGTAAGTGCCATGATGGTTCTAATGGAAGTGTACCTTGATACTGGCACATATGTCTCTTCATAATAAATTCCCTCTTTCTGAGAGAATTCTCTAGCCACAAAGCATGCCTTGTATTTCTCAATACTTCTGTCATCTTCATGCTTTATCTTGTAGATCCACTTGAAAAATACCACACTTTTTCCTTCTGGTTTGGGAACTATATCCCAAACATCATTCTTCATTATAGATTGGTATTCTTCCGTCATTGCTTCTACCCATTATTTCTTCTGTAAAAATTCTTCGTAACTAGTAGGTTCTTGATTTACCAGATCACACATTAAAGCCACATAACTAGAAAATGGCTTTGACTTCTTGCTTACTCTTGTGGAGCCTTCTGGAGCTCCATACTTCTATGCTTCTTGTATAATTTATCTTACCCAAGAAGGCTTTCTCTTTCATGATATATTCATAGTAGGAGGTTCTTGAGGTTCTAGCATATCATGGTCCTTTGATGTTTCTTCTTTAGGGGAGGGTGCAACTTCTATATTTCTAGGAGGCGCATCTTCTTCATATACTTCTTCATGCTCGCATTTTCTGGATTTCTTGAGAGATTCTTATTCGTCAAATGTGACATCTCTACTAATCTCCATGTGATGGAATCCTAGAATGTACATTATGAAGGATTTGGAGACTTCACAGTATCCAACAAACATTCCCTTATTTCTGGAAGGGTCCAACTTGGTTATCTTTTCTTTTGGTATGTGAAGATATAGTGGGAAACCAAATATATTGAGGTGGCCCACTTCAGGATTCTTTCCTGTATACATTTCTTCTTGAGTCTTGAATCAAAGGGAACTATGGGATAATATTTTATGTACATAAACTATCGTTCTTGCTACTTCAACCCATAGATGCATTGGAAGATATTGATCATGTATCATTTTCTTCATTGCTTCCATAATGGTCATATTCCTTCTTTCCACAACACCATTCTATTGAGGATTGTAGGGAGTGGTTAGTTCCCTCTTGATTCCAACTTCTTTACAAAAGGCTTCAAACTTTTTTGAAGTATATTCTCCACCATTGTCTGTTATGAGTGTCTTGATTCTTCTTTCTGAATGATTCTCTATCAAGGCTTTGAATTCCTTGAATTTTCCAAATACTTCATCCTTTGTTTTCAAGAAATATATCCATGTCTTTCTTGAATAGTCTGAATAAATGTAACATAATATTCATAACCACTCAAGATGTGGAGGGAATTGGACCACATACATCTGAATGAATTAATTCCAACATTCCTTAAGTCTTTGTTTCACTCTCCAGAAATGGATTCTTGATATTCTTTCCTTTTGCACATCCTTTGAAAATTCCTTCATGATCGATATTAAAATATGGTAAACCTATCACTACTTTGCTCACATGGGGTAGTGCTTTGTACTTGATGTGATCAAGCCTCCTATGCCATAATTCACTTGGGCTAGTGGTATTATGAACAAGGGTTGTTTCTGAATGTCCCAACTTCTTCTTCACCAATGACAACTGCATTTTCAATTGATTTTCCTTTGGGACACATAAGTACTTGTCCATTTATGAATGCAACCCTATATCCTTTCTTATCTATTGATTTGATAGAAAGTAGGTTCTTCTTCAAACCTGGTACATATAAGACTTCCTTCATCTTCATGGGGGTTCTAGAATCAAGCTTGTAGCTTGCTTCACCAACTCCTTTGATAGGATATTGATAGTCATATCAAAATGATACCTTATGATGAGATTTCTTCTCTTTAAGTTTTGAAATATTTTTATTTTGTCTTGTCATGTGCTTTGAAGCACCACTATCAATAATCCATGTATCTTCTCCAGGTGTCACAGACCCAAAGCGTGCAAAGAATAATACATACTCTTCTACATCTTCTTCTTTTGCTTGTTTTCTTCAAGGTCCTTCTGGATCCTCTTCTTCTTCATCTTCAGCTAGGTGTGCATGATGTATTTTGTTGTTCCTATTCTTGTATTCTTATTTATTCAATGGACAATTTCTGGCAATGTGTCCTATCTTGTTACAATTGAAACATTGAAAGTTGGAGTAGTTTTTCCTCTAATTGTTTCCTCTTGTCCTTTGGAAATTCTTGGGAGATTGAGACTCCTTGTGGATTTACTTATTGAAGTTATATTGACTTATTCCTCTTTTAGTATTGGTGTCTACGGCTTGATCATATTCTTTGATTAGAGCTTCTCTATTTCCTACTCCAACCTCCTCTTGGATGCAATGTTCCCATACAATGTCAAACTTCATGCTTTACTTTCTGACACACATAATATGGATGAAAGAATCCCAAGGTCTAGTGAGACCATTGAGAGCAGTCATAACTAGCTCATCTTCATCAAGGGAGTTTCCAATGGCTTCTAGTTTCTCCTTGAATAGGGATACCCTTGTGAAGTAGTCTTGGATGGATTCTCCTTGGCTTATCTTGGTACTCTTCAATTGAGATATCAAATTCATCTTTCTATTGATGTTCCTTCCTTCATACAATTTGGATAGGGCATCATACATATTCTTCAGGGTCTCTTTGGATGACACTTAAGGAATCAAGTGGTCTTTGATGGAATCAACAATGGCCCTCATTACCCTAATAAGGTCCTTCTTGTGCTTATCCTTAGCTTCATCCTCTTCAGATTCTGCAAATTCTCCTTTGATGTATTTGTCAAGATCATTCTCTCTATGAATGAGGCCAATTATATATTTCCATGCTCGAAAATTTTCTAAGCCTTTTAGCTTGTCCTCAAGCTTAGTGCATGGGGCCATGTTATCCAAGAGGTCACTAAAAAATGAAAAATTTCAAAATGAAAAACTAACCTTACCAGGATATGTGCTTGGTTGAGGTGAGTTGACTGGTGCACTTTCTTTCTGGAGATTCCAAATATTCACCTCTCAAAATTGACTTGCGAGATTCTGATCTACAGTTTCTGCAGTTTTTTGGTCCATAGTCAAACTAGGGTTTGAATTTTCTAGAGATCTACCCACTCAAAAATTTTGATATAGGGCTCAAGAGATGCACTATAGGGAGGTGCAACTTTCTATGCAATCGGATCTCCAAAATTTCAACTTTGACATAAACCCTAATTTCTTGCTAGAGGGAGAGGAGAAAGAGTTTCACCTTGTGAAAGATGTCCTACTCAGGCTAGCTCTAATACGATGTTAAAATTCTATATGATTATCTATTTAAATTTCACAACAATATAATATGCAAGATCACTGAAGGAAACACAATCACAAGATAGCCACAGATTTATCCTGGGAAACCCTCTAGGGGAAGACAACCCAAAAAAACCTCCTCTATATAGATGTATCAAAAGTATAAAGATAAAAACCCAAACATGTTCTCATTCTCCTTGCAGATCTCTCTCTCTCTCTCTCTCTCTCTCTCTCTCTCTCTCTCTCCTATGCTCTATACACAAGTGTGTGTGTGCCCAAATGAGGAGCACACCTCCTCTATTTATACTTTATCTTCCACTTGAATTTTTCCCTATATAGGTTGGCCCCAACAAACTTACTGGGATGAATTTACCTAGGAGGACACAAAACAATATAATATTATATTCTGGAGGGTTCTATTGACCCGAATTACAACAGAGGTTTTACCTCATGAATCTATGATGACCAAATACAATAATAACATCCCGACGAAGGAATAAACCATCTCTGACACATTACAACAATAAAATACATTTAGAATATTCTTTGAAGTTGCAATATTTCAAGAGAGAGTACCTAAAAGGAGCTATAGTGATGGATTCCTAGGTGAGAAGATATAAAAAAATACAAGGATGTAGTACGTTAACATAAAATTAAAAAACTAGATTAAAAAGCAAGTGTAGTCAAGTGAGCAACACGTGATCTGAGAAAAGAAAAGAAAAAATTGAAAAGACCAATACTAGAAATAAAAATGACCCTTTATCCTAAAAGATATACACAATAAAAAAGAAAAACACCAAATAAATCTTCCTCAAATATTTTCCTCTGTGTGGTTATGATCTCCCCATCAAACAAAAAGAAGTAGGAAGCCAAGTAAGATCTTCTAATCACTATATCACAATAGGGGCATCAATCCTACCAGAAATAATGAGTGGAGATATAACGGATAGTTATATAGATGGGGTCATATTTAACTCTGTATATCCTATGTCTTTCTCCATCGAAGGGGATGGCCTTTAGGTAATCCACCTAAGAAGATAGGATTCTAGGCTACCTCGTTCATATAAACATTAGAATGAGTATTACATAGCTTCAGTATGAAGACGATGATATTGATTATCTTTAGTATTGAGTGGGGACGGTGCGCCACCCATCCCTCCGGTTTCAGTCTTGTCACTTACCCTCCTAAGAGAGAGGACCACCTCATAGATTGTGTTTAAACCGTTTCTAATAGTACTAGAATATTTTGGATCCCTAATTGGACAACCCCTATGTTTTAGATGTATATCAACCAGGGGGAATTATTTGGATTCTTATCCCCAAGGTCCTAACTTAACTACAAAATTAATTTTGTTCTCAAGTGAGGTAATGTGTGTTTAAGTTGTTGAAATATTGTAACTTCGAAGAATATTCTATTGTATTTTATTATTGTAATTTATTCATAGATGTTTTATTCCTTCATCGGGATGTTGTTATTGTATTTGGTCATCATAGAGTCATGAGGTAAAACCTCCGTTGTAAGTCAAGTTGATAGAACCCTCCAGAAAGTAATATTATATTGTTTTGAGTCCTTCTAGGTAAGTCGACCCTATAAGTTTGTTGGGGCCGACCTAGTTAGGGAAAAAGTCAAGTGGATGATAAAGTATAAATAGGAGTGATGTGGTCCTCATTTGGTCACACACACTCACTTGTGTAATGCACATAGGAGAGAGAGAGATGCATATCTATAAGGAGAAGGAGCAGTTGTTTGGGTTTTTATCTCCGTACTTTTGATAATCTATATTGAGGACTTTTTGTTGGGTTTTCTTCCCCTAGAGGGTTTCCCAGGATAAATCAGTGTCTATCTTGTGATTGTGTTTCTTTTAGTGATACTGTATATGCTATTGTTGTAAAATTGAATTGAATGCTAATGTAATATAGCTTAGCATATGAAATCTTAACATGGTATCAGAGCTATCCTAAATAGGACAACTTTCACAAGATGACACTCTCTCTCTTCTCCCTCCAACAAGAAATTAGGTTTTTTGTCAAAGTTGGAATTTTGGAAATATGATTACATAGAAAGTTTCACCTCCCTAGGGCGCATCTATTGAGCCCTAGATCAAATTTTTTGAGTGGATAGATCTACGGGAAAGTCAAACCCTTGTTTGAATCTGGACCAGAAAACTACATAAAACTAGAAAACTGCAGAAACTGTAGATCATAATCTCGCTAGTCAAGTTTGAGAAGTGAATATTTGGAATCTCTAGAAACCAATTGTACCAGTCAATTTTCCTCACTCAAGCACATCTCTAGGTAAGGTCATCTTTTCATTTTGAGAAATTTCATTTTTTGGTGACCTCCTGGATAAGATGGCCCCAAGCATTAAGATTGAAGATAATCTAGAAGGCATAGAGAATTTTGGAGCATGGAAATATAGGATTGGCCTCATTCTTAAAGATAGTGATATTGAAAAATACATCAAGGAAGAAGTTGCAGAACCTGAAGAGAATGAAGCTAAGGAGAAGTACAAGAATGATTTGAATAGGGAAATGAGTGTCATTGTTGATTCTATCAAAGACCACTTGATTCCTCAAGTGTCATCCAAAGAGACCCCGAAGTAGATGTATGATGCCCTAGCCAGCATGTATGAAGGAAGGAACATCAATAGAAAGATGAATTTGAGATCTCAATTGAAGAGTATTAAGATGTACCAAGGAGAATCCATCCAAAACTAATTCACAAGGGTATCCCAGTTCAAGGAGAAACTAGAAGCTGTTGGAGATCCCCTTGATGAAGATGAACTAGTTATGACTGCTCTCAATGGTCTCACTAGACCTTGGGATTCAATCATCGCGACTATATGTGCCATAAAGGAAATCATTAAATTTGACATTGTATGGGAAAGTTACATCCAATAGGATGCTAGAGTAGCCAATAATGAAGCTCTACTTAAAGAAGATGATCAAGCCCTACCCACCCATACCAAGAGAAGAAGAAGTCAATCTAAATTTAAGAAGGAAATCCACAAGGAGTATCAATCTCCCAATTAGTTCCAAGGGACAAGAGGAAATAATCCAAGAAGAAACTACTCTAACTTTCAACGTTTCAATTGTGACAAGATAGGAGACATTGCCATAAATTTTCCATTGAATAAGGAAGTATACAAGAAGAGGAACACCAAAAAAGGACATCATGCACACCTAGATCAAGATGAAGATGAAGAAGAAGAGGAAGAAGGACCTCGAAGAAAACAAGCAAAAGAAGAAGATGCAGAAGAGTATGTATTATTCTCTGCACTCTCTGGGTATGTGACACTTGGAGAAGATACATGTCTTATTGATAGTGGCGCTTCAAATCACAAGACGGGGAAAAAGAAAACTCTGTCAAAAATTGAAGAGAATAATTGTCCTCAAAGGGTATCATCAGGAGATGGCTATCCATACCCTATCAAAGGAATTGGTGAAGCAAGCTACAAGCTTGATTCTAGAACCCCCATGAAGATGAAGGAAGTCTTATATGTACCAGGTTTAAAGAAGAACTTACTTTCTATCTTAGCATTATATAAGAAAGGATACAAGGTTGCATTCATAGTCGGACAAGTACTTATGTGGCCCAAAGGAAAATCAATTGAAGATGCAGTTGTCATTGGTGAAGAAGAAGGGGGATTATATAAACTCAAGGGACATTCAGAAACAAACCTTGTTCATGAGACCACTATCCCAAGTGAATTATGGCATATGAGGCTTGATCACATCAACTACAAAGCACTACCCCATGTAAGCAAAGTGGTGACAAGATTACCATATTTGAAGATCGATTATGAAGGCATTTGCAATGGATGTGCAAAATGAAAGAATATCAAGAATCCATTTCCGAAGAGTGAGACAAAGAATAAAGGTACGTTGGAATTAATCCAATTAGATGTATGTGGTCCAATTCCCTCCACATCTTTGAGTGGTTATGAATATTATATTACATTTATTCATGACTATGCAAGAAATACATGGATATATTTCTTGAAAACAAAGGGTGAAGTATTTGGAAAATTCAAGGAATTCAAAGCCTCGATAGATAATCATTCAAAACGAAGAATTAAGACACTCAGAACAGATAATGGTGGAGAATATCCTTCAAAATATTTTGAAGCCTTTTGTAAAGAAGATGGAATCAAGAGGGAACTAACTACTCCCTACAATCCTCAACAGAATGGTGTTGCGAAAATAAAGAATAGGACCATTATGGAAGCAATGAAGACAATGATACATGATCAAGATCTTCCAATGCATCTATGGGATGAAGCAGCAAGAATGATAGTTTATGTACAATATAGATTATCCCTTAGTGCCCTTGGATTCAAAACTCTAGAAGAAATGGTCACATGAAAGAAGCCTGAAGTGAGCCACCTCAATATATTTGGTTTCCAAGTATATGTTCATAGGGCCAAAAGAAAAGAGAACCAAGATGGACCCTTCCGGAAAGAAGGGAATATTTGCCGAATACTGTGAAGTCTCCAAATGCTTCAGAATATATATTTCAGGATTCCATCACATGGAGATTAGTAGAGATTCAACATTTGATGAAGAAGAAACTCTCAAGAGATTCAGAAAGTGCCATCATGAAGAAGTATATGAAGAAGATGTACCTCCCAGAAATATAGAAGCTGCACCCTCCCCGAAAGATGAAACATCAGAAGACCATGGTATGCTAGAATCTCAAGAACCTCCTACTATGAATATGTCATGAAAGAGAAAGCCTGCTTGTGTAAGATAAATTATACAAGAAGAAAAGAAGTACGGAGGTCCAGAAGGCTCCATAAGAGTAAGCAAGAAGTCAAATCCATTTTCCAGTTATGTGGCTTTGATCTGTGATCTTGTAGATCAATAACCTACTAGTTATGAAGAAGCTATACATAAGAAAGAATGGGTAGAATCAATGATGGAAGAATGCCAATCAATAATGTAGAATGATGTTTGGGATATATTTCCTAGACCATAAGGAAAAAGTGTGGTATCTTCCAAGTGGATCTACAAGATAAAGCATGCAACTGATGGAAGTATTGAGAAATACAAGGCAAGGTTTGTGGCTAGAGAATTCTCTCAGAAAGAGGAAATTGATTATGAAGAGACATTTGCGTCAGTAGAAAGGTACAATTGCATTAGAACCATCATGGTACTTGCATCCATGATGAAGTGGAGTTTACACTAGATGGATGTGAAGACAACTTTCCTGAATGGTGTTATTGAGGAAGAAGTGTACATAGAACAACCAGAGGGATTTGAAGTTGAAGACAGATAGACTCACGTATGCAAGTTGAAGAAGGATCTGTATGGATTGAAGCAAGCTCCTAGAGCTTGGTATGGAAGGATAGATAGATTTTTGATGAGCTTGGGATTTACCAAAAGTAAATCTGACCCTAACCTTTACTTTAAGGTTATGGATGATGAACCTGTCATATTATTGATGTATGTGGATGATTTATTTATGACAGGAAATGTGAAACAGATTGTAGAGTGCAAGAAGAAGCTTGCTGAAGAATTTGAGACAAAAGACCTTGGATTGATGCACTGTTTTCTAGGTCTGGAAGTATGGAAGAACCCATAAGGAATCTTTCTCAACTAGGGAAAGTATGCTGTGGAAATCCTAAAGAGATTTGATATCTTGGAATGTAAATCCATGGCCACACCCATGGATACCAACCTGAAGTTGTTAGCTAATGAATCATCAGAGTTAGTGGCTATGGCTCAATACAGAAAGATTATTGGGTCATTGATGTATCTGAAGAATACTAGGTAAGATATATGCTTAGATGTGAACACCCTGAGTTAGTATCTAGTTAATCCTATACATGTTCACATGGTAGTTGCAAAGCATGTGATGAGGTACCTGAAAGGTATGATAGACTTTGGTCTATACTATGTTGGAGATCATGACTACAAATTGTATGGTTATACAAATGCAAATTGGGATGGAAGTGTCTCAGATAGGAAGTGCACCTCAGGTGGATGTTATTGTCTGGGATCCGCCATGATCTCATGGTTTAGTAGGAAGAAGTCCACTGTTTCTCTCAACACAACTGCAGTAGAGTATATAGCAGCTTGTTCTGGTATTTGTGAATCCAGATGGCTTGGAAAGTTGATGTCAGGTCTATTTAACCTAGAGTTGGATACCATGATGATTCTATGTTACAACTAGAGTTGTATAAAGATGACAGAGAACCCAGTGTTCCATGATAAGTCAAAGTATATAGAAATTCAGTATTTTTACATATGGGATATGGTACAGAAGGGAGCTACAAAGCTCCAGTATGTGAACACTGATGAGCAAGTTGCTGATGTGTTGACTAAGCCTCTGTCTCGAGTAAAGTTTGAATACTTCCATGACAAGCTTGGTGTGGTTCAAAAGGACCTTCCTCTAAATGGGGAGCAATGATGATGATGTTGCAGTGGGATTGTATCATCCCTAGACATTAGTCCTAAAGTGACTCGTATAATTTTGTCTCTGAGATGTGGTTGATGATGTTGCAGTGGGATTGTATCATCCCTAGACATTGCTCCTAAAGTGATCCACAGATGTTTGTCTCCAATACGTGGTCGATGATGTTGCAGTGGGATTGTATCATCCCTGGAAAATAGTCCTAAAGTGATCCGCAGACTTTTGTCTCCGCGATGTGGACGAGATTGTATAATCCCTAGACATTAGTCCTAAAGTGATCCACAGGCCTTTGTCTCCATGATGTGGATGGGATTGTATCATCCCTGGAAATTAGTCCTAAAGTGTTCCACAAAATTTTGTCTTTGTGATGTGGATGGGATTATATCATCCCTGGAAATTAGTCCTAAAGTGATCTATATACTTTGTCTCCATGATGTGGATGGGATTGTATCATCCCTGGACATTAGTCCTAAAGTGATCCACAGACCTTTGTCTCCATGATGTGGATGGGATTGTATTATCCCTGGACATTAGTCCTAAAGTGATCCTCATACTTTTGTCTCAATGATGTGGTTAGGATTGCATAATCCTTGGACTTATGTCCTAAAGTGATAGGGATTGATCATCCTGTAATTGAATCATGTGTGTTGTAGGTTATGTCGTTGCAAATGATGTTGTTACTGATCAAAAGATCAAGTGTTGCTGTAGATAATGTTGTTGCTGATCAAAATATCAAATGTTGCTGTAGATGATTGAGTGATCGAGTGTTGCAGAAGATGAACATCAAAGATGAAGACTGAGTGTCGTAGAAGATAATTCTCTAGTACTGAAGATGTTCCAATAACTGTTCCAATTGCTGACAATTGTTGAAGAAAACTTCTGATGAAATATAGATGTATCACCTTGATGTTGTTAATGATGCTCTCTCTCCTTGATCCTACTATAGATGATGTTCTCTCTCCTTGCTCCTACAATTGATGCTGTTGTTTTCAGTAGAATACCCTTCTCGTTAAGAGGGAGTGTTGAGATATTGTAACTTCAAAGAATATTCTATTGTATTATGATTATTGTAATTTATTCGGAGATGTTTTATTCCTCTGTTGAGATGCTGTTATTGTATTTGCTCATCATAGAGTCACGAGGTAAAACCTCCGTTGTAATTCAGGTCGATAGAACCCTCCAGAAAGTAATATTATATTGTTTGATTCCTTCTAGGTAAGTCTACCTTGTAAGTTTGTTGGGGCCGACCTAGTTAGGGAAAAATTCAAGTGGAAGATAAAGTATAAATAGGAGTGATGCGCTCCTCATTTGGACACACCCACTCACTCGTGTAATGCGCACAAGAGAGAGAGAGAGAGAGAGAGAGAGAGAGATGTGCAAGGAGAAGAAGCACTTGTTTGGGATTTTATCTCTGTACTTTTGATCATCTACATTGAGGAAGTTTTGTTGGGTTTTCTTCCCCCTAGAGGGTTTCCCAGGATAAATTGGTGTCTATCTTCTAATTGTATTTCTTTCAGTGATCCTGTATATGCTATTGGTGTGAAATTGAATTGAACACTAATGCAATCTAGCTTAGCACATGAAATATTAACATAAGTCAGGGTTTAATTTAAGGCTTCACTTGGCGCCATGAACCAATCGATAGTTTGAATTAGGGATTTTTTGTGTGCACTAGAGGTGTGTACAACTATAAGCTCATAAATTAAATGCTCGAAAAAAATGACAATGTTCCAATACTAAGATAGACTTGTATTGAAAAAATCATTTCAACATAATAAGGTTATGCCTAAGTATTCAATATTCAAAGCATGCATGTGAAATACATATAACTAAAATTGTCTAAAATGATAAAGATTAGGGGAGGCCCGTGTTGGCAAATACTATTTTTAATTTGGTTTTGATAACATTTTGGCGCCAGTCTGTTTGATAAATTAAATTTAAATGAGAGAATGGAGCTAATTTTGAAAGCGTAAGTAACCGGGAGCTCTGATTAAGTGCTATTAGTTGGTGGAAAAAATAAAAGGTTGGAAAAAAGAAAGTATCGAATTTGGGTAAGTGGATAAATAAGGTGGTGGACATCCATATTTGTTTAAGTCTTTATAAAAAATTAAAGGTGTTATTTTATTCACCTTCACATTATTCACAAAATCATGTTAAGACCAGATTTATATGCCCAAGTCCCTATCAAAAAAATATTAAAATATTTATATTCATTTATACCATTGACGAAAGTTATGTGCACAAAGTTTAATAAATATCAAATTAAAGGAAGATGAACCACCGATATTTAATTTCCTTGGTTCTACTTGCTCAAGGGTTAATATAGAGTGGGAGCGGAATATAAACCACCATGCCACGTGCTTTAAGGTGTTTGAGTCCGCTAATTGAAGTGGGAGGGATTAATACCACGGTTCATGACTTGTGAAATGCCAAGGGAGATATTATTAATATTTTATTTTCCCCATGACTTAGCCTTGTTATTTTGGGCGCTCCAGATTCCACTTTCATAGATGATCAATTGTCAAATTGTTGAAAATTGGAAAATCATTTAAATTATAGAACATTTTCCAAACTTTGGAAATCCAAAATCATGGGAAGAAATAGTAGATGGTTTTTACAAAATTTTCATAAATATATAAAATCTGGGAAAAACAATACATGGGATTTAGTAACAGTGCATGATTTTACAGAGTAAAGATTACATATGGGATTTATTTTGAATTTCATTTATGAAATTCATGAAAATGCAAACAATGGAGAAGTGTTCTGAGAGATGGTTTTTTTATGGACGGTAAGTCAAGACATGGTTTTCAAAACCACAACGATAATTATTCCTATGGAAATAGGAAAATAGGATTTAACTGGTTAAATACATATTTGGGAGGTCTTTTTATCGAAATATATTATTCCCAAATATTTAAAATTGGTATTTCTGAAAATTAAGAAGTGACAAAAAATCAATGATTTCCAAATCATTTACAAAGTTCAGCAAACAGAAAATCAAATCTCATACTTGAAAAGCAAATATTTCCCCATATTTAAAGCATACATGTGACACTTCCAAATTTTTAAAGACACCATAATCAAATCTTCGAGCAATTCTTTAGCATGGCAAAAAAAGTACCAACGAATAATTGGCACCATTCCAGATCTTTAGGCAAGCATGTTCAAGAATACTATTTTAGCAAGAATATTAGTTAGGTTTCACTTTGAGAGCATTGATATATATTGGAAATTCTGCAGTGTAGTGGCTGGGTTGGATTCTAAGAGAAAAACACTATTGTGTACTGTAATTCCAAGATTTTGATATTAATAGAAGCTGCTAGGAGCGTAAGTTCATAGTTTTTCAAAGAAGATATTCACCAGTCATTGCTTTTCAGACTGTAATTTCCTTATGTGAATGTTTTTTCTGTTCCACTCTATTTTTGTTAAATCTTTATGTTTGGATGAAAGTAAATGAGTTGGAATTTATCTTTGATGCTCTAATTAATTAAATTCAAGCATTATTATTTGTTCCTCTAAAGTTAATGTATAATTCATCCTGGCTTGATGCTTTGTATTAATGGGTTGTTTTCTTTAAGTCTTCTATCATACGGCACCTACAAATGAGAAAATGATGTCTTTCTTGGTTCCGTGATTGATTTATTCTACCACCAGTCTCTTGCAGCTCGAAATATATTCATTTGTTGACTCCATGCCCAATGGTTTTCTTCCCAATTCAACCACTTTGATAAACCTTGTTATTGTCAAAAGATATGGCCATTGTTTTAGATACATGAATTGTTGTTAGAGTGACCTTTGAGCAACAATTTCATAAAAGGGATTCCCCTTTGGATTGAAAAGGTTAATTTTCAGCAGTAGAGATTGATTTGAGGTTATCTTGGGAGTTTTCTTTACAACCAGGAAGAATTCTTGAGTGATAACATTTTGAAGCCATTGTCGGGGAACTAAATAATTATCCTAGAGATAATCACAATGTTTACTTTGATTTATGATGGTGAACATAAATCAGACACAAAAAGGGTTGTATGTCATTCACCTGGAAACTCTACTGTCAGCAGAATCCAAAATTCAAAGTATCAATAGAGACTCCACTATCCAAAGAATCAATAGCCTAAATAATTTCTTCATCACTGTATTATTTTCAAAATCAATTTAGCTACAAGGTATTCTCCTATGAATCACTCACACATTCCTGGATTTCCAAATCGCATGCCTTTTATAGATTGGCAAACATATTTGCCAAAATTTAAAGACACAAAAGAAGAAGATGTTGCTTTTCATTTAAAGACACAAAATAAGATGTTGCTTTTCATTTGATGAAATTCCATATGCATATATTTAATCTAGGGGTTAAATTACATGAAGATTTCCTTATGAAAATGTTCATGACTACTTTTGAAGAAAAGGAAAGATCATGGTATGAAAAAGTACCAGCTACTAGATTATACTTTTTACAAGATTTTTATACAACATTCTATGAAAATTCTAGAGAGCAACACCTATCTTTTACACTACGGTAGAAACTGCTGTGAAGATTTTCAAAGTTTTATTCAACACATGGAAAATAAAATTGGTAATGAAGAATTAATGCATGAAGAAATAAAAGAATTTTATGAAGATTATTTTCAACTTCAAGAAGAGAGATGAGGATGATAGGTTACAAGATCAACTAACTAATTCTTCTTTGCTAGAAAATTTCATCATAGATTTGCAAGAAAACAATGAATTCATTTATAATGAAGAATTAGTGCTTACACATGATAGTTATGAGTTAGAACCTGAGGAAAACAATGAAAATCAAAGTATGGTATTAAATGCTTTTGAAAATAAAGATACAATTAAAACATTTTCATCTCTTAAAATGACAAATTCACAAGAAGGAAAACTTATAGATTTTCCTAGGATATAAGATATGCTTGTTTCAATTAAAACTTATCATGAGCATTCAAAGTCTTTACTTGTGGATGATATGAATTAAGATTTATCATTGATGTTTTTTCTTTTGAAAATGATTTTGAGTTTTCAAGATGGAAATAAAGAGGATACATGAAAATTCATTGAAGGTTCAAAATTTCTTAAAGTTCATCCACATAAAAAGCTTCATGAAATCGAACAACTAGCCAATATATTTAAAGATGACCTTATTTTTGTTTCTAGTCAGGGAGATCCAATTTTATGTGGTTTTGAAGACCCTTTTGTAAGTATGTTACAATCATTAGGGAAAGAAAACTTCACAGAATTCATGGAATATGGCTACGAATTTCAGCTCTATGTTGAGTTGTCACATTCCAAATTTTTATTTCTGTTTGGAAAGGATGAATGTAAGCCTTAATCAAGTAGTCATTTGCTTGATTGGATGCATTGGAAAAATTTCATTACTTAATCTAGCTATTGTTTTAAGCTATTAGAGTAGGATGGTTTGGGAATAACTTCCCATATTTGAGTAATTAGTTTTTACAATTGTTGGTGTGAATTTTCAACAATAGATTTTTAAGGTTCAGTTTTTAGTTTCCAGTCTTGTTTTCGGTTTGGGATTGGTTCTAGGTTTGCAATAGTAATCTAAGATATAAAAAGATTTCAGAATTTGGTTGTTATGGATCAAGCACTTGGTCTACAGGTTCTTGGCTACCTCACAGGGAGGATAACATCCCATTGGAGCCGAATATTGGCACATACTATTTTTAATTTGGTTTTGATAACATTTTGGCACCAGTGTGTTTGAGAAATGAAATTTGAATGAGAGAATAGAGCTTTTGAAAGATCAAATAATGGAGAGCTATGACCAAGAGTTAAGTGATTAAGTGCTATTAGTTGGTGGAAAAATAAAAGGTTGGAAAAAGCAAGTACTAAATTTGGCTAAGTAGATAAATAAGGTGGCGAACCTCTACATTTATCTAAGTCTTTATAAAAAATTAAAATGGTTTGTTTTATTCCACCTTTACATCATCCACAAAGTCAAATTATGAGCTTCATATGCCCAAGTCCCTATCAAAAATTAAAATAAGTTTATTATTAATACAAATATTAAAATATTTATATTAATTTATACCATTGACTAGAGTCATGTGCATGAAGTTCAATAACTATCAAATTAAAGGAAGATGAACCCCATTATTCCATTTTAACTTGAGCTTCATATGCCCAAATTCCTATCAAAAATTAAAATAAGTTTATTATTAATACAAATATTAAAATATTTATATTAATTTATACAATTCACTAGTGTCATGTGCATGAAATTCTTTAACTATCAAATTAAAGGAAGGTGAACCACCATTATTCCATTATGTTTGTTCTAGTTGCTTGAGGGATAATATTCTAGAGTGGGAGCAGAATATAAACCACCATACCACGTGCTTTAAGGTAACTGAGTCCGTTGATTGAAGTGGGAGGATTAATACCATGGTCTACAAAATCCCAAGGCATATATTAATATTTTATTTTCCCTATGATTTAGCCTTATAATCTTGGATGCTCCAGAATTCACTTGCATAGATAATCGATTGTCAAATTGTTGAACATCGGAAAATCAATTAAATGAGTACATTTTCCAAACTTTGGAAGTCCAGAGTCGAGATAAATTTTACAAAATTATAAACTATTTTATGGAATATATTTATGAATTAATTTATTCATAAATATATAAAATCTGGTAAAAACAATACATGTTATTCAGAAATAGTGAATGGTTTTATAGAGTAAATATTACTTATGGCAGTTATTTTGAAATATTACTTATGGGAGTTATTTTGAATTTCAGTTATAAAATTTATCAAAATGCAAACAATAGAGAAGTGTTACGAGAGATATTTTTTTATGGATGGGAAATCAAGACATGGTTTTCAAAACAACGAACAGTAATTATTTCTATGGAAATATAGAAATATGATTTAACTATTTAAATAAATATTTGAGAGATATTTTTATCAAAATATATTATTCTCAAATATTTAAAATTGGTATTTATGAAAATTAAGAAGTGACAAAAAAATCAATGATTTCCAAATCATTTGCAAAGTTTAGCTCTAACTTTTATTCTAAATTTCATGGTAAACAGTTGAAAATAGAATCTCACACGGCTGAATTTTTTTTCCCAGATTTAAAGCAAGCATACATGTGGCACTTCCAAATTTTTAAAGACAATAATTGAGAAATAGAATCATAACTTTAGGCAATTCTTTAGCATGACAAGGGCATGTAACAGCAAAGAATTGACACCGTTCCATATCTTTAGGCATGAGTTTTCAAGAATATTATTTTAGCAAGAAGATTAGTTAGGTTTCACTCTGAGAGCATCAATATATATTGGAAATTATGCAATGTAGTGGTTGGGTTGGATTCTGAGAGAAAAACACTAATGTGTACTGTAATTCCAAGATTTTGATATTAATAGAAGATGTTGGTAGCATGATTCATATTTTTTCAAAGCATAGATTCATGTGCCATTGTTTTTTCAAATTTGTAATCTTCTTATGTGAATGTTTTTCATGTGTCATTCCATTTTTGTTAAATTTTCATGCTTGGATGAAATTAAACGAGTTGGAGTTCATCTTTGATACTCTAATTCATTAGATTTAAGCATTATTAGTTGCTCTTTTAAAATTAATGCAGAATTCATTTTGGCTTGATGCTCTGTATTAATGGGTTTTTTCCTTCAAATCTTTTATCATACTGCAACTACAAAATGTCTGAGAAAATAATGTCTTTCTTTCCTTTGTGATTGATTTATTCTACCACCAATCTCTTGCAGCTCGAAAGATATTTATTTGTTGACTCCATGCCCAATGGTTTTCTTCCTAATTCAACCACTTTGATAAACCTTGTTACTGTAAAAATATCTGGCCATTGTTTTAGATACATGAAATGTTGTTAGGGTGACCTTTGAACATCAGATTCATATAAGGGAGCCTCCTTTGGATTCAAAAGTCTAGTTTTCAGTCCTGGATATTGGTTTGAGGCTACCTTGAGAGTTCTCTTTAAATTCAAGGAGATTTTCCTAGTGATAACAACCCCAATCAAACAAATTAAACATGCTCTAAACGACTAAATTTATTAATAATCTAATTTTTATTTTTACTTTTCATAAGCCACTTATTGAAACAGGATAAAATGCAGTCAAATACTAATCCTAATAGAACTATAAAAACAGAAAATACTCAACAATAAAGGAATTTTTTATTCACCAAAATATCTCAAAAGGATAAATAAACAAACTGCTATAGTAAGCAAAAGGTCTGCAAACATGGCAAAAGGGAATTGTCAACAAGAAGATACTGAAAAACTAAGTTTGTTCACGCATAAAGAAATAGAAAAGTGTAAAAATTGCTGAGGAACAAAGAAACAATAGAGAAAGTCACTCATTTCGAGGGAAAATGATCGACATGAGTCACTCGAAAGGGGTAAATAGGTGCGTGCTAAATTGAGGGACTCCAAGTCATGTTTTTTGAATAGAAATCAGCGAGCTGGGTTACTAAAATCCTTAGAAAAAATGTGACTTGATACAAAAACTGAGTTTTTAGGATGAGGTCACATTGTTCAACAACAAGGGACTTGGCTCACGAAACTTGGAGGAATTTCGGGCCTGAAATTTCAACAATAGTCATAGATAGTCAACAAACAAACATATAGAAAGCAAAAGTAAATCAAAACAAACAAGAAGCTGAAGCAGGGACTGAAAAACCAGGAAAGAAAATCTATAGAATGATACATATCATCCCTAATGTGGTCGCCAAGAATAGTAGTTGTTGTTTTCACACTAGCTCGTGCTAAAAGGAACCTACTAAGGTCTAGACAATCCTTAGTAGGATTGTCCAGACCTTAGTATAGTTTTGAAATGGAAAAACAAAACAAACAAAACAAAAACTAAAATCTAACTAACATGCGAGCAAAATGAAAGTAAACGATATGAAAGAAAATATAAGCTAATCTTTTTCACAGATTCTTCATCAAGAAACACACAAAAGACAATGTTATACAAAGAATGAATAATTCCATTTTATATTGAATGAAATGATGTCGAAGTAACAATCAACTCTTAGTTGTAGTGTAAGGGTCCTCTACAACCATCCTAGGGAGGGTTCGCTTGGTATTCTTATAGTGTGCAATCCTCCTGCCACAAGTCACAATAGCGATCTCCAGCAGGCACAGCTCCATATTCGGGTAGAAATTCAATAGAGTGACAACTTGAGAAAATAAATGGATAGAGAGAGTATGCATGTAATGGATGATGCAAATTGGGGGTTTATTTAGAGGCTTGGTGAATGTCTTAGTGGATAAGGATCATGATGAATTTTTTTGTCCAAAACTCTATGTGATTTGTTTTGAGCTATAGTCTAAGCACGAGTTTCCTCTTTTTTCCTAAGGAAAGCCAGAAATAGCCAAAGTTCATGTCGGGAGTCAAGTCACTTATTTTATGATATTTTTTTGTGACTTGGGTCATCTTTATCGAGATATTTTGTGTGACCTGGGTCTCTCATTCCCTAGATATGAGTGACTTGAGGTAAAAGTGCTCCCTTTTGTTTTTTATTTTAATCTTTGGATTTTGCAAAGTTTTTTCAAGGTTTAAGGGATCTAAGGGAGTGGAAATGAGATGGAGTAATGGTATCTGTGTAACAGCTAAATTTCATCATCATCATGTTCATGAGATTGGTATTTCAGTGTTTTCCTCTATCCGTTAGAGTGTGAATTGATAAAACCGGTTGGAAGCATATTTTTTCTTTGTGTTTTTTCCATATATTGAAGCACTACCGCACCTTGCCCATTGACATAAGGAATCGGACCTCCCTAACACACCTTGCACACTAGAAAAGTGTGGTGCTGCCCCTAGTTTCTTTAATACACCATTCATTAGCCTTGATCAACGCTTCTCGTCCTCTTTCAAAGTGTGGTACCCTTCACAAAAACTCAAAAAATAGAAGATTTTGAGAAGTTTCTAGAAGAAACCTTCGTGGAGCCTTATCCCAACTGACTTGCCTAGGTGGAACTCGAATTCCTCCATCTTTGGGATGGTCCCTTAACCTTCTCCCTAAAATATGCAACCTATTCTATCCTCTTTGGCCTTTAAATATACCTTCATCCCTCATGGTTGGGAGGAGGAAGAAGTGAATGAGAGCACCCAAATGCTGGCCAATTAGTGTTGAAATTTTGTTGCATTGGAGATAGGTGAGGTTTAGAGGCAAAGTATCCATTGGAAGGTCTTATCAACATCAAGGCTTGGTTGTAATTCTTTCCTACTCAATTTAATACAAATATGTTCTCTCTTTCCCATAGATAATGTGTGTATCATGTTATATTGTCTATTGTTTTTCTCCTTGATCATTAACATAGGATAATATTATTATTTTGCTTCTTTCACTTTGTTTGCTTTCTCTTGCGTGTCTATTGCAAGTATCATCTCCTACACAAGTTGGATTGCAAATAACGTTCAAGAGATAAGGACAACCTTCGAGTAAGGTATGAGAGATTAATATCCAAGTAATTTGATATAATAGGGAAATATTACATAGTTGTTATTTCTTGTTCTAGATCTACATCATTTAGACTAGGAAAACAGTCTGTGTCCACATAGATTGAATAATATCCGTAAAAAAAAGTTGCTGACTCCACCGAGGAGGAATTCTTAGCCTTTGGTAAGTTGAAATTTTCATTTGTTTTTTGATTTGATAAATCTGCCTCTTCTCACCTTTAAATATTCATGATTTGGATCACTGGGTTTTCCAGTGGATATTTGGGATCTATATTTCATGTTTTACCTAACTTATTCTTTTATTTTATTTTATTTTATTTTTCAATTTTCGAACTGCGCCACTGTGCCTGGGTTGTTTATTAAATGCAGTAGACCTTTGTTATAGTGTTTTGTTTTCCTGCAACGTGCGGTGCCAACACCATTTGACAGTAAATAAGAAGGGACAACACCGCTATGTACCTTCCTAAAACGTGTGGTACTGGAATACTAATGCACTAGTGTCAACCAACAAATTGCGGTGCCAAGTAAGTATTTGAGCTCCAATTTGCAATTTGATTTTTAGATGCATGTTTCAGTTTTCAAGATTGTGATCTGATAGTTACAGTAGTCATTTAGATTTAGAAAGTGATTTCATTTTTTGATTTGGTTTTCTTTTCAAAAAAATTTGATTTTTTTTTGTTCTCAAGGCTTCGTGATTGTTTTTGGTTGAAAGTTTGGTGTCTTGAAAATAATTTGATTTCAGTGGATCTCCGAACTCTGCCATTTTTTACAAGAAAAGGAAAAGACATTTTTAGTTTTTTTTCGTTAGTTATAAAAAATGATTTTTGTGTGCTTTTCTTTTTATAAAAATTTGAAAAAATTCATAAAATTATTTATAGGAAAGGGCCCTTGATTAGTTTCATACACTTTCAAGCGTTCAGTTTTGTAATTCTCCTTCTTTCCATGACAAAAAAAGAACAAAAATAATTTTTTCATTTATTTTATTTTTTGCTTTAGTTGAAAATTTGAAAGTTTTAAAAAAAAGTCATAGTGATCTTTTCTAGTTCTTCATTAGAGATCTTGTTTCTTTTCAATTGAAGAAGAAAATTATGTTTTATTTTCATTAGGAATGGAACAAGTAAAGGTTTGATTTCATTTTGTGTTTCAGAGAAAAAATGAACTTCTCTCCCTCTCTTAAGTAGGGAATTCCTCAAATGATAAAGTGAACGATCTACATTTTCATACTTGCATGGTTTACTAGTCAGGTCTTCCCCTCCTACATTCACCTAACCGCTCAAATAAAATTAAAGCGCTAGTCTAGGGTAATTTTTTTTATCAAGGTGTGTTAGGTTAGAGACATGTTCCGGTGTCTTTAAGCGTATGAGTTGTCGTTATCTACCTGCACTGCATCTTGGGGTTTGTGTGGTTCTTCCACCTACATGTTGGTACGTCGAATAGACTTTCACGTACCCTTGAGGTAAATAGAAATGTACTTCACGTTCTCGACGGTATATCGAAAGGCCCCTTTCGTACGATTGTGCATTAGACAACACTACTATGGATTTGAGCTCCCACTTACCTTGCGTATATTGGGAGATACCATTAGGGATCCTATGACCATCCGATAATATATATATATATATATATATATATTTTTTTTTATTTTTTATTTTTTCTTTTCGTCTCATCATCACAATACATCGAGAACAACACTCAGGGTGATACTACGCACGTACCGTCCAGGTATTCAGCAAAGGATATGGTCCCAATCCTCCTTGTGGCACTCTACTATTGGACCTTGCGATATATCGCGAATTGTGATGGTTTGAAAAATACTGTGAGGATCCAGAATTTTAAATACATTCCTCTCACATGTTTTGATTGTTGCATGTTATCCACTAAGTTGCACTTAGGGTAGTTTTCAAGTGAGCCACCAAGGAGAGAAACAAATCAATTTTTCTTACTCAGTACTCGAAAGTTCCATGGTTTCATTAGGGCCAGTTGTGGTCTCTTTTTACACATGTTCACACCCCCTTGGGGGAATTGTAATAAATGACATATAATGATGGTTTCTTATGTAAAAGGCTTGTCCTTCTTGGGACTTGGTCATCAAAGTCATCATCCTTGTGTGTTTTCTCCCTCGTTAGTTATATGATGTTTTTTAAGCGACATATAATTTTCAATTTTTTCACTCAAAGTCCTCCAAAGTTGGGATGGTTATATAAATTGAGCACATAGATCTATAGACAAACACACAACTCACAAAATAGATCACACAATTTTCTCAGCAATTGAAGAATGAAACAGTGCAAAATGGCTTGCAACTGTGAATGCCTTCATTAATCAAAAGTAATTAGATAATAATTACAATGAAGTACAATGACTAAATAGCCACAAGCAATTCGAATCCACATGAGGAAATTCGAATTGATTACACTCTACTTGACTGTAGGTAACTAAGACCTTGTCTAAATCATTATCGGAGGACTCAATGGTTAACTGACCTCGTCTAAACCATCACCGGAGTTCATCGGAGTTCTAAAACACAACTCAAGTTTTACATTCAGTGTTGACTAAGGCTAACTGACTATGGTAGGTGAGAAATGCGCCCCTCCTGCATGCAGCCATGCAAACCTAGCGCTAGCTGAATGTAGAGGACTAGAACTGAATGCAAATGACTCCTAACTTAGCTTGACTAGTCACCAACTCAACTCAACTGACCTTGGTTGGTATCAGCACTCCCAGTGGCTCCTAAATTGTAGGGATTGGTCTAGGAGGATCCTAAATTGATGCATGCAAGTGCAATCAGTGGTAGTAGGCTCAATTAGTGTTCCCCACACTTTAGTAACTGAAACATGTCCCCCAATTAGGCCAAGTGGACCCAATGGTGCTAGTGACTAAAAATAGACTGGATGGACTCCCGATTTAGAGATGACTCCTGATTTAGACATATGACCAAATTGGATAAGGGAGGATTAATAATCCTATTACCCCCCTTGAATGCTAACTTGGACAATTTGTGGGCTAACTTGGACAATTTGTGGGCCCTGGTAACTAAGACCATAGGTCACCCACTACATCAAGTAAAATAAAGTAACTGCTTAATACAAGGAGCTGGGGCAAAAACCACATGGGAAAAAATCCCCCCTCTATCTAAGCAGGTAGAATCAGGTCTCAAGTTTGAAAAACTTGAAAATATGTTTCTGCAATCTTCATCTCTATGAGGTAGTGAAGCAACATGCATGGTGTGCTGTGCACAAGTATTCTGGGGCCTGGCATGTAGACTTCTCCTTCTTCTCCAAAATTGATGATGGAAGGAAGGAGGAATGTAACCTTTGTCTCTTGCTGGATAGAGAGGTGCATGATCACATTTATTCTTCTGAATGTAGTGAGACTAAGCCCTTGCCATGTAGCATCTTACAGGGAGTCTATTGCATCTCTCTGAAGGAGGTAAGATTGCATGGCATAACACAAGGGTCTTTCCTTTCTGAGTGTCAGGTGGGTTTCCAGTTTGAAAGTAGGGACTGAATCTAGATCTGAATCACCTTGAATCTCAATCTCATAAAATGATAAAGATGGATATGCAATACTAGTAGAAGCTGCAGAAGAAGTAGATGCAATGTTTTTACCTTCCCTTGCAAGTGGCTGCTGAGAGTGCACTGGTTCTGAAGGCAGCATGAAATGTGAGAACTCATATGCTTTTGAGGCATGCTTTGCAACACCCTTCGCTATGATGTTCCCAGTAGAGATATCTGTGATCTCCACTGAGTCAGGACCAAAGATCACTTACTTTGGAGATCCAGTATGGGTCATTTGATAGATAGATAATAGGTTTGAAGCTAGGGAGGGAACAAATAGAACATTTTTGAACCTTCCATGTTCAAGCTTGACAGAGCCCTTCCCTTTTGTTTGGACTTTACTGCTATTTCCCATCTAAATACTAGGACCATCAAAGGACTGAAAAGAAGAGAATAATTCTTTGAATGCAGCCATATGGTTGGAAGCTCCATAATCAATGAGGAAGACATGTGCTGATGAGTAGCAAGCCTTCAGTGCATGGCCTTTCCTTTGGTATTCTTCATCTTCTTCTTTAGAGTCATCCTTCCTTGCTCTAGTAGGTGCATAAATGTTATGTTTCTTCAAAAGAAGAGCCATTTCATCAAGTTGTATTCTCATACAGGAGCTTTTTGAATGAAATCCCCTTCTACAGTAAGAGCAGAGGACCTTGCCTTTGCCATTATTATTGCTTCTCTTCGAACCTGAAGGCTCCTTTGACTGCTCTTTCTTCACAGGAGACTCATCTCTTTGCTTCCCTTTGTCATTCACTACCTTATCTCCTCTTGTAACCAGAGCTTGATCTTTGGGAGATCGAATGATCCCCATTTGGATCAATTTATCATTCTCAGAAGTGAGAGATTGGATGAAGGCATCAAGAGTGGGAATATTCCAATTTGGAGTGGCGAGCCTTACTGTTTGGAAGGTTGATACAAAGATTGAGTAGTCTGCATTGATCTTTGTGAGAATGGCAAGGATGAGCTGATCTTCATCCTTCTCCACTTTGCATTGCTTCAACTGATATATCAGGTTCTTGAGCTTTGTGAAGAATTCATTTAGTGATTCGAAGTTGGATGGATTAAGAGTGATCAGATCATTTTCTAGCTGATGGACCCTCATCTCATCCCACTCATCAAAAACGAAGGTAAGCTTGTCCCAAATTTACTTGGGAGTCTTCAATCCTTGGATGTGGAATCGAACATCTCAAGAAACTTAGGAGAATAAGTATCCATGAGCTTCATCAAGCCTGTTCCAGTACTTTTCTTTGTCATGATTTAAAACTGGCCCTACCTCTATTTCTTCTTGTTAGTTTGAAGAGATTCTTGGTGCAGAGCAGTACCTCCATGTCTTCCTTCCACTGGTGATAGTTGAAGGGAGTGAGAGGTTCTACTAGATGAACCATTTTGAATGCAGTAAGGAGGACTGAGCTGCTATAGTGAATGCAGTGAAAAGAAAGGGCTACTTGTAGTGAATGCTATGAGAAGAGCTGATAACCTGCCACATAATCAAACATACAAAGTAAGGTCGACAGTTTGAACTTTTGGAATTTCCTTCACACCCAGCATAGTTGATCAAGCAAGCTTGATCAACAATTTCCTAACTTGGGATATTAAGTGGTAAATTCTCCGCTTTTGGTCCAGTACTGGAAGGAGCAATTTTGCTCAAAAAAATGATCCAGCTGGAGATCTGAGGAGGAGAGGTGCCTTGTCTACCGAGGATATGATACCATATAAATTGAGCACATATATCTATAGGCAAACACACAACTCACAAAATAGATCACACAATTTACTCAGCAATTGAAGAATGAAACAATGCAAAAATGGCTTGCAACTATGAATGCTTTCATTAATCAAAAGTAATTAGATAATAATTACAATGAAGTACAAGGGCTAAATAGCTACAAGCAATTCGAATCCACATGAGGAAATTCGAATTGATTACAATCTACTTGACTGCAGGTAACTAAGATCTTGTCTAAATCATTATTGGAGGACTCAATGGTTAAATGACCTTATCTAAACCATCACCGGAGTTCATCGGAGTTCTAAAACACAACTCAAGTTTTACAATCAGTGTTGACTAAGGCTAACTGACTGTGGTAGGTGAGAAATGCACCCCTCCTGCATGAAGCCATGCAAACCTAGTGATAACTAAATGTACAGGACTAGAACTGAATGTAACCGACTCCTAACTTAGCTTGACTAGTCACCAACTCAACTCAACTGACCTTGGTTGGTATCCTCACTCCCAGTGGCTCCTAAATTGTAGGGATTGGTCTAGGAGGCTCCTAAACTGATGCATGCAAGTGCAATCAGTGGCAGTAGGTATCAATTAGTGTCCCCCACACTTTAGTAACTAAAACATGTGCCCCAATTAGGCCAAGTGGATCCAATGGTGCTAGTGACTAAAAATAGATTGGATGGAATCCCGATTTAGACATGACTCCTTATTTAGCCATATGACCAAATTGGACAAGGGAGGATTAATAATCCTAATAGGTGAAGTTGGTGATTATGAATTGGGAGGGTTATTATATTCTAGGGTATTTGTATTATACCATGCTAGTCATATTCCCAAAGTTTCATGGACATGCTCTAAGCCTTTCCTAGTATTTTTTTTAATTTTTAGTTTTTTAATAAAATCATCGATAAGGTGTATTTTAATTGTAAATTTTCAAAAGGTCATAAAATTGGACCCAGGGAGTGAATTTGGTCACGGGGATGCTCGTTTTGGACCTATATCCCCCACTTAACCCCTAAACCCACTTTTCCTAAGTTTTAAGTGATTATTTATCAATTAAGTGAAATTCTCTCTGAAAAAGGGAAAAAGTGAATAAAAAATTAGAAAAAAGGAAACTATGGACAAAAAACACATCCCTAAATCAGTGGGAACTTGTCTTAGACATGTTCTGGGTTAACTAAGGATGATGTTGGGGGTAATTGGAGACCAAATCAATATCAAACCGACTTGATTCCAATCAAATCCATGAGGGGGAAAATTTGTCCTTAGAGGGGAACATTTATCCATGAAAGAGCTCACCTCTTGTTGTATACGTGTCACAGAATGAGGGGGTTTCTACCACCTCTATTTCACTCTAGTTCTCCCCCAATCATCTCAAAAATCTCCAACACTTGGAAAATTCGTCCCCCTCAGGGTTTGCTATCATTTTTTCCTATTTAATCGAGGATTTATTCCTCATTTCGGAGGATGCATTGAACCTTTTACCAATGTAATCTTGTTGTTGCATATATGTTTAATGAAATTGAAGGATTTGGAGGCTAATATGTGGCATTATCTTATGAGGTTTCATTTTTGGTGAATTTTGAGGTGAAATCGATTAAATCTTATGCTTTCTTTTTGGCAATTAATGTTGCATAGGTCCAGTTCATTTTGAATAAGTATTTGTAGGTGTTAATTTACTTATTTGCATTTTATTATCAATATATTGTAAGAGAAATAGACTATAGTCGTTTATACTGATGTTCTCTTGCTTTTTGTTGATGAGATTGTTTGGATTAACCTTGTTTGTATGAAGAATTGTCTAGATTTTGTAGGATCATATTAGGTAGAAGGGATCTTGGATATCGATTGCATCTATTTAATTTTTACAACATAAAATTTTCTGTGTTTAACATCTTTGTTTTGCAGATCCTTGTTCTCTTTCATTCCATTCAAGCACGAGCTTGAGGATTTCTCTCTCCTTCGTTAAAATTCAATCTTTTTCTTGGTTACCGTTTATTCATGCTTGATAAAAGTTAGATACATAAAATTTATATTTAAAATATGCTTATAATTATGCATATATATCAGATCTAGTTCCCTTTTAAAATTTTCATCTCGAACTAGGTCCGAAGTAGTCTCTCAAAGTACCCTTTTCAATAAAAAATTAACAGTTTTCGAGCATTTTGAGTAGTGTAAATTATGTATTTTGTTCTGGATGATTTGTGACATTCTAACATATTTTTCTCCCTATTTTTTAGCAGGTATTAAGGAAGGGAGAAGGACATACTACTAAAAAATCAAGTTTTGGGTCTCCAGGACACCAAAAAGTCCTTCCTTCATCCCATTTCTTCATTCCTTTTCTCTCCTTGTAATCTTGTAAGAATTTTGATCCTTTTTCAAGGATAAAAGTGCATTTTACTTAATATTTTCATCACATTGTAAAGTTCAATAATAAAGAGAGCAAGTGGGCTACACAACGCCCACACTTCATCCCCCCTAGGGGGTTAACAACGTCCTTTTTGGTTTTCTTTTTACTAACCAACACATGCACACAATCCGCCTTCTAGAAAGGCTTAATAGGTTAATTATTTTGTTTTGATTTCATCTTAGAATAAATTAATAATTTCATACCGAACACGTTGCCACGAAGTATGCTCTCGCCACCAACCAAAGGTTTTGTCGATTATTGGTGGATGATCAGAAAGTGAAACATAGTTTGTGGAATTTATTTTAACAACTCTTTAATTTATTTAATTGGAATACACATTTTGTCATAAACCTCATGTATGCTCTTTTCCTCTACAGAATTTTCCTGGTTATTGGGGAATCAAAAGCAATTTGTGCATTTTATAATTTCTACACATTAATTTAACAATCCATTAATAAAAGAAACTCCCAAGAAAATTACTAAAATCTAACGTAATGACATTTGACAATCATGGGAAAATTCTTCAAAGGAAGCGAGAACCACTGAATAGTGACCTCGATATACCATCAGGCTACACTCTTGTTGGTGTAGTATTGGACACCTCTCAGAGACTCCGATTCAATCCACATTTTTGAGTGAGGAACTACCTTCGTCATATTCTGGAAATATTCTCAGTACTTTACAATATATTGAGAATTCCCTTCGCATAACTCAACTCACTTTTCAATAATTAAAACTGACCAAGACACATTGTAAAGCATTTCATTTTTTAGCAACATCATTTCTTTATTTTGACTCCATTTGCACTGATCTAATTTTGAAAATTTTTACTGTCATTTATCATAATTTTTTTATTGTCGCTAATGTTTATGTGTTGATATATGCTAATGAAATATTTATTTATATTTGCAACACCCTTGTCTTGGTATTTTACTTCAAAAACTCGTAAAAAACTTATTTCCATCATTAACAACTAAAACACAAGAGCCACAATTAAACTCTTTCTTAGGGACCACCCCCCTTGGCTTCGTTAGGAGTTTTTCCTAAACAAAGAAGTCAAGATCAAGTGACAGTACATGACTGGATAATTTCCCCAAGGACACACCTAGCAACTTGAATTTTTTTGTTGCGCTTAACCCCCAAGTGTGTGAAAGGCGACAACACTTTTTGGCGTCATTGCCAGGGATAAATATTTTTATTCCTAGGTTACGGATTTCTTATTTCTTTTTTGTTTTTACTTTGTTTGATGAATGATTAGATCTTTGATTCTTTGTCTGGTGACTTGATTAACCTTTTTTCCATTTTTCAAAGAAAATAAAAAATAGATTTTTTGTGAAAGTTTTATGATGCATATTTTTCTTTTCACATGGCAACTCTATTGAAGGTATAAAACCCTTGTATTTCATGAAAATATTGATATTGATTGTGTGCAAGTGACCAACGTACCAGTAAAATTTAAAGCTCATTATTTGAAAACTCCACTCTTTCACTGCTAGAAATTTCCCATGATCACTAATTCTTATATGGGAATTAAAAAGATCAAAATTGCTGCTCGGATCTCCTATAGATGCATTCCCATTGATTTCTTTAAAATACTTGGATTTTCCAATTATATTGATGGGGAAAGGAAAGATATCCCCATTCCATTTTTTCGGGGGCATGATAGTGATTACTCAACCAGATTTGATGTTGTGACTTTTGTTTCTCATGCGAGTGAATCCAACATACTTTATGAGGATCATATGATGCGGTTGTTTGCTCATTCTCTGAAGGGGGAGGATTCAAGTTGGTTTTACAATGGCCTTCTTGATAAATCTATTACTTCAATTACAAATTTCTTCAATATTTTTCTGAGACAATGGAATTATGATGAAAGATATAGTGGATTATTCAATATTGAATTATTCATCAAGGAGACTTTGGCTTGCTTCTTTCCTTCGAGAGAATTTCATATGGAATATATTGAGCCACTTAGTATGAACATGGTATACAACACTCAATGTCCATAAATCCATAATGATCCCATTGAGGTTTTGCACGAAGAGCCATTCGTTGAACATATTATTGAAGACCCTCCTCATGTCACATAAACATAGAATATTTATGATTGGGAATGCTTTCATGGTTATTTCAGTGATGATGATCACATTTGTACCCCAGATCAATCTCAAGATGAAACCATTATAGAAGATTATGAAACTTATGATGAAATCTGTAATGAGCATAATAATAATAGGTTATGAGGATTGCTACAATGTGACCTTTTTTTCTGAAGAAGATGATTATGATCTGGAGGATGACGAGTATAGCCTGGAGCATGACTCGGGATGAAGAATCCCTTATGTTTCACAAATAGGTTGATGAGGATTCCTAGACATTCATGGAAAATCCAATCTATGACATGTATGAGGAGGAAAATAATGAACCAAAAAATTTCGTTGGTTTTATTGATAGTCCTATCTATGACATATCTAATGGAGGAAGTTGGGAGTTTCGAGACTCTTGATGGTTTTATTGAAGATCTTATATATGAAGTTTTTAAATAAGAGATAATGGATCTTGTGGAATTGAGAAATTTTTATTTGGATTAGAAGCATGCAATTTATGCATATGATCAATTTGATCCATATATCAGTATCAATAATGAAGACATAGAGAAGCAGTGTAGTGAAGAATTAGATATGACGCATCAGTTTCAACTATCATATTCACACCTAGAGATTCCTTATGATTCAAAGCATTTTTGGGATTACACACAGATTTATCAAAAGATAATCCCTTTTGATGAGTATGATGATATACCTCATCATACAGTTCTTTACATCAATCCTATCCAATCTTGGATAGAAGAAGCCTGCAAGAGGACTTGCCTGTTTGGGAAGTAGTTCAATAACCTTTTCCATGATTATAATCTATCGTCTAACCATTCCATATTGATGTTTCATGCAGGTTTGTATTTCTTGAAAAATGTCTTCTTACTTTGGTTGGTAACCAAATATAAGGCAACAAATATTAAAGTTGATAAAATGCTTAGATGGTTACATTGGATATTTGATGTTACTTAAAGTTTATTTTGTCATGCTTATAGTAGGAAAATAAGCTCCTTAAAGTGAGCATTTACTTTATGCATTTATTTTATGTACTTAAGAATAATAATCTCTTTCATTAGTTAGTTTTCCGTTCCTTTCACTAAATCAACTTTTGAATCATTGTCCCTTTTCATAAAGCTTATGCTACTAAGGTTTTCTTGTCAAGTTGAGATCTTTTTACAGGTTATATAATCCAGAGATTCTTGTATCCTCTCCTTGCCTTAAGACTAGATTGAGCACACGTCCCGTAGTTGGAGCCAAATGTTATCCACTAAATTTCACTTAGGGGTTTTTTCAAGTGAGCCACCAAGGATTGGAACAAACCAAATTTTTTTACCCAGTACTCGGAAGTTCCATGGTTTCATCAGGGCCAATTGTGGTCTCTTTTTACGCATGTTCACACCCCTTTGGGGATTGTAATAAATGACATATAATAATGGTTTCTTATGTTAAAGGCTTGGCCTTCTTGGGAATTGGTCATCAAAGTCATCATTTGTGAATGTTTTTTCCCTCATTAGTTATATGACACTTTTTTAAGAGACATATTATTTTCAAGTTTTTCACTCAAAATCCTCCTAAGCTGGGATGATGAAGCTGGTGATTATACCTTGGGAGGGTTATTAAAACATAGGGTATATGTATTATACCATGATATTCATATTCCCAAAGTTTCGTGGACATGCGCTAAGTCTTTCCTAGAATTTTTTTATTTTTAGTTTTTTAATAAAATCATCGATAAGGTGTATTTTAATTGTAAATTTTCAAAAGGTCGTAAAATTGGACCTAGAGAGCCAATTTGGTCATGGGGATGCTTTTTTTTGGACCCATATCCCCCACTTAACCCATTAACCCACTTTTCCTTAGTTTTAAGTGATTATTTATCACTTAAGTGAAATTCTCTCCGAAAAAAGGCAAAAAGTGAATAAAAAATTGGAAAAAAGGAAAATATGGAGAAAAAACACATCCCTAAATTAGTGGGAAATTATCCTATACATGTTTTGGGTTAAATAGGGACGGTGTTGGGGGTAATTGGAGACCAATTCAATATCAAATCGGCTTGATTCCAATCAAATCCATGAGGGGGCGAATTTCTCCTTAAAGGGGCACATTTATCCATGAAAGAGCTTACCTCTTGTTGTATAAGTGTCACCAAAAGAGGGGAGGGTGAAATAAATTGTGATAGGTGGTGTATACCACATATAGTTCACTCTAGTTTTCCCCCAATCATCTCAAAAATCTCCAACACTTGGAAAATTTGCCCCCCTTGGGGTTTGTTCTCATTTTTCCTATTTAAGCGAGGCTTTATTCCTCATTTGGAAGGATGCATTGAAACTCTTCCCATTGTACTCTTGTTTTTGCATATTGTTTTAATGAAATTGAAGGTTTTGGAGGCTAATATGTGGCATTGTCTTATGAGCTTGCATTTTTGGTGAATTTTGAGGTGAAATCGGCTAAATTTTATGCTTTCTTTTTGTCCAATAATGTTGCATAGATACGGTTCATTTTGAATAAGTATTAGAAGATTTTAATTTACTTATTTGAATTTCATTATCAGAATATTGTAATAGCAATAGACTATATTCGGTTATACTGATGTTCTCTTGCTTTTTATTGATGAGATTAACTGGATTAACCTTGTTTGTATGAAGAATTGTCTAGATATTGCAGGATCATATTAGGTAGAAGGGATCTTGGAGCTCGGTTGCATACATTTCATTTTTACAACATAAAATTTGCTGTGTTTCACATATTTTTTTGCAGAACCTTCTCCTTCATTCCATTCAAGCACGGGCTTGAGGATTTCTCTCGCCTTCCTTAAAATTTGATCTTTTTCTTGGTTACCATTTCTTCATGCTTAATAAAATTTAGATACATCAACTTGATATTTGACATCTGCTTTTAACTATGCATATATATAAGATCTAGGTCCTTTTTAAAATTTTCATCTCAAACTAGATCTGAAGCAGTCTCTCAAAGTGCCCTTTTCAATAAAAAAATTCACAATTTTCTAGCATTTTGATTAGTTTAAATTATGTATTTTTTTGGGATGATTTGTGACATTCTAACATATTTTGATCGCTGGTTTTTAGCAGGTTTTAAGAAATGGATAATGACATACTACTCAAAGATAATTTTTTGGGTCACCCGAGACACCAAAAAGTCCTTTGTTCATTCCTTTTATCTCACTATAATATTTTAAGCCTTTCAATCCCTTTTCAAGGATAAAAATGCATTTTATTTTAGCTTTTCATCACATTGTAAAGTTCAATAATACAGAAATCAAGTGGGATACACAACGCCCACACTTCATCCCCCCTGGGGGGATTCACAGTGTCCTTTTTGGTTTTCTTTTTACTAACAACCACATGTACACAAATTGCCTTCTAGAAAGGATGAATAGGTTGATTAATTTGTTTTGATTTCATATTAGAATAAGTAATAATTTCATACCCAACTCATTGTTGGACACAATAGCCACACTGAGAGGGGGTAATTTAGTGTGTGAGAAATTTAAACCATTTTCACCTTCATTTAATCAATCAGAGTATATCAAGAATTATGTTACCAATCAATTATCACATTCATCAGTTAAATCATAATAACAACAAACACATCAAAGAGAGACACAAGAATATTTGTAATGTGATATTTATTTATGGTAATGGAAGACTACAATCTTTGCGATTACAATCAACACCAAATGATGAAAAGAGAACCAACTGTTGTAACATGATCCAACCTAGTTTTCTTAGCTCCAATTAATAAAGGGTTGAGGATTCCAATCCTCAAGTGAAAGACTCAGCTTGCAAGCTTGATGTCAATATCTGAATGTCATCAATATGCTACACACACATGTACCTCTGTTCATCACTCTTTGCTTTTGAATATGATCATCAACACTACTAGTCAATCTATGCTAAATACTATTGGTCAATCTTTGCTCATCACTCTTTGCTTGTCATATCATCATCATGTCTTCTTCTGAAGGTATCATGCCATACTGTTGTAGATGTCATTGAGGTATGCATATGCTATTGAGGTCTGCATATGTCATTAATATTTGCATTTGTCATCAAGATCTGCACATCATAAAACTATGTTTGTTAACCTTTCACTCTTTCAACAGTTGCCCAGTTCAGTTCTGCCTATACTTCAACTTCATGCCAACACTTATCAACTTGTCAACTTCAATCTTGACCAGACATTAGCTTTGAGCATTCAACCTCACATTGTATAAAGCACCACTAAGAATACATTACATCATCATGCATACATTGCTATGTTTATCATTCCACTTGAACATACAAGCTATCCTACATACCATAAATCACATCAATTCAGACTATGTAAGTGTGTCAACACTTGGTCTGGGTATTCTTTGGAAGAAGCACTAAAAATTTCAGTCAAAATTCCTTAACTGCACATATATATCACTGAGATATCATCCTGTAGGTGTAGGCATAATTGTATGAGCGTGGGAATCAACTTTAGTTCATCATCATAGGATGCATCTTCATGTATAGGAATGTATCATCGTATCATCATTATAGGAATGTATCATCACATCATAGAGTGTATCATCACATCATAGTTTAGCATTCATCATCATCCTCATACAATAGTTTCAACAAGTATGCATCATATCATAGAGTATACAATGAGTTTACCTTAGTAGTGCATGTCTGTGTATGTCTTTTATAGAAAACTCCACCCAAAACAAGCCAAAGGCTGTGTATATACCCAAAAACTTGAAAATTCAGACTTATGAAAGATCGGTAATGTTAATAAAGGTATGGTCTACTGCCACCTAGTATTAAACAATTGTTGACTCCCAAGAAAAACTTGGACTGCACAATTTTTTACCAGCGCCCCCCCCCACCCCCTCGCCAAAAAAAAAAAATCTATATGGAAGAACTCGGGTGATGGATGCCTTAGTCACTTTATAAGATGTGATCTTTGTTTTTGCATCAAAACTTGGACTATACAAGCATAATTTTTTTTTTTGGGGCTGTATGTTAAAAAGGAGCAACAGTAACCATCACTTGCAAATTTAGGCTCTTGATGACTTGTAACAATCTTGAACTGTGGACTTAATAAGAATCTTGCATTGTTTATAAGCCTCCAATAGTGTCACAACCAGGACTGTGTATGAATATTGCACTGTGGATAACGTTGGTAGAAACTCAGACTGTGTATTGTGCTAGAGAAGAGACTAGGAGTAAATATCATAAAAAATAAACCCAAAATAATTTCCCTCTCTCTATAAACCTCAGATCTGAGCTAGTAGCCTTATTCCACCTCAGTCCACCAAAAAACCTTAGTCAAATTGCCTCAGTTAGTGAGCTTACTCTACACTTCTTCATTTTCATTGGCTTGTGTTTAAATACTCCTTCAACATGTCCACATCCTCAAATTAGGGACGACTTCAAGGTCAACAAGGTATTTTTTATTATGATTTATTATTTATTATTTTTAATTTGAATTTGAATTTGAATTGGAGGCGACCTTCAACAAGTGAGTTTATTTAGTATTATAGCTGAGACGACTTCATCACATCATCATCACCATGGGATTCTTACAATATTATCATATAATATTCAAACAACATGTTTAATGTCCACAAGTCATTGTACCACCATTTGAAAGGGTTTTAGGGTTTTTCCACAATCCATCAAGGTCACCAAGGGTTGCATCAAGCCACATGGGCTTCATTAAGAGCCCCAATAAACATAAGACCATCTTAGATTAACACATTATCTTCAACATTTCTTCAATACCATTGAACCACCAAGTGTGTGGGTCCAAAGGCTTTTTCAAGTTTCATAAGTGCTTCAAGAGATTCTTCATCATATGGAGGGCATGTTCATGGGTTCCACAATATGTCAAAGACCATACAAGAATTCCACTAAGGGCATCCTCATGACCATATCAACCCACAACATAATAATCAAAGTTAAAGGGGATCCATGGGATTCTTCAACCACCTCAAACACACAAGAGGAAATCCAAGGGTCAAGATCCATCATGCTACCTCTTGTGGGGTTTCCAAGCCTTCTCCTAGTGTACCATGACCCTGTCAAAGCATGAATGACCACATAATGGGTCATTAATTCTTCTTCAACCCATCAAGGGATTATCCATCATCCAAAAGGGCTTCAACACAATCTTTAGGGTATTCAACATCATCAGCATGGTATTCAACATCATCAACAAGGTGGTGGCTCCAAGATCAACCTTGTGGGTACATGGACCTTGTTAACTAAATACAAGGTTCTTTAAGGCACAACCCATATATGTAGGGGCTTAAAGGCACTAGATGTGAGGACACTAGGATCATCCATACATGTGCACTGCAATAGGTACTTGGTGGTCATCAATGACTACCCGTGGGGCCACTTCAAGTCCCATGTTGACATCAATGACATTTCAATCAACAATATCCCCCTTTGTCATTGATGACAAAAACTCATGCTCCCCCTGCAAGCATGCTCCCTTTTTTTATTCATCTCTCCCCCTTTGGAATCAATGCCAAAGGGTGTCCACACATATGCATCTAGAATCACTGATCACTGCTCACTGTTCCCCCTGTCAATATGCATGATCATAGGACCTGTCTATATGCTTGGAGTAGTCATCCTTTCTTCTTTGAGTTCATCCTCTAGCCTTATGAACTCAAGGTGTGCTAAGGTCTTTGAGATACCCTAAGCTTGGCTTTCCATATGGCAACCATTCTCCCTTTTCTGATCAACCTCTCTAATTTATAACTGCTCGGTCTTCTTCATCCAGATTCCCAGAGTATTTTTTAGGGATTCTAATATTATACTTAAGTATAGTATTCTAGGTGATTGTTTTGGATTGAAAAAAACATGTTTATATATAGGTAGGGGAATATTAGGTATGAAAAATGAAATTAACATTGAAATGTGTAAATTTTGGCGAATATTATGATAAAAAATCCATTTTATGTAAATATAGGTGATATTAGACACTAAAAATGACCAAATAGCGAATTTGCTTTTTGAAAAAATCCCCAAAATAGCCAATTGGCGAAATTTCGTCGCTAAAAATTACCCTAAGATTCCGAACTTTCTTCTTGGCATTTGTTCTTTCAACATTTGTTCCTTCATTTTTATAGCCTTTTTCTTGATGAGTTGTATAAGAAAATTCTCATGGGTTTTTTTAGTGTACTCCAATTATCTTGAGCTTTGTTCCCAAAGCCACTGCAACGATAACATCTCATCGTACAACAATATGCAACAATGTGACCGACATGGTTTCATGTCTAGAAACTGGTTGAATTGTTGGAACTTCCAACACTTCTTTGATAAAATTCATTTCTCCAAACCTAAAAGTGTCCCTAACTGCAGGCCTTTGTCTTATTGATCTTGAAACCTTCCTGCATTGGTATTCTTCCAAGGTTCATTGGTTCTTCTTGCTGATGTATATGAAGGATTCCTCCTGGGTTGACTTCTTTGACTTGCACATTCTTGGGATTTGTGACCAAACCCACTACAGGTGTAGCATCTCAATGTCTGACAGGTGGAAACAATATGTCCATCTTGGTTACATGTCTAACATCTAACTTTGTCATTAGGACTTCCAAAACTTCTTGTTTCCGTAGATTCTACAATCCATAGCCTTATGACCAAAGTTAGAACAAGAAAAAAAATAACCATTAAATCCATTTTCATACCTGGGAATTTGGTTCCATATTGTAGTTGTTTCTTTTCTGAGCTTTCTTTGAGGAATAGTCCTAAATCCTTAATGCATTCTTGAACTTCCAAATTCTTTTTTTTCATGTACAGGTGCATGGAGAGAAGCTTTGGACGTTGATGTACCTAATTTTGGAGTCTTGGGAGAGCAAGTGCTATCTTCAGATTTTTCTCCTTCCTTCTTGTAACTAAGACCAATTTTTTCAAATGGAGATATTTGGAAATACAATATCTTATCTAGGACAACTAAACTGTCCTTGAACTTGACAAAGGAAACCATGTTTTTACCTTTCTTCCCAAGACCAATTACCTCCATATATAGCCTTTGGATTGTCTACTCCTTTTCTTCCAACTGATTCTTCAAGATTTCTTCTACCCTCTTGGCTTCCTCCAGTCGAGTCTTCAAATCATGATTGTCCTTTCTAGTTTCTTCAAGCTCTTCCTAGTATTCACCAGGCTCTTCTTGTTCTTCCTTTTGATTGATCAATTCAGTAAGGTAGTCGTTCAACTTCAACATCATTTTCTTTGAACTGATCTCACAACTCTTTATCCTTATGTTTGAGCTTAACAAACAATACTCTCATTGTCATGGTCTTCTCCTAATATTCATTCAACGAATCCAAGATTTTCTTTTTGAACCTTATGAATTCACTATGGCTCAAATTTATTATGTTCAAGACCCAATTTGCTCTGAGATCAATATTTGTCAAAGTGAGATGTATCTCTTGTGCAACTTTTGACAGATATTCATCTTCTTCTGCAAGAACCTTTTCGATTTCATCACACATGCTATAATTACAATCAAAAGAATCCATACCTTTACTGGAGTCCACTACTTTCTTTTCTTCTTCTTGATTGACCTCTTCCAAAGGCTTGTCTTCTGATTCCTGATCTATATTTTTAGTGTCTGGTCTTCCCTTCTGATACTCTCTTTCCAACTTGAACCATAGGTATTTAGTTGAAGTGTACTCCCCTACACTTTCTTTCACTGAGATGTGAAGTCCATCCATGAGGAACTTCAAGGCTGTAGCATTGTCCTTCTTTGCTCTTTTATGTTCAGTTGTATTGCCCTTCTTATTTGATGGAGCGGGTGGATTGATGACAATATCCCAAACACCAAACTTCTTCAGATATGCCTTCATCTTGCTCCTCCAACTGAAATAGTCTGTAACATCAAGTACAGGCACATCATTGCTTAATGACTCTGCCTTTTCTTCCATTGTGTATCCATAGATCTCCATCAATATTGCAAGGCTTGTGATGAAGGACGAATCTAATACCAATTGTTGGACACAATGGACATAGTAAGAGGGAGGGAGGGGGGGTGAATCAATGTGTGAGAAATTTAAACCTTTTTCACCCTCTTTTAATCAATAAGAGTATATCAAGCATTATGTTATCAATCACCTTATCATATTCATTAGTTAAATCATAAGCACAACAAACACATCAAAGTAATGTGAGATTTATTTATGGTAATGGAAGACTACAATCTTCACGATCACAATCAGCACCACCTAATCAAAAGAGTACCAACTCTTGTAATAGAACCCAATCTAGTTTTCTTAGATCCAATTAAGAAAGGGTTGAGGAGTCCAATCCTCAAGTGCAAGAGTCAGCTTGCAAGCTTGATGTCAATCTCTAATTGCCATCAATCTACTACACACACATGTACCTCTGATCATCACTCTTTTCTTATCAATCTACTCATCAACACTGTTGGTAAATCTCTGCTCAATACCGCTAGTCAATATCTGATCATCACTCTTTTCTTGTCATATAATAATCATGTCTTCTTTTGAAGGTATCATGCCATACTGCTGTAGATGTCATTGAGGTCTGCATATGTTACTAAGGTCTACATATGTCATTAATTTCTTCATTTTTCATCAAGGTCTACACATAATAAAAATATACTTGTTAACCTTTCACTCAACTGCAACCATCAACTTGGATTTTCTCAACTCATTCAACAAGTACCTAGTTTAGTTCTTCCTATACTTCAACTTCATGCCAACACTTGTCAACCTGTCAACTTCAATATTGACTAGTTATTAGCTCTGAGTATTCAACCTTACATTTTATAATGAATCACTAATAATACATTACATTGTTATGCTTATCATTCCACTTGAACATACATGTTTTCCTACATACCATATATCACATCAATTTGGACTATGTAAATGTGTCAACACTTGGTCTGAGTATTCTTTGAAAAAATACCTAAAGATTTCAGTCAAAAGGCCTTGAATGTGCATATATATCACTGAAATATAATCCCATAGGTGTAGGCATCATTATATGAGTGTGGGCATCAAATTTAGTTCATCATCACAGGATGCATCTTCACGTATAAGAATGTATCATCATATCATCATTACAGGAATGTATCATCACATCATAGAGTGTATCATCACATCATAGTGTAGCATGCATCATCATCCTCATACAATAGTTTCAACATGTATTCATCATATCATAGAGTATATAGTGATCTTATCTTAGCACTGCATGTTTGTGTATGTCTGTTATAGAAAAATATACCCAAAACAAAACAAAGATTGTGTATATACCCAAAATATTGCAAATTTAGACTTATGAAAGCTAGGTAATGTTAAGAAAGGTATGGTATAATGCCGCATAGTTTTAAACTACTGTTGACTCCCAAGAAAAACTTGGACTATACACTTTTTGAACCCACCCCCTGCCCCCCTCCCCCACCCAAAAAAAAAATCTCTATGGAAGAACTCGGGTGATGGCTGCCTCAGTCACTTTACAAGATTTGATCTTTGTTTGTGCATCAAAAATTGGACTATACAAGCATAAAAAAACTCGAACTATATGTTGAAAAGGAGCAGCAGTAACCATCACTTGCAAATTTGGCCTGTTGAGGACTTGTAGCGATCTTGAACCGTGGACTTAGTAAGAAGGTTGCAATGTGGATAAGACTCCAAGAGTGTCACCACCAGGATTGTGTATGAAGCTTGGACTATGTATTGTGCTAGAGCAGCATCAAGGAGTAATGATCATAAAAAAATTAAACCCTAAAGAATTTCCCTCTCTCTATAAACCTCAGATCTGAGCTAGCATCCTCATTCCACTTTAGTCCACCGAAAAAAATCAATCAAATTGCCTTAGTTAGCGAGCTTACTCTACACTTCTTCATGTTCATTGGCTTGTGTTTAAATACTCCTTCAACATGTCCACATCGTCAAATTAGGGACGACTTCAAGGTCAACAAGGTTTTTTTATTTTATTTTTTATTTTGTATTTTTAATTTGAATTTGAATATGAATTGGGGCCGACCTTCAACAAGTGAGTTTAATTAGTATTATAGTTGAGCTGACCATGGATAATTTTAAAGATCCATAATTTTATCAAAGTGTAGAAGCCTTGGAGAATTTTACTAATTCTTAAATTTGCAACCATAAAATATTTGGTGATTTTAAAAAATATACATCCAAATTTCTAGTGACTTTATATAGATTTTGGGCAATTTTGGTGATTTATAGCATAAAAAACAAATTATGCCATGGAATTTGGGTGAATCATCTTTGAAAAAATGGCAAATTGGTGAATATTTTTTTGGAAAAAAGGTCGAAAAATATCCCATGGGCTAAAGTTTTTCCCTAAAATTTTCCTTGGAGCCGACTTCATTACATCATCATCACCGTGGGCTTCATACAAGATTATCATATAATATTCAAACAAGATGTTTAATGTCCATAATTCATTGTACCACCATTTGAAAGGGTTTTATGGTTTATCCACAAGCCATCAAGGTCACTAAGGGTTGCATCAAGCCACAAGGGCTTCTTCAAGAACCTCAATCAACATAAGACCATCTCCAATCAACAAATTATCTTCAACATTCCTTCAAGACCATTAAACCACCAAGTGTGTGGGGCCAAAGGATTTTTCAAGTTTCATAAGTGCTTCAAGAGATTCTTCATCATACAGAGGGCATGTTCATGGGTTCCACAATATGTCAAATACCATACAATAATTTCACTAAGGGCATCATCATGACCATATCAACCCACAACATCAAAATCAAAGTCAAAGAGGCTCCATGGTCTTCTTCAACCACCTCAAACAAACAAGAGGTACTCCAAGGGTCAAGATCCATCATGATACCTCCTGTGGGGTTTCCAAGCCTTCTCCTAGGGTACCATGATCCTATTAAATCATGAATGACCACATAATGGGTCATTAATGCTTATTCAACCCATCAAGGGCTTCTCCATCATCCACAAGGGCTTCAGCACAATATCCAAGGTCTTCAACATCATTAGCAGGGTCTTCAACATCATCAATAGGGTGGTGGCTCTAAGATCCAACCTTGTGGGTACAAGAACCTTGTAAATTGAATACAAGGTGCTTTAAGGCACAACCCATCTCTATAGGGGCTCCAAGGCACTAGATGTGAGGATACTAGGATCATCCATACCTGTGCATTGCAAGAGGGACTTGATGCTCATCAATGAATACCTTTGGGGCCACTGCAAGTCCCATGTTGGAATGAATGACAATTCAATCAACATTCGTTGCCATGAAGTATTCTCTCGCCACTAACCAAAGGTTTTTCCAATTATTGGTGGATGATCAGAAAGTGACACATAGTTTGCGGTTTCAATTTGTCATCAGTTTACTAGATTTTACAAACTCTTTTCTTTCTTTATTTGGAATAAGCATTTTGTCGTAAAACTCACGTATGCTCTTTTCCCTTACAAGCTTTTCTTGGTCATCGGAGAATCAAAAGCAATTTGTGACATTTTCTAATTTCTACACATTAATATAACAATCCATTAATAAAATAAAATCCCAAGAACATTACGAAAATCCGGCATAATGACATTTGACAATCATTGGAAAATTCTTAAAAGGAAGCAGGAACCACTGAATAGTGGCCTCAGTATATTGTCAGGATACAGTCTTGTTGGTGTAGTGTTGGACACCTCTCAGAGACTCAATTCAACCTGAATTTCTGATTGAGGAACAACCTTCAACATATTCTAGACATATTCTCATTACTTTACAATATATCGAGAATTCCCTTCCCATAACTCAACTCATCTTTCAATAATTAAAATTGACCAAGACACATTGCAAAACATTTCATTTTTCAGCAGCATCATTTCTTTATTTTGACTCCATTGACACTGATCTAATTTTGCAACATTTTACTGTCATTTATCATGAATTTTTTATTGTTTCTAATCTTTATGTGTTGATATATTCTGGTGAAATATTTATTTATATTTGGAACAATATTATGTTAGAATTTTACTTCTAAAACTTCTAAAAAACTTATTTCCATCATTAACGACTAAAACATAAGAGTCATAGTTAAACTCTTTCTTAGGGACCACCTCCCTTGGATTCGTTAGGAGATTTTCCTAAACGAAGGAGTTAGTATCAAGTGACAGTACTTGAATTGAGACTTTCCCCCAAGGACACACCTAGAAACTTGAATATTTCAGCTGCACTTAACCCCTAGGTGTGTGAAAGGTGGCAACACTGCCTTAGTTTGAGTATTGCTCGTTTTATTTGATTTAATTAGAGGATTTTAGAGAGTTTTTCCTATCACGTTGGCCAAACAATCCTTGAGACGATCCCTTCAGATACGAGTACTATCACCAAAAAATCCTCTAAACCCTAAAACCCAATCTCTCATGGAACAAGAGGTGGATGTTACTTCAAATGTAGGAAGTGGGTTTCTTCTGAAATTGGAAGGAGTTCCTGTGATAGAAGAAGGACGATATTTTTCTCTCCCTGCTAATGTTCCTATTACCATCTATTCATTTCCATTTATAGTGGAACATGCCTCTTCTTGTAATACATATTTTGTAGTACATACTTTGACAGGGTCGGTGTTCAACCAACCTAATGCAGGTGATCTGATTGCTACTATGTTTGGTCCAATTGCTTCATTTTGGGAAACTAATTTAAGCGAATCTATTTATGAGTTTGGTTCTACCAATGTCACTAGTGTCCATTCAATGGAGTTAACTGCTGGTACTAGAAGGAATTTTCCTTATCTCCTACCAAGCCACTTCCTTGGTAGATCCTTAAACATGCCTTTTAGTCAAGTTCTTCATAATTCTCCTCCTACTCCTATAGTTACTAGAATTAGTGCACACTCTTTTTCACACACCACTCTGGTGGAAATCTCATAGTATTCCCCAAACCCAGCTTCAAGTACTTCATTGAGAATTTCTTACAAGCATTCCATGAATTTTTCTAATGTAGTTGGGAGTCAGTCTTTTCCTTCTAACTTGCTTGCAACTGAAGTCCTTATGTTCCCACTTTTTACAATATTTCAAGGGCCATGCATTTAGTTTTAAGATCTAGTGGAACCAATGGTTATGTTCCTATTTCACAAAAACCTTCATCTGTCTGCGTTCAACACCAACAAACCAATGTTGGTAACTATTACTACACTAGGGCACAATATAATAACCATTTGTATGTACCTTACCCGGGTAGCGTTACAAATCAATGGACACAACCTGTTTATGGACCCTAAACTGGACCTAACCCTGCTCAACCTTTTGTAGGGAAGAATGTTCCTAACGATCAATAGTATGTAGGTTACCATGGACAAGCTCAACTGACCTATGGCCCTACTGGGGTTCCCATGCCATATCAGTATTACAACTACCTGCATCCAAACATGCAACTTTCCTTTTGGAAACATTGGATTTTCTAGACTTGTCGAGATAGATAAATGATCCCATCCTACATCACCCTTTTTGGCCATCAATTCCAGCTAAGTTGTCGTCAAACATTCCAAAGTTTGATGGAAAACAAGGTGAAGATCCTAAAAGTCATGTAATGACGTTCCATCTATGGTTTTCATCGAAATCCTTGATGGATGAGATGATTCTATTCATCTACGACTCTTCTAGAGAACTTTAACTGGTACTACCGCAAATTGGTACATCGAACTTCCACAACATTCGTTTGTGGAATTTAACTCTTTCGCGATTTTATTTCTTACAGAATTTCATCTACCTATTCGTTATGAAACTGGTACAGACCTTTTGACTTCTCTTTGCCAGTCCAATTCTACCCACATATCCTATCATATTCATGAGTGGAGGAGGTGATAGAGATTAACTAAAGCTCCTATTCCAAATCATTTGTTAGCTGATTGGTTCACTAAGTCATTGTTACCCCCCATCGCTAGAGATGTTTCCATGGGAGGTGTTGGAGGAGCTAGTCGATGAGCTGACTAGTTGAATAGTTGACTAATTGGAGATTAGATCGGCCGCGTAAGGTCGTGTCAGTTGAGAAAAATGACAGACAGTTATATGTAACTGTTTGTAAATCATATATATTAGGATATTGAGCCAAATGAGAACTCGGCTCAGTTCTGTGTATGTATGGACCCTCATGTTATAATATAATTTGTTATTCCCCCATATCTATGTTCTTGTCTCTTATGTCTATTATGTCTATATGATTCAAGGTGTATTATTGGTAACCTTCTGTGATATGTGAGATTACAACATTGGTTCCATTGCCGGTAGTACATATATGAACGTAATGACTATAAGCAGATGATATTAGAACAAGAGATTAAGAACTGGTGGGAGCGTAAGATAGCAAATTATTTACAGAATTACGCAAGGAGAAATAGATTAACCATTGCTTAGGCGAAGGATAAATTCTTCACTAAAACACATGAGAAATTTGTAGAATCGGTACCCCAACTTTTGAAAAAACTTATGGATGAAAAATCCAGAAGCAACTAAGGACCAAGAGCTTCTGGAGAAACTGATTCGAAGGGGACAAACAAACCTATCGGAGTGGTTTGAAAATATCATAGATGAATTCTGCGAGGAGCAAGCCATAGAAGAAAGAACTTCAGTTGAAATTGTTCGGAAAAGATTCTATACAAACCTTACCGAGTAGTTTCTGTGCTCCGTACCGACCCTACTGTTCAAGTTCCTAATAGAAAAAGGAGTGGGTCATATTGTAGAACCTCATCCGTCACTACACTAACCGCCACCAAATACTAACTTGGTGGAGAAACAGAAAAAGCAGGAAAAATTCATTGCCGAAAGGGAGTGGGAGTATTTCCTAAGCAAGTAAACAGAACCATCCGAGCTTTCTAAAGCGTCGGGTAGGTTATGGGGGGTATCTGGTCATATGTCGGGGTAAAGTGAATAGGATTCTAGTCAACTAAAGGAGATACCATCACCAGCAATGAAAATTCAACCTAAAAAGGAAATCAAACGAACAGTGACACATAAAGGTACGACGGATTTACAGAAAGTGGAAAGAGAGAAGAGGCTGAAAATAAGGGAAGAGAGAAGAGAAAGGGCTATAGCACTATAGAGAGGAATGACTACTGGGGTGATAGACCAGAAAGAAATCCGCCAGAGTCGGGTCATGACCGAAAGGAAGAGGGTGTGGATGAAGAATCATTACCCATGGAAGAAGACTTGTGGATAGAGCAACGTGAAGCTCTCCAAGTAGAAATCCCCCAGGAGATAAGACCTATGTCTCCAACGAATCTGAGTACCAGGATACAATCCATTGTTGAAGAATACCTAAGACTAAGAGTTGGTGAGTTTGGTATATGGAGTCGACTAGACGACGACGTAAATGATGATAAGCATCTAGTGATCCGTTGACCGAAGGAGGGAAACTAGGTAACACTTTACGCATACCCTTCCAACCGAAGTATCCACTTACTTTACCTGACACATGAAGGAGCACCCCCCCTACCAAACATAGCTTTGGAAAATATAGAACAGTCAGACCTACAGACAAATCAGTGCAGTTGGACATCAACAGGAGAAGTCGACTCGAACAGATTGCTTTTTAGAGTAGAAACGACAAAAAAAATGACTGATGGGAACAAAATTTCCATCGACACAAATATGCACAACGAGACAAGCAAAACATCCCACTGCCCCCACGACCGCCACCTCCTAGAGGAGACAGCGACAATATTACCGACATGGGTCACAGATCAACGCATATCCCTCTATACAAGGGCGACGAAGATACTATATGACATTGTTTCATCTGTGAGTCAACATGGGAGGAAAATCAAGTTACAACTGAAGATTGACAGATGGCACAGTTCACCGGTGCCTTGAGGAAAAGGGCACTAACGTGGTACATGACCTATATCGAGAGAAATCCCCAAGCATCTAAAGCATAAATTAAAGCACAATTCATGTCTTTATTTAAAACTCCAGATGCAAAACATCTGAGAGCCAAAAAGCTGAAAACAACATCTCAAAATACAGCTGATTCTGTCTGAGAATATGACAAACGATGGAAAGACCTCCTCAACCAACTAGACTATGTAATTGATGAACAACTATTAATTCAGTGGTTTCTTGCAGGTCTATCACAGAAAATCTAGTGGCACATAATCTTGGAGATGTTTAAAACATATGAAGATGCACTTACCAAAGCTCTGCAAGTAGAGATGGATGAAGATTTCCTAGCATATCCCATGGATACTAGACTGGAAGAACAGCTAGAAATCATGCAGAAATCATTGAAAGAGTTGAACCTCAAGAATCAAGATGTCTGGTGCACAAAATTCTCAATGGCCGGACACACTAAACATAACTTTCGGCAAGACATAAGTCGACAGGACGTTCGATTTGTTCAGATAAAATGCTTCTACGAAATCTGCCAAGAACATGGAGAACACACAACGAAAGATTGCCCTTATAACATGAAAAATGGCAAAGCATATTGGTGTGCAATCTGTGAAGTAAAAAGTCACGCAATGGTCGACTTCCATCTAAATTTAAAAAACTGATTGAACCACCAAGCAGTCTACCAGACGAACGTAGTCACGCAGAACAACGATAACAACCAGCAAAGAAATGATCAAAATGAGCCGAATAATCTAAGATATGAAGGCCATCGATATGAGTGCCGGTTCGACAACCATCGTGGAGGATATGGAGGTCGAGGTCGATTCTCTAGGAATCACAACAATCGGCCACGTCAGCCCATCCAGTGCTTTGCATGCTACAAAGAAGGTCATCGATATGCAGACTTCCCATACAAGGAAAAGACCGATTTAAAGTTTTTTACTAGTTGTGGTGTAGGCGATCACTCATTAGAGGATTGTCCTACCATGCTTGACAAAATCAATAAAAATAAAAATGTTAATATCTTGTCATGCGTTAAAAAACATGATGTAATCAATACAAAGAACCTGCATATAGTAACCCGACAAGGGACAAAAACTGGGAGTGATAACCCACGTATAAGCAAAATAAAAGAAAAAAATGATTATCCTAACCTAGCTAAACAAAAACAATTGTATAATGACGCAACGAATATATTTAAAGAATTTGCTAGACAGGAGGAAGCTAATGACAGTCGACAAAACAAAATTAAATAATTAATACGTTTAGTACAAGATGATAAAGTGGTATCTCAATTTATTGACTTATTGTATAATATGAAGCATAATAATAATACAAAAAAACAAACAAAAAACATATGCAGTCTAAACCAAAAATACAAGAGTGATGCCGACCCACTGGTCGACCTAGAAATCGAAGGATACCATGTTCGACAAGTTGTACTTGACTTTGGTTCACAAGTAAATATTATGACTCGTGACACTTGGGAGCAGTTGGGTAGACATCGATTATATGAGTCAGGAATATACCTCAATTTAGTAGACCAAGGTCTGATCGAACCTATCGAAGTTTGGATAAATGTTGATACGACAATAAAAGGAAATCGAACACAGTCGAGTTTGAAATTATTGACCCTAAGGAAGGATCCAGTTCCTTCCCATATTTAGTAGGTCGACCTCGGGGAAGAAAAATGAAAGCATCAATATCTTTAGACAAACAAAGGATAAAACTAAAAGGGAATGTACAGAAAGTCATAGTACCTATCCACCCATCCCAAGGAAAACCTTGGATAGAACCTATTGATGAAGAAGTCGACATCCGACAACTATATCAAATGCAAAATAATGAAGACTACACAGAACCCAATGTATATGGTGAGCTTCACTTAGGCAATCAAGATTCAGTAGGATACAACTTAGACACTGAATTATATGATTGGGAAGTCGAAAACTACAAAACACAAGCAAGAGGTTGCTGGACCATTTAGACAATACAGAAGAAACTAGTCCAACTATGTTTTTTAGTTTCCATAATCCCAAAAATATTCGAAAAGAAAAGCAGGGAATATCCTACGTTAAATCCAAAAAATGTAAGCATCAAACAAATCCCAAGATATAAAGAAAGAGAATCACCAGTTATGCATATAGAACAAGTATCTAAAAACATTGGTGAACATGGCTGACTACAAAGCTTAGTAGAAACCTTTACAGGACAAGCTTCTATATGGTGGGATACCCATCAATTAAGATTGCAAACATGGACAAAAACCTCGACTTACTTTGTAGAAATATTTGGAGGAAAAAGGATAACCAAACAAGCACAAATATCTATGCTCATCCAAGGAAAATACCCATAGGAGCACATAAGAACATGCGAAAGAGAGTGGAAAAGACTTAGGTATAAAGACGAACGTACATGGCCACACCTGTTTCCATCAACGCTAGCCGACTTACCAAACAAATGGTACAAAATGGAAGAAGCACGGGGCGAAAATTTTCAATGGCATGAACTTAGAGAGAAATTCATTAAAGACTTCAGCTTTATACCACAAAATGAAAATTTAGGCAAAACTGCAAAACAAATAAAAGCATTTATAGAACCGACCGGGAACAACACTCTGATACAAAATTATGGTCGACCGACAATACCATGTAATAAATTACAACAAGACAATACCACAGTTAACAAGACTGCAAATGGAAAATGAAAAATCTAGAAGGGAAAAGCTTTCGATGGAAATCATACCATTCAGGAACAACAAAACCAATTTGCACAGTACTTAAAGTCGAAACAACCGACAAAGAGGATACTGACCGAAAGACTTCAGTAGAATTTCCTACTACATTCTCACAATTCAAAGAAGGGAGTCGACCGATCAATAAATCTAAAGCACCAGAATGGTTAGATGCCAAAGTTAAAACTAAATATTTTGACATATCAAATGATGATCGACCAAAAATGGAAAAAATTGGCGATTACTGGAGTGAAGAACAAACGACCGAAATAGTAAACTTACGGAAAGAATTCTAGGATGTATTCGCTAGAGACTACAAAGATCTCAAAGGTCTAGTCCATGAAATGGGAGAAATGAAGATCGACATTAAACCTGATGCCCGACTTGTAAAGAAGAGGCCATATAAATTAGCTCATAAATACAAAGAGATAATCAAGAAAGAGATCGACAATATGCTTGCAAAAAGAATGATCTAACCTATTGACCAATCAGAATGGGAAAGCCTAATGGTCGTATAACCAAAGAAACACGACCCGACAAAGTTAAGGATCTATGTCGACTTCAAAGAATTAAACAAAGTCACCTTAACAGACCCATTCCCAACACCCTATGTAGATGAAATCCTAAATGAAGTTGCAGGAATTGAATGCTACTCGTTTACAGATGGATTCTTAGGGTACAACCAAGTGTACCAATAGCTAAAGAAGATCAGAAAAAGACGACATTCGTATGTGAATTCGGCTCATTTGCCTACAGAGTTATGCCCTTTGGCCTAAAAAATGCACCTGCAGTATTTTCGAGAATTGTTGTCAAAACATTTCAAGAATATATCTACAAAACAATGGCAGTGTATTTCAATGATTGAATGATATACTCTATGCTGAAAGATCACTGTAAATGTATAAGGTTCATGTTGGAATGATGCTGAAAAATTGAGCTATCTCTGAACATAAGGAAATGCATATTCTTAACTCCTATAGGGATATTATTAGGGCACATTGTATGCAAAGAAGGCATCAAGGTTGAATTTGAAAAGATAAAGATTATCCTCGACTTGAAACCACCAGTGAACCCAAAACAAGTCAGGGTACTACTTGGTCATACAAGATATTACAGGAAATTTATGAGATACTACTCAGATATGATGTATCCACTGGAAGAAATATTAAGAGAAGACCAGGAGTTCAACTGGACAGATGAATGTAAGGTATCATTTGAAACACTAAAATGGAAAATATTAGAGGCACCTATCCTAAGGTTCCCGAATTGGTTGATCAAATTTCATGTACATATCGATACATCAAGCCTAGCAATAGGAGCGATCTTGACACAACTAGGGGACAATGGAATGGATTACCCTATAGTTTATAGCAGTAGAAAACTAAACAAGGTAGAAAGAAACTATTTGACAACAAAGAGAGAAGCATTAGGAATGTTTTTTTCACTACAGAAGTACCGACATTACCTACTAACCAACTCTTTCATCTTCTATACCGACCACCAAGCATTGGAATACCTTGTAAACAAACCCTTACACCATGGAAGGATTTTTCGATGGCTACTACTATTTCAAGAATTTGAATTCAAATTCATTGTTAGACCAGGGAAAATTAAATGTTGGACCCGACCACTTGTTGAGAATCGACACATGAGAGGAACCGACAGGAGTTGAAGATGACCTACCAGATGCACACTCATTTCGAATAGAAGCAATCGCAGCAGAATTAGAGGAAATAACTCAATTCTTAGAAAATGGTCAAGCACCAAAAGGCATGAGCATGAAAAAGAAACAAATATTAGCTATGAAGGTTGCACCATACAGCCTCATAAATGGATTTTTATATAAAATGGGCTTGGACGACATCCTCAGTCGATGCGTGTTAGAACACGAAAGAGATAATATCATGTACGAAGCACACTATGGACCGGCAGGAGGACATTTTCAAGCATATACAACTGCCAAGAAAATCCAACAGTCAGGGCTATGGTGGCCGACACTATACAAGGATTGTAAAAATTTTGTGAGCCAGTGCGACAGATGTCAATGACTGGGTTGACCACTACCTATTAGAGAAATTCCCTTGATATCAGTAAACCCAAGTTTGACATTTGAAATTTGGGCCATTGACTTCGTACGACCATTACCAATACCAACAAAAAGAATGGGTGCAAGATACATAATAATTGCAATAGAATATGTAACCAAGTGGGTAGAAGCATAACCTGTTGACACATGTTTCAGTGAGATAGCTACTAAATTTATCTATGAAAATATAATTACTAGATTTGGGTGCCCAATAACCCTAATCAGTGACAAAGGTTCACACTTTATTAACAAAACCATCAAGGCACTAACAGACCAGTTCAAAATTGACCACCGACGTAGTACAAATTATCACCCTCAGTCGAATGGAGCAATAGAGGCATTCAACAAAACATTAACAAGGGGCTAGACAAAAGTATGCAACACCAACAAGGACGATTGGGACGAAAAAATACCTACAGTATTATGGGCTTATATAACAGCCTACAAACATTCGATCGACCAAACACCGTTTCGACTAGTCTATGGCTAAGAATCAGTTGTTCCACTACATTTCTGACAGCAAACACCTATCATAGTAGATATTTTACATGTCGATGTTGAAGAAGGAAGAAAGGACCGACTCATGCAATTAAGCAAGCTATAAGAACACCGACTGCTCGCCTTACAACATCAAGAAATACGAAAACAACATCAGAAGGATTGGCATGATTGTAATATCAAAAACAAAAATTTGTTGGCAGGGGACCTTTCCATACTATACAACAGTCGAGTAAAAGGAAAACCAAAAAAGTTACACACAGAATGGATGGGACCTTACGTTGTCGAAGAGATTCATGCCAATGGATCAGTCCGACTAAGGACATTACAAGGCATAATATTTTGGAAACTTATTAATGGTGCCTGACTAAAACGGTACAAAAATTAAAACAAGTTCAAAGAAAAAAAAAAGAGAGACATACATATAACGACCATAACTGTTAGAAAAAACTATAAAAATATAAAATCCTAAAAACAACAAAACAGAACCAACACCCATAAAAAAATATGACATGAAACTTCGAAAGATATAATAACCAACACTTCGACAACCGACACCAACCCCATCGACATATCGCCATCGGTCGCTCGCATGATCAACATCGACCGATGACCCCAAAGGTCAAATCACACTTTCATGATTACAGACAAAAGGAGTGCCAAAATCAAATCATAATTAACATAAACTCAAGAGACCGTGTTGGACCATCACTTCCGCCATTAATACATCCATCGACAGAAACGTCACCCGCTCCACCTATAAATATTGGGCCAGAAAAAAGATCATTTACCTTATTTTGAAGAGATAGAACAACTAAGCAGTCAAAAATTTAAGAGTCACGACCCTGTAAGAAAAGCCTACCAAGAGACAGACAAGATGGCCTCAAAGCAAACCAGAGCCATAGCTACAAAAACAAAAGAACTGCAATTTGTCGAAACCCCACTGATGAGAAGATTAAAAATGCCAAGGCACAGGAAACTTTGTGGACCGAAAGCTGGGCATAAATCAAATAATGGGCTTACTAGGACAAGAAACTAACACTAGAAGCGGAGAATATAAGCTACAACACCATCATGAGCTACATGAACACATCGTTCATGGAAATATTTGTTGAAACAAAAGAAACAACAGTAAAATTTATCATTAGTCGGTATCACAATGGTAAATTTTACTTCGACCGACCGGTAGAAATTTATGGGGAAGTAATATACAAAATTACTGGTCTATCAAATTAGGGCGACCTTGTCCCTATTGGTATAAAAGAAGGACTGGTAGAACAACTAACTGGAACACCAAAAGGGAAGAACTCAAAAGGGCTAATGATCAGTCAATTACAATCCCTGACACCACAAATAGTGGCCAAAATCATAGCAACAGGACTCAATCCTACAGGTCGAGGGAGTGATCTAAAGCTAGACATGCTAGAAGCAGTCGACACAATAGTAACTACAAGAAAAATTTACCGTTGGGCTCAACATGTTGCCAAAATGCTCAAAAGTATATGTGAGAAATGTCAAGAGTCGACCAGGATTATAAGGTTCCCATCTCTGATACTCTGGATAGCAATGTACCACTTGTGTCCAGTTGGGGACAAGCAGTTCCAGGAACCACACAAGTACCACATGTGGAGTTTCAAGCCATTTTCATAGAATGGAACACTGAAAGAATTGGAAAATGGTAAAGTAATGATGGAAAATTGGTTCCAAAACTTGAAAATCCAGAAAACTAGATGGAGGGTTCCTTAGAACTTCTGAAGAAGTCTATTGAAAACAACACATATTCAACTCAAGATTGACCATACAAAAGTATGGTACATGCAAGGGGAAAAATCAACAGTGAAACCTCTCGACTAGTACCCAACAGTCGAAGAGATTTTTTGAGAGCTAGATCGATAGTCTAATACAAAGTTATCAATACCAGCAAAAGCCAAAGACATAAATCAACCAATTAAAGAACCATTGATAGACCAAGAAAAAGAGGAGGACTATGAACTCCGATTACATATCAGTACCTTCATGTCGAACGATATACCGGCAGAGGACACCAACAGACTGCAAATAATAACCATAACACCACTGACCCAAAGAGGAAGTACACCAATTGAGCAATAGGTAACTAAACTAGCAGAGAAAAGTATCAGTCCGACCAACCAATAGGAGAGAGAAAAAGAACTAGAGGAAGATATTGATCAGACAATCTAGAATATGCTATGACAAAAGAAAACTTAAGGAAAATAACAAGGGAAGTAGTAGCCTTAAGGAAGAGGAAGACAATTCAGGAAAAAGGGAAAGGGAAGGGAAAGATTCTCCTTTCAGAGTTAGAATATGAAGAAGAACTGTTGGCGACCATTTTCAACATTATAGAAGACACAACAACAAACAAAGTTTTGGTCGAAACACAATTCAAACAGTTCGTCGACGCAGGAGCAAAGTAAGGACGACCAAAAAAGGTAAAAACTACAACCACTTCAACTGATGAACACATTGTTGATTTAGTTTATACACCTCTACCCCCATCTCCAACCCATATTACACAGGAATACACCCTATAGATATACACCATAATCCTAGTCGACATTTGTAAGAATGCTATGCCAGATACACTGAAAGAACGGTTCGACTAGGACAGTGATTTCTAGGCATACATTGAAAAATTATTTGAACTACTCACCTCTGTCCAGAAGATTACCACCAAATGTACACTAATTGAAGCTAGTGCACCACTCCAGATCCTCTCTCAACAAATTGGCCAAATACCCCAGAAACCTAGATCTGTGGGAATTATCAAGTCCACATTCTTGAGGAACCCCGATAAGACATCTCAAATTGTTGCAAGTCACACCTCATCCATTATCCCTTTCGACATTCCACACCCTCCACTAGCCAATGAACCAGCAAGAGATATGGAGGAAGATAACCTGGAAGATATCAACCAGGTGATTGACAACCTATTCTCTAATGACCCAGATGATTCACCACCAGAATTCGAAGACCCAACATTGACTAGTAATATTCCTACTACACCAATTACACTAGACCACTCACCATTCCCATCTCCACCACCATTTTCCAATCCAGAACTTTCATCAAACCCTGAACCATCTGTGCCAAATCCTCTAGATACACATCCAGCTATAGGTTCCACCCAAGAAAATCAACCAGAAATTCCACTGACCGTTGAAGATCAGCAGCCAAAAAATCATCCATAGGAGAATCTACCACTTATAGATGCACAAGCACAACAACAAACAAAACAACATAAACACAAAAGAAAAAGAGACAAAAAGAAGAAAGAACATGACAAAGAATCAAAGTCGATGATAGTTCACCTTAGCAAACTTGGATCGACTACTGCAGTCTACACAGAAAAGCTAAGAGACGGAGAGTTGGGACAACTCTTAGAAACGCTGGCCACCGAAGCAAAAACAAGAATCTAGACCAGACGACAGCGGCTCGACAACTGTAAAAATGAACAAGTCGAGTTTCTATCAAAATGCAGAAAATTAGTTGAAACAGTTATACGGGGACCTTTAGAGGCTGACACCAACAAGCCGCTTGAAAAGGCATACCAGCTATTTGAAAGCATGGTGTCGACTCTACAATCACATCTACTAAATACAAAGGAAGACAAAAAAGAGGATACATACATACTATTAAGGTAGTAGTACACAACATTCTCAAAAGCTCACAAAGTGTTGCAAGATCACCTGGAAGAATCTGTCATCACAGAAGAAGTACTCTGTGATTGGCCCACTTATTACGGGCAAGTATTTCAGCAAACCTAACAAACCTGAGAACAAATTCAAGCATTGGAAAGAAGAAAAGGCACCGAAGAAGCACTGAGAAACAAGATACAAGATCAAATTGTATTAGAAACAGCCAAACTACAGAAACTAGAAAAATAAGCACACCAATGGGTACAACAAGCACTCCTAATCCTTGATAAACTGGATACAATCTGCCCACAGATGAAAAAACTACTGGAGACATCTGAGGAAAAAGATCAATTCATGGGACCAGACATGGAAAACATAGCATACCTTTCCATCTAGGAGAAGATGTCGACCTTATCAAGCATCACAACATTTACTATCGACATCTAGAAAGTATTACAGAGATGGGTAGAATTTTAACAGCAACTAGCCGTTACAACAGAAGCAATTGTGGAAATATGCATGCAGAAATGAAAAACCATCTGACTACACAGTCAATGAAGACAAACAATACCAGAGACAACTACCTAATACAACACACTGTTGAAGTACCTCCCCTGTTTCTTTGGGACGAAGAAAGATTTTGTTCCTGGGGGAGATGTTGGAGGAGCTAGTCGGTGAGCCAACTAATTGGAGATTAGATCGATTGTGCAAGGTCATGTTGGTTGAGCGAACCGATAGGTAGTTATATGTAACTTTTTGTAAATCATATATATTAGGCTGTTGAGCCAGATGAGAACTCGGTTCAGTTCTGTGTATGTGTGGACCCTCATGTTATAATATAATATGTTATTCCCCCATATCTATGTTCTTGTCTCTTGTGTCTATTATGCCTATATGATTCAATTTGTATTATTGGTAACCTTCTGTGATCTATGAGATTACAACAAGAGGCATAGTTACTGAAGAGCAAGATATTAGTCATACACAATACTTGGAATTGGTCTACTCCTAGTCCAAAAATTTGGATGAATTAATACCTCATGCTCCTCCTCCCATTAATGATCCTTCCAAACCACCTTGCAAACCTCCTGTGGATGGTATTGTAGGTTCTGTTCAACCCCAATCTGCAACAAAATACACTAAGCAACAAATTTATTCTTTTCCTAAATCCACTTCAAATCTTGTTGTTTCTGCTGAGGTGAATGCAGTTCAATCCTCGCAATCAATTGGGAAAAATACAAAGGGTAAAAGTAAATCCAAGAAACCCGAAGATCAATAAGAGAATCAAACAACTTTGACTTCATATAATGAATCCAAACCTAAACAGAAAGCTAAGTATCCCTTCCTCTTTTGTGGTGACGATCACTTCACTAAGTATTTTCCCTGACGTGAAGAGATTAATAAAATTTTAAAGAATAATCCCATGATGAAAGTGTTGACTGACCCTTTCCTGTCACAATAACAGTTGGTAGACCATGATTCTTTACATGGTACTTCTTCTTCTATTGAAGAAATCAAGATGATGTCCACTGAAGCAATTAGTAACTACAAGAACACAGACTTATGAAAAGTCTCTAGAGAAAAAGGATGAAGGTGCTTCTTTTGATAAAACTCCTTCTCCTTCCTCTTCTCTTTCTACTAGTGCTCTTACTATTTAAAAACCGATTTTTGAGATAGTTTTACATCCTTCAAAGAGTACAATCTATAAATTGATGTTTAATCCTAGTGCTAGATCTTCCCAATATTATAATATCATGGAAGATATGTCCCATGAACCTTACGCTATGTCCACTTTGTAAGTACTTCAGACCTGTCCTGCTCAACGTAAGAACTTGTTGTTAGCTCTTGGGGATTTAGATATGGAGTATTCGAATAAGTTTTTACATTTAATTTGGAATAATTTAAACCAAGATTATCTCACCAACTCACCTTTTATATTGCGACTAAAATAATTGGTAGGAAGGTCCATCGTATTATATTGGATTAAGGAGCGTCTACCTCGATGATATCCATGTATTGTTAGAGATCCATTGGTTCTACTGAACTTAACCATTTTCCTACCATGATAAAATATTTCGACGAACAAGGTTTTCAACCTTACAGTTTGTTACCGATGTTATCTATTGAATTGTGGGAAAACCATATCCATTCATGTAGGTGCCTATAAATCAAAACCTTTTGTTGGGAAGGAATTGGTTCTATGCCATGACTGCAGTTGCTTAATCGATATTTTTCTTAGTCCAATTTCTCCACCAAGGAAAGATTGTAATTATTGACCAGCTCAATTTTTGTTCCCTGGATACTACTTCCACCATAATAAATAACGTTCTGTTGTTGGGACAGTCTGCTCCTCTATATCGGGATGTAGGGGTTGGGATTATCAAAGACTCTTCGCTTATGGGATTATTTTCTTCTAATCCCCTCCCCCCCTACATTGCAAGCTTCCTCAGTGAATATGATATCCTCCACCGTCGATGACATATGCAAAGGTAAAACAATGGTTGTTGTACCTTCTCTGAGTCCTCTTGAATCACTTTATGATGCCATCCAACCCACTTCTGCTGCTTATATTGATTACCACCATTTAGTAGCACCAAACCCATACCATCTACCTTATTGGTTATATTCTCCTCCCCCATACTCTTGATTATATCTTGCATATTTTTCATTCGCATGAGTCCATCATGGAAATTATGAGTTTGGATGAATCTCCATGGGAATATCATCATCACAAATCATCTTTCCTTCCCAATTCCAATTTGGTAGAGTCTTATTTTGCGTCGTTCGTTTCTTTCAAAATTGTTGAAAATCCTCAGTCACCTGTATTCATACAAGGTACTAATTCTGAAGGAAACCTGTGTAATATTACTCAGACTATCCCTATAGACATATCGATGAAACATGGAGTTGTTAAGCACATTCATATAGGCCAAAACTGTTCAACATCTGAAATTGAAATTTATATGTCCCTTTTTAAAGAGTTTTGAGATTTTTTTTCATGTAGCTATGAGTAATGCCTAGTATTGATCCATCGATTGTCAGTCACGAGATCAAGACTTATCCAGTTGTGAAATATGTTAGACAAAAACTTCGTCAGATCCACCCTCGTAAAGATGCAACTATCAAAACTGAACTTTAAATAATTTTAAAGGTTTGTTTTATTTACCCCATGTCATTGACTGAATGGGTGTCTAATATTGTTCCCGTCACAAAAAAATAGGGCACTATTAGAGTTTGCATTGATTTTCGGGATCTAAATAGGGATTTTCCCAAGGACAACTATCCCACTCCCTATAATGATCAAATTATTGACAATTGTACTGGAAGAGTTATTTTTCCTTTATGGATGGATTTTTCGTCTACAATCAGATTGATATCCTACCCGCCGATCAACATAAGAGGACTTTTGTTTGCCGAAAGGGAACCTTTGCATATCACAAACTTCCTTTTGACTTGAATAATGCTGGGGATACTTTTCAATGAGCCATGCTATATGATTTTCACGATATTAAATATATAGTGGAACCTTATTTGGATGAATTACCTGCTCATTCACACCAATGAGAAGATCATTCCGGGAATATTAGGTCCATCTTCCTTCGATGCCGCCGCTATAACATCCTCCTAAATTCACATAAATGTGGTTTTTATGTATAAACTTGATGTTTTCTTGGCTTTGTTGTTTCTAAGGATGGTATTCACATCTACCCTTTAAAAATTGTGGCTATTTTGGCCTTACCCCCACCTACCAACATAAATGAACTTCAAAGTTTGCAAAAGAAGGAAAACTTTCTGCGTCTTTTTGTATGCAACTTTGCAGAGAAAATACATGGATATATGTGACTTTTGAAAAAGAACACTTTGTTCATTTGAGATGATCTATCTCAACAAGATTTTGATAACCTGAAACACACACCCACTTGTATTGAATCCCCCTAACTATTCAAAAGATTATATGTTATATATTGTGACTCACACTACTACCATTGGCATGGTTTTAGTGCAAGAAGATAAAAATGGCCAAGATCATGTGATCTATTATCTGAGTAAGAGTCAATTGGATTCCAAAACACAATATTCACATGTTGAGAAGTTGTTTTTGGCCACAGTCATAGCCGTTCAATGTTTTCTTCATTACATTATGCTTCGCATGACTACTGTTCTCGCAGACTTCAATCCCATGCAGTATATTCTAAATCATCAGATACCGAGGGGCAATTATTCTCGTTGGATAGTTATCCTATAAGAATTTGAAATTGAGTTTGCAAAATCCACTTCTGAAAAGTCTTTGATATTTGTGAAACTGATGTGTGACCTTTCCCGTGCTACTATTGATACTGATCCCATTGAATCACTTATAGATGAGTCTTTGTTTCTTATTAGCATGTATGATCCTTGGTACGAAGACCTGATTTTATATATCCATACTCAACACTTTCAACCCAATTTATCTCGAGATGATCATCATTGTATTCGACATCACACAAAGTATTATCTCATTATCAATGACACTTTGTATCGACGTGGTATCAATTCCATATTATGATGATGTTTGACCCATGAAGAGGATGAACAGGTCTTGAATGATTGCCACTATGGAGCAGGGATGATTTTAAGAAATCCGCTTAGATTTATATGTATAAAAAATGGATGAATCTCCCTGATATATAGGAAACTTGAAGGATATTTTATCAATAATACAATATGTATATATAAATGTTTTGGTGAATCTTTCATTTTATTATATAATGTTGTAACATCTTAGTGAATATTTATTAAATTATAAGATATTGTAAAATCTTAGTGAACATTTCACTGCATTATAAAAAATTGTAAAAATTGGTGAATCTTTCACTGATTTATAAAATATTGTAAAAAAATGGCGAATATTTTTCCAAGAAGATTCACCATCTCTTTGATTCCTAAGAAATCACACTTTATTGTGCTTTCACTTTTCCTTCTAATAGGTTTCTCTTTGAATTATTTCAATTCTTTCTGACACTAATTCTCATACAATCACCCAAATCAACCAATGCTAAATTGAACAACATAATTGCTAAAACTGTTATGTAACTTCTTTTTAACTAAATAATCTTAATTCTAATTACTAATTCAATCTTCAAGAATAAATCACCCCTCGTGGAAAAATGAAATCACTCTAGCAAGAATGGAAATATATAACTATTCATAAATATAAAGCATATATATTGTTTTTGCAAGAAGTTAAATACTATATTACTTTTGCAACAAGTTAAATCCAATCACTACTTGTGCAAGAATGAAATATCTGTTCTATGTTGTTGGCACAACATCCAAGCTCAAGAATTCTCAATTCTACTTGAACATGATACAACCACACATTCATCTAGATTTGTTTCAACAGTAATTAATCCTAACGAATTCAACATGTGATATCAATTCAACAAGAAATTAAATCTTTTTCAACACTTCTAATTATCAAGAAATCACTTGCATACCCTTAGAGAGATCACACATTCCAAGAAATCAACTGTTTCAACAATGTAGGGTTCACACACTTTAATTAACTAACTGTTTCAACAATCTATTAATGCTACATATGACTAATTGATCTAGCAACACAATACTCACATAATCCACATACATGCATTGTATCAACAAATTATCACATCAAAATAGTTACGAAATTCTATAGCTATTCAAAGTAGGTGAGCTCGGTGACAAGGTGGGCCCTTGCCTCCTAGCAGAGCCGCCTTAAAAAAACTAATGCTACAGATGGTGGTCCCTTTCCTACTGTTTCAACTATGTATTTAATGCTACATAAAGGTCTTTTCTCTACCCACATTGGAAAGGTATTTCCTTAATATTAAGATAGAGAAATGATTGGTTGTTGCACTTTTGATCGCTTCTCTTTGAAAGTTTTTAATACTTCTATGGCCTACTCTAATCCAAATCATTCTCAATGTCAACTGCCATTCTTATTTCTCCTTGTGAAAAATCCACTTCTAGTCCCTTAAATCTAGTTGTTTCTCTATAAGAAAAGAAATTGATGTTCCTTCTCTCAATTAAGTCTTTTTCTTTTATTTTTATTTAACCTTTTCCCCTCTTCAAAATTTGTTCTACGGTGGTCCTCACTAGTCAAATATCAAGAAATATTATTTTATGTTTGAAATGTAACTTAACTAACAGATGCGACGCAGAAATCTAAAAAAAAAAGGTTTCAAGAAACTAATATTTCATAGGAAAAATTTCGATGCATTTCCAATAAAATTCTATGGTATTTCCACTTTGTAAAAGTTTCATTGCATGTTTCAAGGAAATGGAGGGGTTGTGTTTCTAGTAACATAGATTTTCATTAATTTGGGAACTATGAAAGGTTCATATTTCTTAAACATATTGTTTATTTTCTGAAACATAATATGCATATATGATAATATTGGTCAGTTGTTGCAATTTATTTTTGAAAATTGATTGGTTCATTTGGAGGACAATCATTGATGTATCCTCATTGAAATAGAATCACATGTGAGAATATTAGCTGAGAGCGACGATATAAGAGGTTTTCAAAGGAATATGTGTCTTCTCTATTGTGTAAGTCACTAACTCTATATGAGGTATGAAGGAAAATGATAACTCTTCACATTTTCAGTGTTCATTAAAATGCTACTTTATTTTAGCATCCACATGGGAATCAAAATTGCCAATGATGTTGTTAGAGGTGTAAATAGTACTCAAGAGTGAATTTTTTCCTTACACTTTTTTATGGGTCTTCTTCAATTACTATATCTATGGAAGGAAAATTCGAGGGGAATCTACTTTTAACCATACCACTAAGTGATCCTAGATGTGATGCAAATATATCCTGAAACCGCTAATTGTGGATTGTTTTATTTGACCATTACAAATGTCAAATTTCTAACATGTGCATTAGACTTATATCCTTCAAAACTCTCTAACCAAAAAAAACACCTCATACTTTACTAATCTTTTTTTTAGGAGACAACAAAATATTTTGTTCCCTTGGACGAGGTTGGCCAATCTACCTCTCTTCTTGTATAAAAGTAGGAACTAGAAACCTTAGAAATATGAGATTCTTACCTTTATAATTTGCAATAACAACGGTAGAATAAGCTCCACCAGCCACTTCCATGTTTTACCCCATGGGATATCCCGCAACCATGTCTCCACTAGGCCAATCAATTTTCCTCAGATTACAATTTACTCCTTTTGCCAAGGATTGATTTGAACTTGGGTGCAAATAAATGGTAACAACAACATGGTCTTCAACCTTTGGACCCTTATTCTTAATCCTTATGTGTCCCTCCATTTTTATGTTTCCAACCTGAGAAAAGTCATGACCAAAATGATTTCACATCATATACTTGCTAAAACACAATTGAAATTCTTAAAAAATATTGCCATATATATGACATGAGATGCACTGAAATGGCACATTTGAATAGTCCAAGACATAGATATTGCTATTATCACCATAAATTTTATATATGATCTCAAAGATACCTATCCTTATATCAATCTCAACTATAACATGGAATATCATACTTATGCATTCCTCCTTGCATGAGTTATCAACCATTATTTACAGTTTGTTGCCATTTGAATATATACCCTCAGTTGACCATAAATCCATAGAGAGGTTTGAAAGTTTGACCCATATCGATAGGATTGTGACCACCTCATCCTTGGATTCAAAATATAGGTGATATGGTTTAAGGTTTAGGTAACCTTGACCCTAAAACCATCATCCTTTGATAATCTTGTGGCTGTCTTCATTTGACTGAAATATGAAAACAATATAACCACAAGCAAGTACATGGATGATGGGTTTGTATGCTAGCATAGAGAACCATCTATTATGGAACTATTCCTTAAGGCGATTCCATAGTAACTTCTCCACAATGGTCTTACTTGAAAAATACAAAACCTAATTAACCTCAATATCCTCCCTCGTCACCATACTAACCTTGTATTTTCTCCTCCTAAGCATCTTCCTATGTTTTTTTTAGGTGGCATTGTTTCTATAGCCTTTGACACACCTACACCTCCTCTTCTCAGATTTTCAAAATGCATTTTTATACCAAACAAATGCTACCTTCATAACCCCAAGACTTCATAGTCTCTTCATCATTCTTGTCAAAATTATTGTCTATAAAGTTATGATTATGTAAGTTGTATGTCTCATCCCCTTTGCTCTAAAAAATTATTGAAAACTTGGAAAATATTGAATATCACTTGGAATTTATGGATTGAAATCCCAAGCGATTAGCTTTGATCTTGGGTGAAGGAAAATACCTCGTCTCCACCTCGGTATATGATTTGATATAACTAAGGTCAATATGATAGGATAACCTTTCCACCTTGGCATGGTGATTAAATTCACATGAAGAGTTTTGACAATGATCCTCATGTGAGCTTGATAGCTCATTAAATCTATTAAATGAAAATTACCCAAGCCCCATTGGCACTATATGTTTAGAACCAATCAATTGTGATGAAAATTCAAGTTCCAAAAGATTCTCATGGGACCCTAAACCAAAATTATCAAAAACATTTATGCTCTCTATTAGGTCATCATAATCCACTAATTAGACATTATGATATTCATTGGTTAGGGTTTCCATTGTTAAAACCCTATATTTAGCCTTCAAACTCTTTCATTGTTCCCAAACTCAATTTGAACATCATCAATATCATTTACTTATGCACATACAATTTTCAGATTAAATTTATTCATATTGTATACTATTTAATCTTCATAAGTATTCTTAAATATAATACATGCTTGTTTAGATGATTTTGCGACATAAATCCTTGAAAATATCGGCTCATCAAATGCGCTATTTATGAGAGAAAGTGCTTCATTATATTTATGTATAATTTTTTATAAAGATTGCTTTCCATTATCATCCAATATTTTTTATTCTTGATTAGAAGGAATACCATAGCTTCTAGTCAAAAGTTTCTATAAATATTTAGTTATAAATATGGGTTGCATTGCTTTACTCCAATATAAATAATTTGTGCCAATAGTTTTAGAAAACATAATATTGCTCATCTAAATTCTAAAATGATCAATAAAAAAATGCATGATGAAAAATCACTACAACTTATCCCACTCCAAATTGGCACAAAACCACCTATCCTCAAAACAAGACTTAATCCCACACATACATGCATAATAAAGGCATATTTTTTAATCTCTCAAAACATAATTTTAACCTAAAAATGTGTAACCATTGAACAAACATTTTTGGTACTAAAATAAGCCTATATTAAACCCTTATGAAAAAAATTATCTTTATTACCCATTTATAACCTGTACAATACATTTCTAATCTTTTTCATTTCTCAAAATTCAAAATTCAAAATTCTCCAATCTCTCTCTCTCTCTCTCTAGATATATATACAATCACACACTAAATATAATTTTTAAAATAATAACCAATCATATATATTTTAATGATATACACTACAAATAATAACCACAGATTAAATCAAAATATATATAACAATCATATATATTTTAATGATAAAACACTACAAATGAACTGTAGTTGGATAAATGGAGCGGGTTGAAACACTCTTGCATGAAATTTAAGTGACATAAAAATCCATACTATAATTTGCAAAGTTGTTCATATAGCCCAAACAATATTTGATTTTTCTAAAGGATTAGTAGAAATTCAGTACTGCAATGTTATTATATTGTATCAAGAGTTAGTTGCATATAAGACTCAAAATACTAAGTGTTATCTATGAAACTCGTGTGCATAAATGGCTTGGCTTAGCGAGTTGCAAGCTCTTTTGTCCATCCAATTTTTATTGCATTTTTTTATAGTAAAATTGTTTTTTTGTGCATATATATTTAATATTTTGTGTATATTTATTAAATATATTAAAAACAACTAAGTTGGAAAATTTAAGGATGACATAAACTAATAAAAATGCCAATTCTTTACCATAAAATTGTATTGCACAACACAGTAAATTTTTTTTGTTTTGTGCATATATACTAAATTTTTAGAAAAACGAAGTTTGAAAATTTAAGGGTTCCATAAACTAATAAAAAAACCATTGTCCATCCAGTTTTTCTGACATTTCTTTATCAAAAAACTGTAAAATTGTACTGCATAACATAATGAAATAATGTAAGGGTTGCATAAACTAATAAAAAAACCATTGTCCATCCATTTTTCATGGCAGTTCTTTGCAGTAAACTTTTGTCTATCTATCTATCTATCTATCTATCTATCTATATATATATATTAACTTGAAAAATTAAAGGATTGCATAAACTAATAAAAAAACCATTTTCCATCCAGTTTTCATGGTAGTTCTTTACCGTAAAATTGTATTGCATAACACGATGCAGTAGTTTTTGCATTGTGCATATATATACTAAATATAATTGAAAAAAAAACTAAGTTGAAAAAATTAAGGGTTGCATATACTAATAAAAATTCCATTGTCCATCTAGTTTTTATGGCAGTTCTTTGTACTGCATAACATAGTGAAGTAGTTTTTGTTGTGTATATCCACTAAATATATTTAAAAAATGCATAAACTTATAAAAAATACATTCTGCATTTTATGGAAGAACATGATGAAGTAGTTTTTGTTTTGTGCATATACACTATTTTTTTCTTAAATAAGATGCAAAATTTAAGGGTTGCATAAACTAATAAAAAAAGTCATTGTCCATCAAATGTGACTGGATACAAATCCCATAATCTTCTATTCAGATTACCATAAATTATAGAATAGTGGGATGCGAAAGCATGAATAATTGAGATTTCAATTAAAAAATTACCTTATTAATCCCAACAACACAAGATGAGGTGATAAAATTAAGTGAACAAAAGATCCAAAAGTCAACCAAATTACTCACAAGGCTAGCCATTGAAATTGAAAAACTTCTGACCTTTTGCAACGAGAAGAGGCCATTTTGTCAATAGAATTAACTACTTGCAACCATCACTAAATCTGTATGGAACATGACAATAAGTAGAGTTTTAATATGTCTGGCATTACCGTCTCTTGCATAACTAGTAATATGTAACTATAACCCAAAACAATTAAAACTGCAGAAAAAAAAGGTGTCATAAAAAACAAGTAGATTTTAATTTACCACTGGGTGAAGACTGATTTGTGAATAGAAATAAAAAAGATGATACATTTGGGATGATGATTATTAAATTTTGGCCAAAAAGGTCATTTGGTTGATCTAATGAAAACATATAAAAATTGTAAAAAAATATAGAAAATTGGGGGGTTTTTGGTGCGAAGAAAGGTAAAAATTTGGGTCAAAGGTAAAAATATGGAGGGCTAAATAAGTGTTGGAAGTTTCCAGTACTAAAAATAGGGGGCGAAGGAAGGATTAAATATGAATTTTACTGGAAATCAAGGGCGAATGGAGGATTTTAAGTAACTTTGGGAGGGATAAAACATTGTTTTTTTCCTCCCTCATTAATAGGGGGAGATATATTTGTATTTTAATTATTATTTGTTTAATAAATATTGGATGAATGTATTAGAAATTTAAAAAGAACTTTTCATATTAAAATTCGCCCATTAAATTTTTCTAACTCCCTTAATTTCTCCCATGGGAGAAATTTCGCCCCTAAAATTTTCCTTGCTCCGGAGCATTTGGCAGTCCTTTTTCTAGGATGGCTACATCTGAGAAGATCCTTCGCGCTGGCTATTTCTGGCCTTCAATATTTAAATATTGTCATGAGTTTGTTAATAAATTCCCACCCTATCAACGTTTTTATCCTAAAACGCGCACCCACCTAGCTCCTTTACACCTCGTCATTGTCATTGTCCATTTATCCAAATGGGAGATTGATTTCATGCATTATATGCCTACCTTAGTCGAGGGCATGGTTACATCATTATAGTCATTGATTACTTCACTAAATGGGTTGATGCAATGCCTACATATGCTAAGGATGGTGAGACCGTCACTCTCTTTTTATTTAACCATGTTATTGCTAGGTTTGGGGTTCCTCAAGCCATAGTCACTAATAATGGGTCTCATTTTTGTAATCAAATGATGACCAAGATAAGTGCCAAGTTGGTTTTTCACCATTGAAACTCAACTCTTTACTATCTGCAGGATAATGGCCAGGTTGAAGCCATTAACAAAGTTTTGAAAACTATGGTTCGTAGGATAGTAGGAGATCAAAAGTCAAACTGGAATTTGACTCTTTTTTCAGCACTATGGGCATATAGGATCACTGTAAAAACAACAAATGGATTTACATCTTTTCAACTAATTTACGGACTAGAATTTGTTTTACCTATCGAATGTGAGATTCCATCTTTGAAACTAGTCATCGAACTTTTACCCATCACCACCACTAAGGAAGAACGTTTTGTTTATCTCACTAACCTTGATGAAATACGCTAGGATGCTACTCTTGGTAATGAGTCACATAAGAAGCATGTCAAGGCCCAATATGCTAAGTCAGTTCAACCTCGAGTGTTCAAATAAGGTGATCTTGTTCTGACCTATGATCAAAGACATGATAAGTTGGGAAAAAGGTAAATTCAAGTCAATGTGGTATGGTCCATATGTCATAAGTTGAGTCTTATAAAAATAGGCCTATGAGTTAGTAGATTATGATGGTATACCTTTTGGGAAGCCTTGAAATGGGATTTACCTGAAGAGGTACAATTCTTAAGAAATTTCGCATTTGTACCTTGTACATTTTATGTATAGTTAACTTTTGGTGTGGTATGAGTTTTTTTTTGGTGTGGTTGGAGTCTTGTCCTATCCATGACTGCTCCCATGTCATATTTTGAATTTGCAGATGGATTATTTATATGGCTTTGTGGATGGTGCTAGTCGTCATACACTGAGCCTTGCCTCAACAACTTGGGTACTTTATTCTCAATCCCATGAGCTTGGTAGTTCAGGTGGAGTTTGCTTAGGTCCAGACACTAATAATATTGTTGAATATCATGCGGTGATTGGATTATTCACTGAAGATTCCTCCCATGGTGTAAATCATATGATTGTATACCTAGACTCACAGTTAGTGGTTTCTTAGTCGAACCACGTTTATGCTATCCACAACCCAATGCTCCTTTGTCTCCTCTGGAGGGTACGTCTCATTGAACAGTCATTCGAGTATATAACCTATCAACATATCTTGAGATGTTTTAATTCAATTGCTGATTCACTTGCAAATTACATTTTGGATTGACATGTTGCACATTTTTTACAACTTGATATTTCAAATGACATGCAAATTTGTAAATTAAGCAGTGTAAAGATAAGATTCATGTAAATACTTTCCATTTCAAAACTTTCTTTTAAGACGCAAAAAATAAGTTTTTTTATTATGCATAAAAGTTTGTGCAAAAAGTGGTCCCAAGACCAAGTTTGAAGCATAACAAATTTCAGTATAATAAGATGACAAAAAATACTGAAGATTGTAGCTTTCAATGAATGTCCCTACTAAGCACTAATGCTGCTCATGATAGTGCATGCTGGTCCTTCCCACCCTACGAAGTAGCCATCTGAAGCATCCAGATACATCAGTTGTGTGTCGCTGGTATCTCCTCGGTAGGTCATCTATGGATATATTTGGGATATCCATGGTGATTCTCTAGAGGTTCATCTCAACCTCCTGCATCTCCTCGATATCTTCTCAATCCACTGCTACTACAACTTTATCTCCCCCTCACCTCTAAATGGCATGAATGCCCCAATATCTGCATAATAAGGAAATTTGTCTCAATAGCATATATTTCAAAATAAATAAAAAACATAAAAAAATAGTCTTTCTTACCAAGGTCACCCCACTACTCTCGCTCTAGAAGAGCCAAGTCTAGATCTCTGCGGAAATCAGTTCTCGTGTAAGTGTATTCCTCCACCATCAATAGCTGATATTTCAACCGACGAAAGAATGGTGTTCAATATGTGATCACGGTCCCATCGCCACCATGGAGAGCCATCACCTCAACCCAACACAACATGCGTAGATCCCCTTTGTTGAGATCATTGGTCTCAATTTGTGGCCTCAAGTGTGGAACCCTTTCCAAAAATAAATATATTACAATGGATCTGTAGTCGAATTGTTTTAAATCACCCCTGCAACACTTTGTGAGATGATCTTTCAAAACTACCAGTAGGCCCTTATGCCAATTAAACATTGTGGAAGACATGCACCTCAAGGCATAAATAATATGCGCCTGAGTAGATTGATGCATTGCACAACTCACCCTATGCATGGTAAATAGGATGGTGTTGAGGAATATATTCCTCACATTCTTGATGGGAGTATTCTTACAATTCATTTGCGTTCCTGGAATAGAGTGTTCAACCATGAGAGCCTTTGTAGAGGCTTCTCCTCCTCTCAGAGAAACTAAACAAGGGGTGCACCTCTCTTGGACAGTGTAGAGAGGAAGTATGTCCTCCACATCCAAAGTTAGGATATGGGCTCCCACCTCAAAGTACCATTGATCGATATTCCACATCCTAATCAAATGATCCAGTAGCCGGAATTGTGCTCTCATTCCCAACACTTGGAGGAATTTTAGGAGTCCACACCCTCGAAGTGCATTTACCGTAATTGGGTCATTTATGGCACGCATATCATCCATTTTGTGTTCTCTCTTTCCATATCACCATGACTACTTTCAAACCTGTCAATTAACCAATTTGAAGCATTAATGGCCATATTCAATCCTTAAAAAACTTTTTATTTTTTCTTCATCATTTATTTTTGGGGGCCAGAATGTGCCACCTCACCCCACATTTTTCCATAGAGCAGTGTCACCGCACCTTCTATGAACAAATTGCACGGTGGCAGGTCACTGCCGCACTTCTTGCAAGGAAAAAGTGTGGTAATGCGAGGGTGCATGACCCCCTTAGGGAACAATTCAAAAAACTAAAAAAATTGACCTTAAATTAAAAATTGAAACTGTACAAATGTATATGAGGGAAAGAGTATTTACCTTAAACGGACGAAATGTGAAATGATCGCTTGTAGCTCCCACAATCATCACAACAAATCTAACCTCAAAAGAGCTCTTCTCCACTAAATTTGGTAAAAAGACAAATGGTAAACAATTTTTACTATTTTCACCTATTTATTTACTATTTGGGTTATTTATTAATGTTTTTTCATTATTTTTTACGGGAGTGTATAAATATTGGTCTCTTTTGGTCAAACTAGTGTCTGGAAATCTTTTGTTGAGAATTGCAGGATTCACAGAGATATTTTTTGGTTACGAAAGAGTTTTATTCTGTCTTTTTCATTTTCTATAAAATTGAAAAAGAATTCGAGCGCTCTTAATACCATATTCGTTCTCGTTAATCTTTAGTACAAAGGTGTAGAGTCTACTTTTATCACTTCTTCAGGATTGCAAAATTATTTACGAAAAAGGAACCCCACCAGAGACATCTTTAAGCTATTTTAGACTCTCGAAATATGAAAATATTGTCAAGTGCATTAGTCACTTTCACACTCAAAAAAGTATTTGAAATGTCGTCTTTCCGACGATAGTTTACCCCTTTTTCGGTTAGGTCAGACTATTTACGAAAAATGTATGCTCTAGCCAAATCGTTGACTAGAAGTGTTCTTCTGGGTATTATTTTACACTTTTTCAGGCCTTGGGGACTAAACTTATGAAAAATAACTTTTCAGAATTTTCTTTAGTTTCTTTCAAACTCTCTAAACATGAGCAACATCGAATTTTCTTTCATTGGAATCGTTAAATCAAACATTGAAAGACCCTCTCTGGGAACGAACCCCTCCTTTCTCAGGTTTGTAAAACATGTGAGATTGGAATTATCCGAAGGACGAGCTATATTGATCATTTGTTACCCTTTTCCATCTCATTAAAAATCAAAGAAGCACTCATCAATCATGATGGGTAAATTAAGGGAATCGGAGATCATTTTATCATTTATATTAATGAAAACCTTTTAGTCACGTTTGAAAATGGTGCCTATCCGGATTTCATTCAAACACTTGGGTATTCTTCTTGTCTTTGAGTCGATCCTCTTTCACGAGTCATGTCACTCCTTTGATTCATTTCAAATAATGCATCATCTTTCGTTGCATTATTTCTTGGTATCTTCCTCGTTATGTCAATGCTGCCAAATATTTGATCGTGTCATTCAATGTTCAAAGAAAATTTATGTGTTAGAATTACTCTATGCAGTCCATCCTACCTCTTTTTTGTGTCGGTTACCTTTGATTCAGTCCCGTGGTTACTTCATACTCAAAACTATTTCAAACAACTTTGTTCCAAGTTTTGTGTTGTTGATGTGGGATTCATCATGACCCTCCTTCAATGAGACTATTCCTGTCGACATCAACACATATTCTAGGAACTAGTCTTAGAAACAAGTTAGTACCTTGAGACTTGCATGCCTTAATGGAAGGTTTCCCGACTTTCGGCAATAGGATTTCTTCATTGGAATTTGATCAAAATATTCTACCGGGTGTTTGAATTCATTTAATATATTCACATTCAGAGGAATGTACTAGTGTACCTTAGGAATCATTGACATTGATGGTGATTTCCCTCACACTTGTTAACGGTTCACATCATTGACCGATAATCAAGTGGTTTCTACCATGTTCGATTTCAATACATTTATTTGCATGGATAGAATCATAATTTATCGAGAATGAGATGAAGACCCTAGGTGTTCATTAGGAATTCATTTGTCATATTTTCCTTCCCCTTAGGTTGCGATGGAGTATTTTGTATGAGTTATTGCATAGATCCAAACTAGTGGTATGTCGGTGGCTATGCTCATATTTGCGTCAGAATGACAAAGATCTACATTGTATGTTTGGTAGCTATGTCCAAATTTGAGTCTTGTTCGGGTGGATCTACGTTGTATTTCAGTAGCCATGATGTTTTGTATCTCACATGGATCTACATTGTATTGGTCGACATCCATGTTGTAATTAATTTGGGACATGTATCAAAGTGTAATGTACTGCATAATGATCTTGACTGTTGATAAGTTCTGACCATTGGACCTTTTCCTTGAAGTCATAACCTTTTCTATCAAAGTCTTTTTCCTACTGTTTCCCTTTAGCCTCATACTTTGGGGGGAATTATGTTACACCTAAATATTGTCACCATCATGTTCATGAGATTGGTACTTCAATGTTTTTTCTCAATCCCTCAAACTGTGAATTGCCAAAACTAATTGGAAGAATATTTTTCCTTTGTGTTTTTTTCCATATATTGAAGCACTACCACACCTTTCCCATTGACATAAAGCGCCAGACCTCCCTAACACACCTTGCACACTAGAAAAGTGTGGCGTTGTCCCTAGTTTCTTTAACACATCGTGTGTTAGCCTTGATCAACGCTTCTTGTCCTCTTGCAAAGTGAGGTACCATTCACAAAAACACAAAAAAGAGAATATTTTGAGAAGTTTCTAGAAGAAACCTTCGTGGATCTTTATCCCAACTGACTTTCCTAGGTGGAACTCAAATTTATCCATATTTGGGATGATACATTAACCTTATCCCTAAAATATTCAACCTATTTATCCTCTTTGGCCTTTAAATATACCTTCATCCCTCATGGTTGGAAGGAGGAATAAGTGAATGAGAGAACCCAAATGCTGGCCAAATAGTGTTGAACTTTTGATGCATTGGAGCTAGGTGAGGCTTAGAGGCAAAGTGTCAATTGGAAGGTCTTCTCAACATCAAGGCTTGGTTGTAATTATTTCCTACTCAATTTAATACAAATATGTTCTCTCTTTCACATAGATAATTTATGTATCATGTTATATTGTCTATTGTTTTTCTCCTTGATCATTAACATAGGATTATATTATTATCTTGTTTCTTTCACTTTTTTTGCGTGTCTATTGTAGGTATCATCTCCTACACAAGTTGGATCGAAAAGAATGTTCAAGGGACAAGGACAACCTTTGAGTAAGGTATGGGAGCTTAATATCCAAGTAATTTGATATTCTAGGGAAATATTGCATAGTTGTTCTTGCTTGTTCTAGATCTACATCATTTAGACTAGGGAAATAGCCTGTGTCCACATAGATTGAATAATTTTCTTAAAATTATATGCGAGAGTCTAGGATGATGACACAGGCAGTTGAAAAAATTGGGGCATGAACAATAGTGATCCAATAGTTCATATTCACCTCAATATTAATGTCTATTGATTCATGGATTAACACTTGATTGGTCCAAGATCGATATTTAAAGAGCATGGAGGGTCATCTTTTTGATGATCAATTGTGAGAAACTCATGTAACATTTTTTTCATAATATATTTCCAAAAGTATCTATTTAGCTAGGGACGTTGTGGTTTTTCCCTCTTTCAGGGTTTTAACCATGTAAAAACATTGGTATATTGATTTGTGATTTGTGTGAGTAGTTGCTAAATGTGTTCAATTTTTTTGAAATATCATGTGTTATTTGAACATGGTATAAGAGGTTTTATGAAGTTCCACTTTATTTGTTGATCAAGATCTTAAACCAGTGTTGTTGTATGCATCAAGTGATTTCTGGTTTCTAAAATTTCTATACATTCATGTGTTGAGAGAAGTGATCCATCGTGTCTGGAGCACTTATTTCAATTGGATATGATTTTAGTTTCACTCGAAAAGGTTTATGTTTTCCTAAAATATGGCAATTCTACCTATTAGATCATTTTTTTATGGACCATAGTCACAAAATATTACACAAAGAACAAGAAAAAAGTTGTGGAAGAAGTTGAATATTGAAACCATGTCAGTCCAACTATGAAAGAACAAGGTATGAAGGCGTCAAGAAATAGGGTGAGGAGAGCATCGACCAAGCATAAATTCAAAGGAAATGCATTAGCAAGCTCTAAGTTTTAGGTTTTCTATTTTTGTCATGGGATTGTGGGTTTTTCGAATCTGTCAAATTCTACGACAAGTCATTCCACAGATTGAATATTATTTTAGTTGAGTCTATTATACGAAATATAGTGAGGATCATTGAATTAATAGAGATTAAGATTTATTGGGACCCAAATTTTATGTGTTTATCATGAATGTTATGGATGTTATCTATTGTTTATCTTATTTACTTTATAATGGTGTGATGACTATGTATGAATTCTTATGAACCTACAATGAATGCATGTTGTGGAAAAATGCACAAATGAAACCTCTTATTAGTTTACCCTTGCAGTTAATTATCCTTATGTCAATTAGGTATAGATAGTGCTTTAGGTGAGACCTTCTCTTTTGGGGGATTAGATATGCCATCACACTAGAATACCTTGGGTTGTTGGAACCTATGCAATACCGTGGTCTCCTTAGTCTTTCTCCAACAAATGGTTCTATTTGCAAGACCTAGTTTCTAACAGGACGCCGTTAACTACATGGTGTTGGTGTAATTTTAGCCGACCCATGTTCATGTTCCTCGTTTGTCAACAAAGCTTGTTGGAAAGGGGTTTTGGGATAAATGAGCTGCACAAGCACAAATACACCACATAAGTGGAATATGGCACACAAAGCGGAGAATAGAATAGTTTACATATTTTGTGTCACCTTTTGTAGTTTTGGACCATATTTTGTGGATATTGGTCATTATTTTGTAGAATCAGTTAAGAGTTAGTTAGGAGGTCGTCCAAGTGGACCTTGAATGTAAAGGTGCAAGGATATAAGTAGATGTTGAAATGTAAGTGTTTAAGAGGGGGATCAACTGGTTGAGCATCTAGAGAAGCTTAGTGAAGAATATTTTTGAGTGTCTGAACTAAGATCGGTTGATCTGTGGACTGTGATCTTGTGCGAAAGTAATATGACAAGACATAAGTATATTTGAATCACTATGTTCTTTTCTATTTTACTGTTTTTCTATTTTTTGTGACTCAATGATGAATGCTATGTGAATTGTGACATGGATTTATGATGCGATGTTTCCTTGTTTTAAATGATGTTATCTTTTTGGATCTCTTTACGCATTGGTATGCTTACTGCAGTTGCGATTGAATGATGTGATATGTTAAAGAATAATGATGAATGATTATGCTAATGATTAAGTGAGTAATCATATATGTCAATGTTGCAATAAGTTAAGTTGATGCACATAGTCCTCTCCTATTCTATGGAAACTTGGTTCCTTTAGATCTCCATCAAACATCTTAGGTGAGACCTCATTCTCTCTACGGGTGTTGCTGGACAGGGTAAAACCTATCCGAGCTAGTGCCCAGGGGGATCGCGTTGGTTTGAGAGTCGACAGAGCAGGAACCTCTGTCGACTAGTTTTGTTGGCTGGGTTTATGCCAACAAATGGTTCCGTTGTCGGGACCTTGTTGCGACTGAGAGGAGTATATGTGGAATCCGACAATACTAGAAATTCAAGATTGGTTCGACCAGAAGCTACGAGAATTTTATGAGATAGAAAGTCAGAACCCTGGAATGTTGACGGATAAGTGGCTGGTAAGGTACATACACAACGATACACATGAGTACTTTTTCTCTAAATTTCCCATCATATTGTATGAGTGGTTGGCACGATTTACCTATCGCAAGACAAATTTCCAAGGAGGTGAGCCAATGTCTTGGACCCATGAATTAATGTAGGAGTTGTAGGAAACTGGCAACAAGGCGTTGCGGGCTATTGAATTCTGGTTGGACAGTATCTTGGAAGGATATATCACCGAGTTCGCAGTCGATACTACTAAGTCCTACAATGAAGCAGAAAGGGAATTTTTCAATGGACCAAGAGATAGGTTCCTATTGTCTTTGCAATTGTCAATTAAGATGCTTTTCTGTGAAAAAGGAATACTAAAGAGGCACCTCGAGTAGTATAACTCTGGTGTGCAGATGTTGTGGATACTACGAAGAAAGGGGGGAGATGAATGTAAGGATAAGGGGTAGATGGGTGCAAGTTTCGATGAGACTGTGAGGAAATTCGAGGAATAAAGTGGTCTTAGGAGGGGAGGAGAAAGGTGTCGATAAGAGAAGAGGCAGAGGACAAGGGAAGGTACTGCTACGATTGAAACATAAGACCGCGAAGGAATACCACACGGGACGAAGTGACCCTACAGTGACGAAGAGGGAGACCAGAAACAGGATACGCCCAAGATAATGGTAAGATAAACCCCCAACAACAACTTGCCCACACCTCCATGCACTACTTCACATTCAGAAATAAACACAAGTTCCACATCGACTTGTTCGATGTGCCACCAACATTCTAGTAGCAGATTAGCGTATATAGGAAGAAGGCCCAGGATGGTAGGAGACGAAGCGAATTTACCCTTGTTCCATGGGAATGAGACTGAGGATCTAGAACAATAATGGTTCCCGTGTGAGGCAGTGTGTTTGTCAGACAAAATACAGATGATGATGTCAAGAAGGGCTAATTGGCGACCACTCTTTGGGGTCATGTTCTAGATTGGTACATGAAATTTACATAAGTTTCTACGGGGACCCCTGTAAAGACATTGGTCGAAGTAAGAAAGGGCTCATTGAAGAATTCATAAAACCGAAGTCTTAAGCGCAATATGTTACAAAATTGAAAGAGATTAAGCAATTCCCTAACGAGACTGTTTTGGATTTTGACCAAAGATTCAAGACACTAATGATAAGGGTCGGTTTTGAGATGAGCAATGCAAAACACAAGGAATGGTTCATCACAGCGCTGGTATCTCATATGAAACAACCATTGATGCAAAAAAATATTGCAACATAGAGTGAGGCTTTGGAGATCATAATGAAGTTGGAAGCTTCGCCCATTGGAGAAAGTGCAGTCAGTATGACTTAGATCCAAATGCAACTGGAAAACCTAACACTCCATTTGCAAGATATAGAGAAAGGTAAAGAGAATCATGAATATCTCTGGTGCACTCAGTGTCACGTAGACAGACATATCAAAGATAGTTGCCCCAATTTTCAAAATTATCTATTGTTAGGAGCACTGAACCCGTTGAGTTGTGGCAGTGTACCATGGTGCCGCATTTTTCAAGTATATGGGAATCAACATGAAGAGTGCGGATACATGCAAAAGATGGTAATGAAGCTGGTGAACTTGTACTGCACATTTTTCTGATCTGTTGGACACGAAGATAAATATTGTCATGCATATGAACTACTCCAAGAAAGGATGTATGACTCATACTATGTAAAGGGTGAAGATTATTGAGCAGTACAACAAGTGCAACCACAGCATCAGGTGGTACAACCACCACCTCAACCGCAGTACGTACCACCACCACAGATGTAGTTTATACCACCACAGCAACAACAACAGTTCATGCTGTAACCACAGTATAATCAGATGAAAATGGCTCCACCACAGCCGCAATATGTTCAGTCAGCACATTATGTTCAGCAGTAGCCGAATCCCCCACAACAACAATTAAATCAACCACAGTACCAGCAACAAGGAGGATTTCGAGGTTGGAGGAGGAGGCTTTGGTCAAGGAGGAGGACGAGATCATGGACCTGTACAATATTACGATTGTGGTGTACTAGGGAATTACCAGAGAGATTGTCCACATTTGTATTGTTTGTGTACATATTACAACATAGTTGATCACATTGCCGAGAACTGTCCATAAATTATTGTGAGGTGGCAGGAAGGAAATGTTTCCCAATTATAGAATCAGAACCAGTTATAGAATCAAAATCAATTACAGAACTAGAACCAATTGCAGAATCAGAACCAGTTGTCGAACCAAAATCAAGTGTAGAACCAAGCTCAAAATAAAATTCCAATTCAGAACCAAAATGCAACTCAGAATGCAGACCAACCTATGAATCCACGGTTGAACCAAAATCAAGGGCCGACGGTTGTGACGATCTCAATGAAAACCAAAACGAAGGATGTCGATGTCGCCGTCGTCACTCGTGGAGGTGCAACGACTGGAGAAGATAGAACACATCCAAAAATTTGGTTGGCTGGGAAGAATAAGGTGCAATTTTATATCAATTCCAAGAAGGAAACATTATTTGAAGCACACGATATGATCAGAAGGAATCCTAGTAAGTCACCTATTTATGAAATTCCCACTGCTTTTGATTCTTCTTTGGAGGCAGAACCATTGTGACAACATGGTACCTTGCAGAACTTCTTTAAAAGCTACTTGTCTCTGGCAAAAGATCCCGATGCTCTTGCTGAGATTGAGAACTTGTTGCATCGACTGATGAAGGGAAGAAAGGATTCCACGGTGAAATCCTTGCATACAAAAAGACAGGAAAAGAGATGGACATGAACATTTAGATTGGCGGCTATGAGGTAGATTCAGTCATTTTGGATCTAGGCTCAGATGTTAACATTCTAAAAAAACAAAAATGGCAGAATATGGGGAGGCCAACACTGGGATGGTCTCCAGTGTAGCTACGATTTGATAATCAAGCCAAGGTACAACCAATTGGGCATGTGTCACACCTGGTAGTGGATGTTGAGGGCATGAAGACCTATGTTGATTTCGATTTGATTGAATTCGTTGATGGTGGAGGCTCCTATCCCGTGTTACTGGGGATTGGATGGGACAATAATAGTTTGGAAATAATCAATTTTATGAAGCGGATGATGACCTTTGAGAATCAAGACATCAGATTCATTGCTCCGATGGATCCAAATGAAGAGTGAAGATATATTGATCTCGTAAAGGATGAAGTTGTCATAGGATAGGATCATGCATATAATATATTAGAATATTACATCCATTCGAATACTAATGGATAAGATGGGTGGCGCAGCGCTGGCTCCACGTCTTCTGACTTGGATGATGCTTTAGAAAATTGGCAGAACCGTTGCATGAGGTGTCGATAAGAAAATGCGATCTCATTATGCAATCACTGTGTTGCGTCGCGACTAAGACTATTGAGTTACCAGTATATGAAGGATTACCAGAGCTATCTACATTCTTGTTGGAATTTGAAGATAAGGTGTCAGAACCACAACGGTTGCTGGCGTTGGATGAAGCACTGAAGGATACCCCAGCACGCTAGTGGGCGACTCATAAGAATACGATCACTGGATGGTCGCAATGTTGAATATTGATGATAGATCTATTTGGAGATGCATAGGTATACCACGTTGGGAGGTATGATGGGAGGAACGGTCCTAATGATCATCTCATTGAGTGTCAGACTTTATGGGTATCATGACCAAAGGATGAGTGGGTCCATGCATTTTTTCACACGTTGGATGAAGTGTCGCAATCTTGGTATGCATCTGCTGAGTTGTGCAGGGAAATTACCACTTGGGAGAAATTGACAGTTTGTTTCACTCATACCTTCAGTTTCACGAATGCAATCCATATGTTCACAATGCACTACATCTCATCCGCGATGTTGTTCTATAGGTAGTTTCAGTTGCATATCCGGTGGATCCGCATGCGGACTGCCACATGCAGTCGATGATGGAATGTTATAATGTGACTGGGGGCCCTGAGGATGATGATTATCTATGGAATATCAATATTTCAGAAACATAAGGGATTCGAGATGTCGCAGCATCGGATGTACTGGTAGATCCAATGAATCAACCGCTGAATATTAGGAAGGTCAACATCGGGATAGAAGAGAACCCAAAGTTTGCAAATGTTGGGGATTACTAGGAGGAAGAGACCATGGCAAAGATAAAAAATATGTTGCATGGATTTCAAGACCTATTTCCGACGAAGTTCTCTGAGATGAAGGGGATACTGGGGATTTAGGGGAGATGAAAATTCCATTGAATCCACATGCGAAACCAGTAAGGCAGAGGCCGTATTGCCTGAATATATGATAAAAGGAGAGGGTCAAATATGAGCTTGATAGGATGTTGGATGCTAGAATAATTGAGCCAATTGAAGAATCAGAATGGATCAATACTATGGTGGTCCAAGACAAGAAAACGGGTGAAGTTCGGATCTGTGTCGATCTGATAAAATTGAATGATGCATGCATGCACGATCCATTTTCAACACCATTTACTGATGAAGTTCTAGAAGGAGTAGGAGGTTAGGAGATGTATTCTTTCATAGATGGATTTTCTGGCTATCACCAGATCAGGATTGCAAAAGAGGATCTCCATAAGAAAACATTTGTTATTGAATGGGGTTGTTTTCAATACACTATGATTTATTTTGGGTTGAAGAACACACCTGTGATATTTTCCAGGGTTGTTGTCGCTTCTTTCAAAGATTTTATTCAGAATTTCCTGCAAGTCTACATGGACGACTGGAAAGTTTATGGATTGATCAGAGACCATTTAGAAAACTTGCAATTAATGCTGGAAATATGTTGATAGCATCAGATCATGCTGAAATTAAAGAAGTGTATTTTTTGCACACCCTTTTGGATGCTGCTCGGTCACATTGTTTGCAAGTAAGGACTATTGGTTGACTCTGCGAAGATTGCGCTCATTTTGAGATTGCTCCTGCCTACGAATGTGAGGATGCTTAGAGTGACGTTGGGACACACAGGGTATTATCACAAGTTCATAAGAGGTTACATTGTGATCAAAACCCCTATGGAGAAATTATTAAAGAAAGATGTAGTATTTGTATGGAGTCAAGAGTCCGTGCCAATATTGGTTTTCCCTGATTGGAACAAGGTTTTCCACATCCATGTGGATGCATCATCTATTGCGCTAGGAGTGGTGCTTACGCAACTAGGAGAAGAAGATCTAGATCACTTGATTTATTTCTCTAGTCGGAAGTTGTCCTTTGCAGAGAAAAACTATACGACCACAGAGAGAAAAGGTATGGCGATGGTATATGCACTACATAAGTTTAGGCATTACTTATTATGCGGTCATTTCAAATTTTTTACAGACCAATCTGCTTTGAAGTACCTATTCAATAAGCCTGTTTTGGGGGGAAGATATGTCACTGGCTACTTCTCTGTCAAGAGTTTGATTTTGAGATAATTGTGAAGCTGGGTCGCTTGAATGCTGGCCCTGATCATTTATCCTAAATTGAGAGAGGTGAGGAGCCCACAAATATTGAATATAGATTGCCAGATGCGCAATTGTTCAAAGTTGACATGGTGGATGACTATTACGATAAAATCATTTAGTTTTTGGCAGCGAGAATCGCACCAAAGGATTTTACAAAAATTCAAAAGAAGTAGTTGGTGGTTAAGGATTCAAATTTCCAGTTGATTGCTGGAAAACTATATAAGCCAGGACCAAATGAGATTTTGTGGCGATGTATCCTACCACATGAACAAGGGAATATTCTGGCAGAGGAACATGCATGATTCGTTGGTGGACACTACAGAGGTCGAGATACTGTAAGAAAGGTACTTCACACAGGGATTTGGTGGTCCACTCTTCATAATGATGTGACAAATTATGCATGGACCTGTGACGTCTTACAATGAACTGGAAAGCCATCAAGGAGGGATGAGATTCCACTAGTACCTCAGGTAACAATGCAGCTAAATGATAAATGGGATGTAGAATTTGAGGGACCAATCAACCCACCTGGGAAGAGAAATGGTGTGCGGGACATAATTATAGCGACAAAATATTTAACACGGTGGGCAGAGGCAGCACCAGTCGTGAATTGCACCACTATGACAACAACGAGGTTCCTATTTGATAAAATTGTTACTCGGTTTGCATGTCCAAGGATGTTAACCAACGACCAGGGAAGTGACTTCATCAATCCCACAGTAAGCACGCTGATGGAGGATCTACATATACAACATAAGAAGAGTACCCTGTATCATCCACAAGCGAATGAGACAGTGGAGGCATTCAACAAAATATTGGAGCATGCGCTTACAAAGGTATGTAATGCAAACTACGATGACTGGGACTTAAAGATTCCAATAGTCTTGTGGGCATATCGCACCACTTGCAAGATATTGAAGGGATAGACACCATTCAAGTTGGTGTATGGGAAAGAGGTAGTCATGCCTATTGAGTACATTGTTTCGAGTCTACGCATTACAGTAGCGATAGGAATGGATGATAAAGTGGCACTCAAGGAGAGTGTGGAGCAGTTGGTATAGCTCGAGGAGGACCATTTTATTGCAGGTTTTCACAAGCGCGTCAAGAAGGATCGACAGAAGGCTTGGCATGATCCCCAGATAAAGAATAAATAGTTTCAGCAAGGCAAATTGGCGCTATTGTATGACAATAAGTTCTTGAAGCATACAAATAAGTTATAGATGCATTGGTTAGGTCCATATCTTGTTCATTCCATTACATCAGGAGGTGCAGTTCAACTGCAGTAGTTAGATGGAGCGCTGCTGCCAAAGCTTATGAATGGTAGTAGGCTGAATCCCTATAGGATGGGCTCAGAACCACGCAATGTTTAAGGCACTATGCACTAAAAAAAAGGTAGGAAGGATGGATAGAAAGAAGGAGGGTGTGCGAGGAGGAAGTGGTTGCGCAAGAGAAGGAGTTAGTAGCGTAGTTAGGAGGTCATGTTGTGACAGCCGCAGGGATGGGCACATAGTTGAATCAACATTAAATATAAAAAGTTAAAAATAGTTAATCGATGACACTTGTTGAAGCGACACGCATTTATGGCCGATATGACCATTGGATTAACAGAATCATTGACAGATTTGGGTCGTTACTGAAGGATTTGGTCATGATGAGTGGAATTGATTTGGTAATGATGAGTATGAATCGAATTGATGCTATAAGAAGGGGCTCGACGCAGTTGGAAGACACCATTGTGCATAGTTTGAACGAAGTTTCAGAGTTGTAGAGTGAGTTACCAAGTGAATCTGAGTAAATTGAGCAGATTGCTAAGTGTCGTGAGGTTGAGTGACTATTGAGTCTCGCAGGGCATTGGTACGACATGAAGAGTGACCTAGTCACAGTATATATTTTGAGTGAATGGTATTCACCAATCAGACCAGTAACCATCATGGAAGAATTTTCCAGTATTCCATTCATATCATCATCGGTGCCAAAGAGGAAGAGAAAGGGGAAGAATCCCACCTCTTTGCTGCCACAGAAGAGACATACCAGAATGTCTGCAAGGGTGCAAGGAGAAGAAACTGCACAGACTAGGCCATCAAGATCGAGAGTTGTGGAGTCTGCATCTTGGGAAGGGGTGTCTGTTAAGGAAATCCCTGGATATATACCCCCTAGTCATCCTGGTGCGAAGGCCAAGAAGCCCACTAAGAATCAAAGACCAGATAAGGATGTCAACAATACCAAAAGGGATGGTATGCACTTCTGACATCATGCCTATGCTGATGTAGATGAAATATGAAGATCACGACTTGCTCGCACTGGAGGATGTTGCAAACAATCCATATATGCCAATGGTAGCAGTAGAAGGAGACCCAATAGAGCACATTCTGCACGATTGGGCGTGTGGGATGGATAGAGCCGACTTGTTAGGTTTGCTCAACATGCTGCATTTTGGGTAGCCAAACGTAGTAAATGCATGTGTGAAGAAACTTTTGGCATTATTCTATGGAGGATTTTTATGGTTGGATAATCCAATTGAAGTCACGGTGGGGTTGATTTCAAAAATAACGGGGTTTCCCAAGGATGGGCCAGACCCCTCGCAGTACTTCCAAAGAAAATATAATCAAAATAAGTTTGCGGTGACCTTGAAGAAGCGTTATGATTTAGAGCATGATGGGAGGGAATACTGCATTGACAGTTTCAATGACCGTGGGGTGCACATTGGTGCAAGGATTTTGGCCAGTAAAGTGGTTAGGAAGAACCACCCCATCTAATGTAATTAGAGGGTGGTTGCATGTGCTGAGATGTGTGTGCAAGGAATACAAATTAACTGGTCACTCTTTTTGATGAGCCAGTTGGTGGAGGTGGCAATGGCAGTACAAGCGGGAGAAAGACCATTCACCTAAAGTTGGCTAATAATATTGATCACCCTAGTGGCTTGGATGGAGCCAAATGACTACCAAGGCATGGATGCCAAAGCAATAGAGGTATGCAAGGGTGCACGATATCAAAATATATGGTGGGTAAAAGAAGTAGAAAGATTGACAGATTGTGCGATTGAATTTTGGATATATTGGGAAGCTTTGCAGGAGATAAAGGTGAAAATTCCAAGAATTTCTGAGGAATCTGCAACATAGTGCCAAAGGATTGCACAGTTCGCAATTGGACCACATGCTATTCACTTCCAAGTGCAATGTGACTTCGACAAGAAATGGTTTTCGATGCGGTACAAGGTGTCTTATGCAGAGTTGGAGGCAATGATTAATGATTGGCCTATGAAATGGCAAGAACCAGTCAGTTTAGAAGAAGTCTCGATGGGACCCCTGGTGGACGCACCTAATGATCCCATGCGGAAAGATGACCAACAGAGTCACCATGAATCTGATGAAGAGTCATCAATAGAGACACCCATAGACATGGAAGAAGAGCATATATTTAACAAACTAAGAACACATAGGTGTATGGATCACGGTCCAAGTAGTATCACCATGTCAGCAATGGAGGCGCAGTTGAACCAGATCTTCAAGGCCGTTAATGATGCCATCGATGTGACAACAAAATAAATGAATAAATTGAAACAAGATGGATTCATAGAGGCAAGAACAAAGATTGGTTCAATATCTTATTTTTCCTAGAAGAGAGTGCCAGAAAGCACAACAGTGCAGGATTTCACGTCAATCAAAACTGAGCCGTGGGTTAGGAATGTTCAAATTCCCCCGACTGTGATTGATGCTGGAAGAGAGGACTTGAACACCTCCCTGCAACAGTTGCAAGACATATCCTTGGATATCAACATGCTATCCACACAAACATTGGTACACATGCACCGTGTTTCCAACCAAGAGTTGGCAGACAGACAAAAGGAAATCAGGTATCAGTACTTGCGGTCATAGAAGAAAGAGGAGAAAGAATAAAAAGTAGTCAAGGACTTGCAAAAAGAAAAGGAGAAGTTTCTAGAAGAAAAGGCACAAGAAATCGAAGCATTGAAGAAAGCATAAGAGGAGCTAAGAAGAAAGAGCATAGAAGAGATCACAGAACTAAAGAAGGAACAATATCGCCTTGTTGTTGAGAAGGAACATCTCTTTGATAGCAGATTCAAGTTAGAAGTAGCAGTTGCAAATGCCTGTCATCATGTCTTGGAAAGAACAATTGGGTTGGATGCGATGGCTAGAGCACAATGACTTGGGGTTGTTATTTCACGATTGCAGAGAGAGAATAACATTTTGGAGGCCCTGGTGCACCTGTCCACACCGCCATAGCAGATAGCAGCACATAAGAGCACTATAGAGGACTTGGAAACACAGCATGACGAGTCAGAGCAAGAGGAAAAGAAGGTAATGGATGANTGCCCCTGTCCACACCGCCATAGCAGATAGCAGCACATAAGAGCACTATAGAGGACTTGGAAACACAGCATGACGAGTCAGAGCAAGAGGAAAAGAAGGTAATGGATGAAACTACATAGTTTTGGGGAAACATAGTGCAGGATGAGAAGTTGGTGCAACTGACCACACAGTTGTAGGAAGAAGATGGAAAACTAGAGACATTGAAGACGACATTGAGAATGATGCTGCCAATGGTTCAAGTCATGCGATATGCAGAGTTGAAGGAGTTGCAGCAGTGCGTTGGGAAATCCCAAGAGCGTTAGTGAAAATGTACTGAACAGTTGGATGAGTTCCAAGATATCGACGCTCAGCTTTCTAGTAAGGAACTTAGTGTGTTGTAGGCTGTGTAGGAAGGTAAAAAGGAGATCATTGAGAAGATGGTCGAGTACCCAGTCACACATGATCTGACAGTAAGATATGACATTGCTGAGTGAGTTAAAGTACAGGTCAAGGAGATTACTCAGTAATATGAATATTTCAAGCAAAATATTACTGAGTACATCATGTCCAGCTAGCATGGCTCGAGGGTGAGCCACAAGATTGTGTTGGGGGCCCGTTGGCAAGGGGTTTTGGGATAAATGAGTTGCGCAGCATTGCGAATGTTGTTCAAGCTCAAAGACACCGTGTAAGTGGAAGATGGTGCACAAAGAGGAGAATATGATAGTTTACATATTTTGTGTCACCTTTTGTAGTTTTGGACCATATTTTGTGGATATTGGTCATTATTTTGTAGAATCATATAAGACGTAGTTAGGAATTCATCCAAGTGGAACTTGAATGTAAAGGCGCAATCCTATAAGTAGATGTTAAATTGTAAGTGTTGAAGAGGGGGATCAGTTGGCTAAGCATCTAGAGAAGCTTAGTAAAGAATATTTTTGAGTATCTAAACTGAGATCAATTGATCTGTGGACTGTGACTTTGTGCGGAAGTAATATGACAAGATAGAAGTTGATCTAAATCACTGTTTTATTTTTCTTTTTTTCTTTTTCTATTTTCTGCAACTCAATGATGAATGTTATGTGAATCTGTGACATGGATATATGATGCAATGTTTCCTTGTTTTAAATAATGTTATCTTGTTGGATATGTTTGTGCATTAGTATGCTTGCTACAATTGTGATTGAATGGTGCGATTTGTTAAAGAATAATGATGAATGATTCTGCTAATGATTAAGTGGGTAATCAGATCTGTCAATGTTGCAATAAGTTAAGTTGATGCACATAGTCCTCTCCTAATCTATGGAAACTTGGTTTTGTCAGCTCTCCATCGGACATCTCGGGTGAGACCTCATCTGATCTATGGGTGTTACTAGACGGGGTAAAACCTGTTTGGGCCTGTGGTCAAGGAGATCGTGGTGTTTTTGGAGGAAACAGAGTAGGAGCCCCTGTTGGCTGGGTTTGTGCCAACGAATCCCAATATATTGGCTCGATAGAGAAAGAATCCGTTAGTAAAATCTGTGACATAGATGAAGTCTAACCTGATATATTATAATGAGAATTTCCAGAACCAGGTTTCTGCAATTATGGGGGGGGATTTTTCACCCTTAGACTACATTATATAGTCACTCGATCGAAACTGGGAATTATACTTCTTATTATTTTTTATTCATTCAAGATAACAGTCTTATACTTATCCATCGACATATATCATAGCATTTAACATAAATCATTATCACAGTTTAAACCATTAGAGTTGCGATATATATATATATATATGAGATTTTAAGAACAGAGACTGTGCGACATATTCAGATCCACTTCATTCATAACATACATGCATTCAACATACTAACATAAATATCATAAACACATATAGACAAGATTTAATGTGGAAACCCATCCGGCAAAAAGCATAAATGTGCTCTTCATCTGGCATGAGAAATAGGTTAGCACCTTTGGTCTGTGCAATCAACTTGTAGACTCTTCTTTAGATATTCTTTACAATTTGTACATATTTTTCTCATCTCATGCTCTCTAGTTTTGGGTCTATGTATTTCTTCTCTTCTTTTCTCAACTGTCGATCCACGCACATCATAGATCAATCCTCTTTCTAAGAATCTCTCTTCTCTCTCAACCTAGCCAATATCAACCCGCACACAACTTGGATTCATGCTTTTATAATCCTCACAACTTTTACAATTCTTGATCCAACCATCAACAGAATCACAACTATTAGTTGATAGGCCGTATTTCTATTTTTATACATTCATTTACATCTCAAAATAGGCACCATCGACCCAAAAACACAATTATGATTTATTACTAAAAGAAAAATTTTAGTCTAACTAACTCTTTCCAAAACTAGTAGAACTCTACTTTTGTACTACTCTATTCTTCTTCTATTGTGGTTCTTTCTATCATGACTGCTCCCGTCGCAACTCCTTCTTGTCTTACAACCGAAACCTTTATTATTCTGACCATTATTCTGGTAAAATGTTGTCTAAATTTTCCTAGGGCCAACATGCCCTCAACACTCACATGTGGCTTGTATCAAGCCACATCAGTCTAAAAGTTCAGTAAGTGCGACATTGTTTTGAAAATATTGGAATATTTTCACTACTCGTTCAGTCTCCTATCGCACTTTTGCTTCTTATTTCTTCAAGTTTTCCACAAGTTCAGAACTGAGGTGTTCCGAAGTTGTAAGTCCTTCCGATCCCAAAAATTGTCTCACCTTCTCATGTATAGGATGAATAATGCCTATAAATTTATCTTCTTCCACTTGTGACTCTACGGCCTTGCAGTTCTATTTTGTTGTTGTGTTCGTATTTTTGCGACCTGTTGTTGTAGTATCTTCATGTCAACAGCCTTGGCCATCTTCTTGAATTCACTTTTCAACTAGCTAACCTATGTCTCAGCAGTGTGCACCTATTTTGTTACTTTTTCTAACTCTTCATCATCAATCAAATCTTCCCATGAGTGAAAAAATTGCTCGACCACCTTGGCACAAAGTGCCTCTTGTATCTTCGACGTAGTTTTAGTTGTTTCTCTTCTCCTTTATTTGAGCACCTATGGAGTTGTACTGGGTTTTACCTGCAATTCCGACTCCGCAACCCTCTTACATAGGTTTTCTACAAGTTCACTAAGTCGAAAGACTTTGGCTTCTGAAAACATCTCAGGCATAATGCCTTCTTCTGTAAATTTGATACAAGTAAGAGTAACAACTGTATCCAATCGATGCCTATCGTCCTGCAATGTCTTTGATTTATGTTCTACTTGGAATTTTTTCTTCATTTTATTAACATATTTGTGTGGTGATTTTATTCAATTTACCAATGCATGCTCTCTATTCTTCATTTTCATGACTACAACATTATGAATAACATGTACTTCATACATCGTCAGTAAAAAAAATCCATGGTAACATGGGCCCGATCTTTGACCATGCTATTCATCTCTGGCGTTATTGCTTGACCCATGAATGGAACCCTTATTGGTGTATTTTACATCATTGTGTCTCTAGGTCGCTCTTCAGATTATCCAGCTATGTCCTACGACTGAGGCAATAATGGTGTATAGTTGATCGCCACTCGAACTTATTTATTGCTTTACAAAGTGTCTGCAGTAAATCTACAATGGTGCCTGCCAACTCTATTTTTTTTTCATCTATTTTTGTGTAGATTTCACTAGAAACTTGCTTTTATCAATAGATTGTAGTCATCATTGGTGAGGCCAAAAACTCCATATGATTTGTCATCCTTTCTCTTCTTCATACTCTTCTCACACTTCAATGATTTCTTTCTCTTTTCTCCCAATGCTGGATCTATTGGAGTTGTACTGGAGTCATTAGGACCGTGGGAAATTTTTGGGGTTTATTCAACTAGTGGATCCCCCCCTTGATCTCCATTATTCTTTATGGATGGGTCATTGTGTCATGGATCTTCTTCAGCAGAGAGTTGGTCCTTTACGACAGGTACTCTCCATTTTGTCGGCCAATCTTGAACGATGGCATCAACATCAATAGCAGATAGCTGAAATTGTGTCTCCAAATATTTCTTTTGTGGATATTTTTGAGGCTCCAAAAAAATATGATGGGACTCGACCGAAAATTTGATAATGTTACTAAACTACTTAACGGTCGTCGTGGTGAGTCTAGCTTTCTTTCTAATAAAATTACTTAGGGCCTCAACCTGTAAATATTTTTATATTCAATGTATTTATATTGCTTAGGTTTCTTCTTGTTGAACCAGAGATTCTAGTATCGAGATCCTCGACATAGGATGGGAACATCTACACCTTGGTATTTTTTTGGTTCTTCCCATGTGACAAAATAAATTAAAATTAGTATCCAAGAATAATGGAATGGGATACCTTTGTCTTGCACCTCCTTTGTCCTGCACCTCCTCTGCATCTTCTCACCGTTCATTTAGTAGATAGTGTTGTCAATTGATATGGACTCCTGCTGCACACAACTCCGCCACAATAATTGTCCCTATAGTACATTGGTTCGATCACATTTTTCACAACTTGCTAGATAAAACTTTCATTGCGAACCGTAGAATGATGTTATTGATGGAGGCAATAGTGAAGTCTCACATAACCCTTGTCAGGTCATAATTCTCTTTCATTTTATTTGTTAATATTGTGTCCTGGTCTTTCCAAAAAAATGGTGTTGGGTCCATTCCTGCAAGGGGAATCCCGATGATTGCTTCTATTAGGTCAGCATCTATTGAAATATTTTGATCAAGCCATAGGAATCCACCATGGAAACATACTAGAAACTGTTTAGCACATGCATTGAATTCTGCCGTGCAACCAAAATGTGGCATGTACATCAATGACAGTAATCCGAATTTGTCCAATCCTCTTTCCCATTCCAGTGGAACCATACAGCTAGGGCCATCCTCTGTGTCACAAACAATCATCATATATCTATCCATTTTCAATTCTTGAAACTTGCACAAGTCATGGTTGACAAAGCCCATCTTTTGCAAGTTTGGAACTATATTCGCAGTTACCCAAAATCCTTTCGATACTGTTGGTGCTACTAATTGATACTTTTCATTTTTTCCAAGTGTGACCTTAGGCACATTGACTGGTCTGGGAAAGAAATAATCTAGCAGCATTGTTGCATATTCTGCTGGGTCATCCTATGGTGGAGGTGTTGTTTCCTTCTTACAGGTACCATATCATTTCCTTCTTGACGTACTAGGTGGGTTTGGTATTAAGATAACTCGTGGAATCACCAATGAATTTGTAGCTTCTTCTTCAACTGCGGGTGATGGAAGAACAAATGCATTAGTGTATTCTATAATGGGCGTAGGTGAAGGAGTCTCAACATTGTATTCCTGAATGGTGTTTGAACTGGAAATGGAAACGACCATACTCTCTGAAAAATCGCCTAAGATCTATGTAGTTGAAGAAAAATAACACATTGTACTCAATCAGATGCAATATACATGAATGAAACTTCAACGTGAAGATGATATGCATTCCCCCATTTAATCATTCTTTCCTTAACAGGATCAAGAAATAAATGGAAAGGTAACAGTGATTTTTGTCACATGGAGCAATATTTCTAATCATTGAAAGGAAAACACCAATCAAACTGTCACTTCGCCTATCATTTCAATGATAATTATTGTGCATTAATGACAGAAGTGACCAAAAATTACGTCGCTAAAATCTCCCGCATCCTCAAATTAATTGTTAGCCAACTGTCCCTTGCGACCAAAATTGATTATGCAAAAACAATTATCTTCCCATTACAAGCTTATGAACTGTGACGCTTCTTTTCTTGCGACGATATGAGAGTCATCACCACTATTTTTCTTGTACAACAGATAGATAGTTTACGACAAATTTTCTTTTTCCTTGATAGAAATATCGCCTCTGACACAATACTCATAAATTTGAAAAAGCACTCATAAATTTGATACAAAATACTCATAAATTTGTGATTCTTTTGTCTTTCTCTTTTCTTTTCATTTATTTTAAAACTCTTTTTGAATTCTCAGTCGACCAAGTCGTGACTGTCATGGTAGGGATTTAGCCGACTTCCATTCACTAGTCCTTTGAAAGGTGTTCCATCTAATTTCTGTAATTGCATTGTTCCTCCTTTAGTGATATGAATGATGACATATGGTCTCGACCAATGTGTTCCAAGGTTTCCAGGATGCTTCAAAAACTTACTGTCATACAGAAGAACAAGATATCCGACCCAAAATTCCTTGTTCTTAATATGTCGGTCATGCCATGCTTTCTATCACACCTTCTCAACATTTTGATGATAGCCCATGACAATCTTGTCTTCTTCCAATTGTATAAGCTGTAATAATATTTCTTCAACAGCTCCAACATCAGTCATTTCTGTAATCATAACTATACTTAAACTGGGTACAATATATTCCATCGACGTGACAACCTCTTGTCCATAAACAATTTGAAATGGAGTTTGGCTCGTGAACTTCTTACATGTCATGCAATATTCTCATATTACCGTGAATACCTTCTGGTCCCAATCATATCTTTGAATATTGTAGATATTTTTCAATGTGTTTCTAGGATTTTGCTAAATGCCTCGACAACACCATTCACTTGTGGGTGATATGGTGTCGTCTTCCTGTGTTGGATGTGGAATTGTTCAGTTAATTCCTTGATTAAAAAATTCACAAAATGTGTTCCCTGATCACTTATCAAAATATTCGGGCATATAAATCTAGTTACAACATTGTCAAACAAAATTTTTGCAGTAGTCGCAGTAGTACAATCCTTTACTGGTGTTGCTTCAGCCCATCTAGTTAAATAATCCATTGTAGTGATAATGCATCATGCAACGGTTCTTTTCCCTGGTGGAGAAATATGCTGGAAAAATTAACAACCCATTAGTCGAATGGTTGTAAATTTATATGAGGTACTAGCATCATTTCATCTCATCGCGATGACTTTCCAATTCTTTGGAAAATATCACAACTGCAAGAATATTCTCTAGCATCTGCATTCAGAGTATGCCACCATAATCATGCTTGTAAAATCTTGCGCATAGTAGTTTTTCAACGTAATTCCTTCTCGTGACACCAACATGTTCCTCATTTAATATCATTGGTCGCTCATGCTCCAAAACACATCGACGAAGAATTTCATTTGGTTCCATTTTGTATAGTTGTCCAGCTATCAATTGGAAATCTGTAGCTCTGACAACTAACTGTTTCTTTTTCCCTATAGTGAATCTAGATGGTGCATATCTCGTGCTTAATAAGTGTATAATATCTATGTAATGGTCATTGAACATATTGACCACAAATAATTGTGCATCTAGGATACTATCGTGGAGATTACCAGGTTCTTCACCACTTTCTATCCTTGACAGATGGCCAAGTCCCGAATTTAGTCGACCAGGTTTAATAATGATCACATAATCGAATTCTTGGAAGAGGAGAAGCCATCGATGGATCTTTCCTCCCAACTCTATCTTATTAACTAGGTATTTCAATGCTGAATGGTATGTGAACATATTGAAATGTCCACCCATGATATAGTGTAAGAATGTTTGAACCACATACACCATGGCTAAGCCTTCTCTTTCAGTTGTGGTGTAATTCTTCTTTGTAGTTGACAAATTTTGGCTAGCAAAGGCAATAGGATGATCACTAGCCCCTTCAACTGGTTGTGTGAGTACAACACTGAGCATGACAGATGACGTATTAACATGTACATGAAACTCTTTCATCCAGTATAGGAAAACTAGGATGGGTGTTGTAACCATCTTATTCTTTAGGGGATCCAAAGTACTCTCTAGGAATCATTTTTCCCAATGACACTTAACATCCTTCTTTAGAAATTTATCCATGGTAGAAATCACCTCTGCATATGATTTGATAAACTTTTGGTAATACCCTGTATGTCCTAGAGTTGTACTCAACTAATTTACTGCTCCGGGTGGTGGTAGGTTGACGATGATCACAATTTTAGCATGATTGACCAAGATTCCATCATGACCAACCACATGGACCAAAAAAATTACAAACGGGGCACAAAAAATACATATCTTTAGATTCAAATAAATATGATACTATTGACATCGTTCAAGAATCATTATGAGGCTCTCAATATGATATTTTATGAGCCCAAATACAATCCAGTCATTTAAATATACCTCAAGAAACTTATGAATAAAATCCTTGAAAGCAACCACTACTATCTTGGAAAAAATGGTCGGAGCGTTCTTGAGTCTAAAGGGAATGATTGTATACTGGAAACATCCCCATTCCATTGCAAAGGTAGTCTTGTCTCAATATTCCTTCATGATTCTAATCTGATGGTAGCCATAGAACCTATGAGTAAATGAATAAAATTATTGAGCCTCGACATTCTCTAATACCTCATCTATAAACGGAGTTGAAATTTGGTTGTGCAAGAAGGCATCATTCAGTTTCATTAGTTCAACACAGATAGACACTTCAACAATAGTATTTTTATATTGTATTACCATCATATTGATCCACTCATACTCTTATACATGTTCTATGATACCTGCATCCATCATTCGATCTAAATATGTCTTAACTTTTTATTTATACCTCGGGTTCAGTCAGTATGGTCGCTTCTTAACAAAATTTGTGTCGGGCTTCAATGGGATCTTCATTTCTCCAAGATATCTGATAATTCCTTTCATCTATGAAAACTTCGTGGGAAACATATCTTGAAATTCATGCAGCAAATCCGTGATCTTCCCAACAGTTTCATCATCCCAATAATCTCCAATATTGGCGAACTTTGGATTGTTTGGACATCCAATATTTACTTTCTTTATTTTTAACAGATTCAGAAATTTGTCGCTCAACACACCTGATCCTTCCACGATGTGAATTCCTGCAGACTTAAGAATGTTTATATCGTAGGGATCATCATCATCTGGTTCTCCTGTAACATTATAACAATCCATCCAGTGCTGGACTGTTGCACTTCTCTGATTAAATTTTTTCATTTATACATGATTATATTCAAATATCTTACTCTTAATTATTTGGACAACAACATTAATCGACAAATGATCATCTACAAATTCAAACATATGAGTAAAACTTGCAGCTAATTCTTCCCATTCTACCATCCCTCACCACAGCTCGACTGTTGTATACTAGTTTTGTGGTATCATGTCCAACGTGTGTACAAACTGATGGACCCATTCCTGTCATGAAAAATGCCTCCCATGTCGCACGACAACACTCAATATGATCGACATGACTAGTCAGTCCTAAGTATTTTTGTACAATGTATATTATCTTCTATACAAATCACACTTCAATCAATCTCCAACATTGGGGATGTTCTGAAATAGATTATTTGTGCGACTCACCATCTAGCAGGCGTATCCTTCAATGCAAAGTCCAAAGCTAACAATCGCCAAGGTTCAATCACTTTTTCTTCAAATTCTGTCAGAAAAGCATCCAGGTTAGGTAATCCCTCATAAGTAGGTACATCACATACCTTGGTACCTATCTATCATACAAACTGTGTAATTCTTGCACATCTTCTCATGGACACTTCATGCAATCGGTTCTGCCAATTTTCCAGAGCTTCTCTAGAATTCGATGTATAGGAAAAAATGCTTCACCAACTGATTTTTTCGTTAGCCTTTGGATTCACATAATCATCCATTACAGAAGTAAATTATGTTATAGATGTGGTCTAGATATCCACCATGTCCTTCACTATTCACCTGCTCGACATACCTCTAGCCTTCTAGAGGATCAAGCGGTGTGACCACCCTTAGTTCTTCATCTTCAAATGCGAGTATCCTTTTCTTGAAATTGATGATATTTTGGTTATAAATGACCCAATCAATCCCCAAAATAAATTGATATGGATTATGAACAATGTCAATCACTTCAAAGTCAACATAATTGCAAATTCCCTCTACCTTGATCGAAACTTGAGTTATTCGATTGATAAGTAAAACCTTCGACTGATTTTCTATTAGAATCTATATAGGATACCATACTAGTCTCGGTTTTTCCATACCCTCCCAAGTTTTTCTCATAATAATGTTCACATCAGATCCCAAGTTCAAGATAATATATTCCATGTCATAATATCCTATCTAGGAAACTGTTCTTAGTCCTTGACCAGTCTTCAATCTTTTCCCAATATGATTGACCCCCTTTTCTTGTCACACCTCTTATTGAGGTTCTTCTATCAAAGTTATCAATTCCGTGACAACATGTTTATCTTGGATTAGCACTAAAAAACTTTTAAAGAACTCTTTTAATTTACCAACATTTCCTACTGGTTTCTTTCGAAACAACTGATCAAATCTCTCAAGCATATACAAAATTGGTCATTTAGAAAGTATGGTTCTAGAGGTTGACACTTGATTTTTGTCTCTGAATTATTACCATGCATCCAGGAATACTTCTTTTTCTTTGTGGAAGTTGAATGATAATTTATTTTGTGATGTTGGTCGTAATTGCGGTTGTCCATATGGTGCTTTTTTATCAACTCTAGTCACAACACCTTCTGTAATTATGAAAACAATATTTGGTTCCCTTTGTTCAACATATATCTTTTGTATGTTCAGATTGGGATTCTGAGGTGGATTGTAATTTTCGACATTCTTGGATTTCCATTTTGAAATCAGCTAAGGAAATTCCTTGACAGTATGATCAAAATACTTACAATATGAACATGTCGTATTAGAATTTGTGCATTCCCTAGCAAATTTTCTAGGTTGAACAAAAATATAACATATCACTTGGCCTCTTTCAGGACCAAATCCTCTGCCTCATCCTCAACCTATGAAAAAATACACCCCCTTGGGTTGAGGGTATTGTTGTTGTGGGCACTGGTTCTATGGATATTGGTTTTGCGAGTACTAGCTCTAAGGAAATTGATCCTGAGCTCGCTCATCCTACATTTGTTCATCATTCTTCATCAGGTACGTGTCAACTATTTTCTCTTGCAGTAGCTGATATGCTCTGCAATATTTCTTGTCATGGCCTACCAACTGACAAAATTTATGATATAGACTAGCTATGGCACTTACTATTTTCTATAATTATAAGCATTCTCATGGTCAATGTACTCTAGTATGACATACTTTACGCCAAGGCATATCTTGTGTATTCATCGGATTTGGTGCTCCTGATGTGGCATAATTCATAAGCATTAGGAAGTTATCTTTATGATGTCCTTCAGTTCTGCATTTCATACACCATAGTTCTTCTTGTACTTCCTTTCCTTTCTTAATATCCTGAAGTTACAATGTAAGGTTGGTAAGTTATGACTATATTTGCATGATTCATGTACTAGTTTATCCAACCGATGAGGATTCTAATTTCATAGCCAGTTCCAGATTCTTTCTATGAGATACGATATTCTACTACATTAATGGGCCATGGATATGTGGCAACATCACTACAATAAACCATTCCTTATGTTGGACGTTCGATATTTGAAAACTTACTTTGTCCATCAAAGTCTTGAATCTTTGGTCGAATTCCCAAATAGACTCCATTGGTAACTGTTTAATTTATTTCAACTCCATAATACACTACGACTCAGATTTTGGTTTCTTAAAATCATCTATCAATCCTGTCTGTATCTGATCCAATGTCTTCTGAGAAACTCTTGCAGGAACTATAGATAATTTCATGTACCATTTGAGTGCACTACCTATGAGGGTCATGATCACATGAGCTTGTTTATGGCTTCATCTTGGACCTGTCGTATGGTCCATACGACTTCACATAGAAACTAGTGTTGCTCAGGGTCTTATAACCCATTCCATTAAATATTGGCAACTTTATATCGTTCCCATCCATTCTTTTTACTCTTGGTATTGTTGAATTAAAAATTATGCCAGTGGGAGTTCCCTTACTGCTAGTTCCACTATTACTGTTAGTCATATTAGAAAAACCACTAGGTGATGTGTTTCTCGATCTTACCTTGGGTGATGTGTGCGGGGTCACATGTATGATGTAGTATTGTCCTGGATATGGTGCTTCTTATTCTTTAGCTTCCTCATATATTAGTCGGTACTCCTCTTCTTTGTCTCAAAATCCTCTGTCAAGTTGCGACGCTAGTTCATAGTCCTCTCCTCCGGTCACACTACAACTTCCTTCTCTTGTCATAGTCCTTCTTCTCTTCCCCGACTGAAATATTTTTCCACTCCTTAGATTTCCACTTTCTAGTTCACCCTCACTATTATCATAAAACATCTCAGTATATCCCCATCCATTCTGGTCGCAATATTTCATGAGACATATCCTAAGTCGTTGTGCACAATTTTTTACTCATCGGCTTCCATTTTCAAAATCCCTTTTTCACACACAAGCATCTTAATCCACAATTTTAAAGATTTCAAATATCAACCTCACGGTCCTTGAAGAAATTATCTTTCTGTTTCACTATATGAATTTATCATATTGAATGCAATTTCTGTGACATATTGATCCGGTGGATTATTCCTCTTTGAAGATCCAATATGGTACATGGTTCAGAAATGATGGTTGAAGAAAATGGGATGGAAAAAATACAAAGCATCGGAGGTCGGAAGAGATCTTCCTCCGCAACGGCGGGCGACCAAACTCCTAATTTATCCGCGGGGTAATCGGGAAGCTTTTCCTCTTCCGCAACGGCGGGGCTCGGAAGCCTTTCCTTTTCCGCAAATTCAGGGATCGAAAACATTTCCCTTTCCTCAACGTCGAGGATCGGAAGCCTTTCCTCTTCCACAACGGCGGGGCTCACAAAGACTTCTCCCTTCCGCAATGGCAGAAGCTTAATGGATGTTCGGACAGATCGGAAGACGGAACGATTCGGCAGCTGCAACGGCAGAGGCCCAAGACTTATGGGTTGAGAATTCAAATCAGGATACTTTAACAACTGACAGTCCGCAACGGCAGAAACCAAAGTGACTAAATCCTCCGACTCGAAAACCAGCCGACAGCCGATTGAGACCGTCGGAGCCCGTTGCTTATCCTCTTCCGCAACGGCGAAGCACAGTTGACTAAAAATTTCGGCAGTTCAGTTACATATGGTTCTGGAGGTCAGATCCTTGGCATGGAAGGATATTCACAGCTTATTCGTAACAATTGGCAAGCTTTTCTTGGCAGTTATGCCACAGCCGGAATAATGATGAAAGGCATATGAACAGCCTTGATGCCGCGTTTTCTGGAATGTGAACAGTTGCATTTCTTTGAGCGTTTTGGCTCATTTGTAACGGTAAAGATGAGTAATAAAAAAGGACTCAGTTCGTTGAGAGCAGAAAGGGGGGGGCAACTGTTTTCTCGGTAATGAGAAGCTTGGAGAGAGCATTATGCTGTTCCTTTTGAAGTCGACTATTCTTCGTTATACTTGGCTTCTTTTGACTGTTGAAGTCCAGTTTTGTAACTTTCATAGAGGAGGTCTTGAAGACTTTACTGTTAATGTCCAGTTGCTGTGATTGTAAAGAGTCGACTGTCTTCTCTATTTTATTGGTATTTTCTTTGCTTTTGAAAGCCCATTTGTATTATTCCAAAGAAGAGGTCTTGCAGACTTTTGTCCATACTGCTGAAATTGATTTGCAGAGTCCAGAACCCTTTGTACCATTTTTAAAGCCATTAATTGGATCGGTTCCCATTGGAGAGGGACCCGAAGACATAGCCTAGTGGAGGGGGTGAACTCCGTTATCAACTTCTGTTGGTGACTCTGTTTCTGTGTTTTCTTCCTTGTATCTGTTTATCAGTCTTGTTTTTTCATTCCTGCTCTGAGCATTTAATTTTTGTTCATGTTGTCCCTTTAATTAACCTGTTGCACGCATTCTTTTACAACAAATTTTTAATGCACTAAATTTGAGGTCCTACAGATCATATATCCTCCCAAAATACTATTGACCCAAAAACCAACAACCCTAGATATATGATTACTAGTTCTTTTCAACCGATGGATCGGATCAAAGCTCCACTTTGTCAGTTCTCCTGCTTGTATTTTTTTTACCAGGTTGCTATCTTCGATAGCCACTCATCCAATACAATGGGAAATTTTCTAAAGAAAATTTCATGAATGTCTATGTAAAGGCATCGTTCTAACCACTCAGTCGGGTTCCACTGTGATCCTTCACTTTCTTCTCATGCAAACTCTAGTGCCTTAAAATTGACCCAATCTTGGATTTTCGTCTTTGTTGGATGCCAAAAAATATCCCCACCAGAATGATTCATGGTCTCGACAACATAACCATTTGTTTTCGTACTTTTGGTCGACCCAAGTTCAGATTCCTCATTTGTAAAAAACTCCCAAGATATCGGCCCGACAGAGAAAGACTCTGTCAACAACGTTATGGGGGATTTTCACCCTTACACTACGTTATCCAGTCACTCAATTGAAAGCATGAATTATACTTCTTAACATTGTTTATACATTCAAGAGAATAGTCTACTTATCTGTCGACATATATCACAGTATTTAACATAAATCATTATCAAAATTTAATCCATTAGAGTTGCGACAAACACACACACATATAGACACATATAGACAATATTTAACGTGGAAACCCATCCGAGAAAAACCACAAAGGTTCTCTTCATCTGGCATGAAAAATAGGTTAGAAGCTTTGGTATGCGCACTCAGCTTGCAAACTCTTCTTTAGATATTCTTTATAATTCAGACATATTTCTCTCATCTCATTCTCTCTGGTTTTGGGTCTATCTATTTATTCTCTTCTTTTCGCAACTGTCGATTAACACATAGCCTATATTGATTCTCTTCTCAAGCATCTCTCTTCTCTCTCAACCTAGCCAAGACCTACCCGCACACAGCTTGAGTTCATTCTTTTATAATCCTTACAAATTTTACAATTCTTGATGCAACCGCCAACTGACTCACAACTATTAGTTTATAGGCTATATTTCTATTTCAATACATTTAGTTACATCTCAAAATAGGCACCATCAACTCAAAAATACAATTATGCTTTATTAATAAAAGCAAGGTTTTAGTCTAACTAACTCTTTCCAAAACTAGTTGAAATATTCTTTTCGACTGCTTTATTCTTATTTTATTATGGTTCTTTCCGTTGTGAATGCTCCCATTGCATCATCTTCTGTCGCAACTCCTTTCCATCTTGCGATCGAAACCTTTATTCTTCTGACCAAAATTCTAGTAGAATTATGTCTAACTTTTCCTAGGTCCAACACATGGATACACTGATCCTAAATAGCAGGATCCAATATTTGTGGGAAAATGGGTTTGAAGAATTTGTATTCCAAGAATCTGAGTTGTGAGGATGGGATCCCCAAAATATTAGAGGATATATTCTTTATGGAGGACCAGTATTTGATCAATATGTAGTTTTGTGGGTTAATCTCATCATAAAATTATTCAAGTGGTTAAAAAAATTGCGCAAGACCGAGAACACAGTAATCGTCAACTAATAAATGTACAATGGACTCAAGGATATCTAGTCACCCAACATAGGCTCGATATTCCACTTACAAGGATTGTTTATTTATGGGTAGAAGGTACTCTAACAATATATATTGTGTAATATTTGGTTGAAAGTAACCATTTTGTATCTAAATATAAAGAAGATCTCAAGAAGGGAGCAAGATGAATATTTTTGTGGATCAAGCTCTAGATGGTTGAGTATCGATTTTTTCCACTTTCCTAATCAAAAGGAGAAGTAAAACCCTCACACCACTAGGGGTAGGGTCAAGGTGATGATACCAAGTTGCAAACAGTTAAAATTATGCACAATGGGGAGGGAGGAGATCTAATAATGATGCCAATACCAAGCATCTATCCATAAGATTGATAATCTATGAAAAGTGGTGGAAAATTCATATTAGAAAAGTGAAGAAAATACATATGAAACTAGAAGAAGAGTTTTGAAATGGATAAAATAGTGAGGAAACAAATAGAGAGATGCAAAATATGAAACAATAAGAGGAACTAACCGGTTCATGGAATATGAGACAAAGAGGAAAAAAGGTGCAATATGGTTGAGCAAGTAAGAGTTAGGGAGAAGGTGTGTTTGTTGTTAATGAGGAAAGAGACTGTGAAAATTAGTTACCAAGTAGTGGATTGTTGAAACAATCGTAATTGCCATCCCTTGAAGTTATTGTGGAACAATAAAAAAACTTTGGACTTGCAGAAACCAATGGAACCCCAAAATTTGAACCTCCCATTGTTGTGAAAGGAGATAATGGAATACATGGTAGAAGCACACCCCTGACCACCCTAGGCACCTTTATAGAATTTTAGAATTTGGTAATCCTTTTCATAATTCTATTTTATGCTTGCCTTGGTACATTAAGTTGGTAGTATTAGAATTATACAAGTTGGTGTTGTATTAAGTAGAAGTAGTAACAATTTGAGTTAACAAAACAATTGTAACACTATGGGTCATCCCGGACCCCAATTATTTGTGTTAATAGGACCTCCAGTCACTAGTATAGATTACATACAAACAATTTCATCTATGAAGTGCCCATAATTCCAGGGGAGAGAAAATGAAGAAGTTGTGGAACAACATTGGTTCCTCTATGAAGATATTTATAACTCCAAAGGGGTTCCCCCTGCCTCAAAGATAATTGAATTATAGACCACACTACGTGGAATATATATCCAATAGTATCTGAAGATGATAGAATGGAGGGATTCTAATAATCTATCTCTAACATCACAAGAAGTAAATCAGTTGTTTCTAGACAAATTTCAGACCCAAATCAAAACAACAACAAATTGTGGAATTGAGGGAAATACAATATATGCAATGGTAGTATTCTTGGGATTATACACAATTATTTAGATATTTTTCAGCCAATATTTCCTTCCATATGCATGATGCACACCACAAGGAATCGTCCATTCAAGTATTGTTACAATTTACTTGAGTCCCATTATTCCAAAACATTGTTGCCTCACCTCAGGATGCTTTTGAACATGCAATCGTGACTAAAACAATGACTAACTATCTAGATGGAGTTTCGATAGGATCATCATCTCTATTGTCTAGTTATCACATTTCTATACTTAGATTACCGATTTAATTGAAAATACTCAGGAATTGACTATACCTCAGCCAAGTCGAGCACAAGTATGGTGCATGAGATGCATGATGGAAGGTCATAACACATCAAAATACCCACATTTGAGGGGACCAGTAACCAAACCATGTGTGGGTGTTGCACACATAGTTTCATCAAATCAATTCTGAGTAACCATATACCCAACCTATCAAACCCCAATAAATCCTTTTGTGAATGAATATTGAGAAATATGCAAGGCATTCATACATCCACCAAAAATTTGTCCCCTTGTATAGAAGTATTCATCAGTACCAAACATGGTATCTAATGAATTTTTTGGGTCTACTGCACATAGAACATATAAGTGCAAGGCTCTGGATGCCTTGATATAAAGCCTAGACTAATACATCTATTGAGTATTATATTAAAAGTACTTGAAAGAAAGAGGTGGTGGTAGAGGACATGGATGAGGAGGAAAATGTATGGATCCAACTGATTGCTAGAATTGTAATGAGGTAGGACATCTAGCACGTGATTGTCCTCTCCCTAGAAGAACATTGTGCAACTACTACAAATCAAACACCCATAGTATTGAAGAATGTATAGATCTTATTGCAAAATGGGAAGATCATGCACGGTGACCAGTGAACTTAATTAACTATGAAACCAAAAGAGACCACTATCCAACAAGTTTTGTTGTCACCCCGAGAGGAGCTAGAATAGGTGTAGATTTGGATGGTCAAGGTTTACCCGATATTCGAAAAGCAACTATGCGAGCACAAAAATTTGATTCAATCCACCAAAGAGATATTTTTAGTGATTCCGTCAAAATGTTTTGGTGTATTCCCACCCCAATGGATAGAAATGTTGCAGTACCATCAAAAAATGATAGGGTTGATGGAGTCCCACCTCATGTAAGGAGTTACAGAAGAAATACTAATTCAGGTTCCTCATGTAAGATAAAAGACCCTATCTCTCTATTGTTTAGTTTGTTGGTATATATTTTGGTGGTTGAAGGTGCAAATTTCAAGATGCAGAAAATCATTCTTGCAATTTATTATGTTGTATAAGAAGATGAAGATATATGCACCCCTATTCCTGAAAGAAAAAACTCAGTTCATGCAAAATACAAGGTCAGTTTGTGTAGAAGAGAAGGAATAAAATGATTGGATGGGAATTCAAATTAGATGCTCAATTCCATGGATATGATATAAAGAATGTGACATTGGATTTGAAATATGATTTCAACATACTTCCAAAGAGTTCCTCAGAATCAATGGGTTTACATTCCCTTGTTTACTCTTGTATTCAGTTGTAGATGGCTAACTAGTATCACATAGTTCCTATTGGTCAATTAAGATTATCGAAGTGAACCTAGCAGGTGTAAATAGCATTACTGATTTTGAATTAATTGATATCATAGGTAGATTTGATTCATTTCCAGTATTATTAGGGATAGAATGGCCCTATGAAAACTATGGTGTGATTGAATCGAATAACAAAACTATGACCTTTGAAGATGATGGTATGAAGATTACACAACCTATGGACCTACTCTTGGGGCTGAGATACATTGATCCAGTGCATGAGAATATGTAATGAGATGTTATAGACAACATTCACTTTGTAACAACAAGGAAAAGGGATAATTGCATGAATCTTACAATAGATGGATTTGTCGAATGGAGAAGCATTTTCTCTTTTGACAACAACTACAAAGAAGCATTGGATGATTGGTAGAAAAAATGGGATGGAATATCTTTCCACCACTGCACCATAATAAAGTTCATCTAATGGATTGGAGTATAAGTTCTATATCTTTCTATATATGATGGCATTAACATCATAGAGGGTTTTTTGCAGAAAAGGAATACCTATGTTGTGAAAAACCAATGATTGAATGTTTTGAATACAACATTCATAGGTAATATCCCACAAGAAGGTGGATAACACATAGGAGTTATATACATGATTAAATTGAACTAATATAGATCTCATACTCAAATTTAAATCTTCCAAGCATGCCAACGATGTTGCAAAAATTTAAATGGGAAAAACAGATCCATTTGTTCACATTGATCAATGTGAAAGCCAATCGAACACTAATGGATTGCATACAGAATTTTGGGTTCACTATTTATTCCATGAATTAGGGCCCATTCTTGAGGCCTGGTGTCTACATAAAGAAACACATAGACAAACCAATTGTTGGAGGAAATTGGGTGCATATTCCTATGAGATTTTTCTTTTGTGGTGACATTCGATCATGTTAAGATGCTCTCACAACGATCCAGGAAACTACGTTCATTGAAAAGTTATGGAATGTGGGAATTCCATACATCTTCCCACTCCATCGAGAATTGAATAAATTACCCGTCCCTATCTAGAGAATCGATTCACTTCTATATTGCGAAAAAATTGGTAAGGAGAATCCAGGAAATACATGCGTGGCATATAAATTTCAACGAATATGAAGGATCCCATGAAGTACAACAACAAAAGATAAAATAAGCTGGGGGTTTTTACGCACAATATTAGAAGTTCTAGAAATTCAATATTGGTACAAAAGACAAACTTAAAATAGCATCTACAAGATATTATTGGGATGGGAAAATGCTACCAGAGATCATATCACTCCTAAAAGAGTATGAATATGTATTCCCATAGAGTTTCAAAGAGATCAAAGGAATATAGGGTGATTTGTGCCAAACAAAGATTGTGTTGAAACCGAATGAAAAAAATATTAAATATTTCCCCTCTCGACTAAATCCTTGATTTAAGGAAAAATTAAAGTAGTACATTGACTAGATGTTGAACATTGGTTTGAATTTTATTGTAAATCAATATGATTGGATTAGTCTAGTTGTGATCCATAGTAATAAATACATTGAAAACATCAAAGTCTGTGTTGATTATCAAAGTATAAATCCCACATGAGTTCATGACCCACTTTTGACACCCTTTACCAACAAATTTCTGCATCAAGTAATTGAGAATGAGGCCTATTCTTTAACATATGGATTCTTAGGATAACATCAGGTACGGATTGTAGAAGAAGATAAGAAGAAGAAAACCTTTACTACATAGTGGGGATCCTTTGCTTACAATTCTATTCCCTTTGGATTGAAGAATTCACTTGCATTCTTTTTGTGAATTGTCATAGAGTTTGTTACGGAGAGAAATTCCTATGGCTTGGGGTACCACAACAGACAGCTTGACTCCAGAAATCAATCATTTCCAATATGCAATAGAAATTAAATGTCTAACACTAAAGGATCAGACCTCGTACCTTATTCTGGACGGTTGAAGTAGATCCCCATTGAGCTTTCCAACTTCATCTTGAATTGATAGATTACTTCCTCAACAATCAAGTAAACAATACAAGCATTCTATATATTATGGTGTTAGATATATTCTAGCATATATAATCAATAATGTATAAGAATTTGACATAATCCAATGGATAAAATATTCATTCAAACACACATTATTGGATAGGAAAATATATTTCTATTAATATAAATCAGAGATTACAAGATACAACCTCTGTCGGCACGTCTGCGAACCGGAGAAACTAAATCCCCCACTTGGGCCTCCACCACTTCAATCCTCCATCTCTAGATAGCAAGCTCACAAACAAAAGGCAAGCTTGGGAAGAACACAATAGTGCTCCAAGGGACAAAGGGATGCAGACTCAAGCATAAGTTCCGTCAACAATGGACTATAGTTTCTTTTCTCTCAATTCTCTCTTATGCCTTCAATGTACCAAGGGGTTCCTTATATAGCTTTTCAAAGGGGTAATGAAAGGTCGAATCTGAGCGATCTCAAGGCATAGGGAAGGCCAGGAGTCAAGTGAGTCAGATCCATGTCAAGGAAAACTCCAAAAGGATTTGGATTTTGTACACATCCCGATGTACACGGTTTTACTAGTCAAACCCGCGTATATACACACTTATAGGTTTAAAAGTCGCGTGTATAATTTTCCTCATGTTTTTAGGGATGGTCAAGGAAACATCAAAGGACAAAAAATGGTCAATGGGGTCTAAGGAGTCTACAGCGGGAAGGCCATACAAAGTGTGATTCACCTGGAGTGGTGAAATCAACTATAACAGATGCCCCCTAATGTGCAAGGTCAGAGGGGTCATACGATGGCCGAAATACATTATAAGTCCATCCCAAAAGTGGAGTGATGAAGGATCCCAAATGGAAGACCAACCACCCAATCAGCATAGTACAATATTACAACTCTAAACATAACTACAAATACATATAGCAGTCCTCGATACATAAGAGTACAATGGCCATGAATAGGCATGATACAAGATATCACATAAGTGGTCATCGCCACATACAATATACATAGATCAGAATCTCCATAGTGGCTAGAAATATTTGACATATACTGGAATCAAGTCATGAGAGCTGAAATCTCATGAACACTGGCACGATCAAGGAGGTAGCATATAAAAGATGCCACCAATCTGGAAAGTCTTCTACACAAACCACGACGAGTACATGTACTACTATGCGAATAGAGGTGTCGAGGTCGAACATAGTAGTCCATCGTCTGATTACCGGTCATTAATGTATACCGTTAACAGACACGAGATCACCCACTGATAATGAAAATGGGAATCAAGGTACTAGAGTGCAAACTAACAAGTGTGAATAAATGTGTTGAGGTTGAACACTTGAGAGGATCCATTGATCAGGGGACATTGATGTATTCCCAAATACTGTTGATGGTGAGAGAACCTACCACTGATGACTGTAAGTCTCAAGGCACTCAAAATGACTCTAGATTCCAATCCCAGAATAAATGATCTGAAGTCGATGCGATGAAATATGCTGGAAGGAGGGAATTAAGGCATCCCCCATCATCCAACACGAGGTACTCAACAAAGCTGTATAATGTGGAAGGACTTGATCATAAGGTGCACAAACCAATAACTGTACCAAGAATGGCCGACATGAAAAGTCAAGAGAAATAAGGAATGGTCGACTCAGGCTTCAACTTCCTTCGAACAAGAGCATAACGGTGTATGGTGACTCAATAAAGGCAGCACAGACTCGATATAAAAACTGGGACATCTCTGCGACACAGGAGGCATTGGCAGAGGCTCCATAGGGACTGGAAGCTTAACCAATCGGTGGAGATAAAATTAGATAAATGAGTACAGCTCCTAAAGTCAAACTATAACCCAACCAATGGATGTGATATACAATGCTCTGTTTGAAGGCGACACGACTCGACAGCTGCCAAAGATAACATCTTTCCTTGTCCGGCTTTTTGGTTTTTTTGATTTTTTTTGGACTTTTTCAATTATTTAAAAAGCTTGAAAAAGAATAAAATGGCTTTATAGTTACAGACTAGGAGGAGACGAGTGTCATAAGGGAAAACAAACTAGTTCCAAGCAGTGGAACATACTTATGCTCAATGCAAGGATACATTTGTAGGATATCGACACTCGAGGGAAAATCCCCTCCCGGTACAAAGGGAAACAAGCTGCGAAGGATATAAGAAATGGCTATGCATGGCTAGACATGAGAAAAGCTCGGGGTATATAGCTGAAAGGCAATGTCAGGAGAGCTGGCATAAAGCTCAATAAGGCAGGAAAAGCTCATGATAATGCATTCACAACTTGACATGAGGGATTTTTGAGGGAAATAGGCCAGTAAAAGATCAAGAGGAGTATGAGGATCTTGCAAAATGTCATGGCAGTACTATACAACCGAATCCCACACCCTAAAGAGAAAATGTCGGCATGGGCACCAAATGCAAATAAGGCACTAACTAGGGTACCCATGTAAGGTCAAGCTCTACCACTCGTATCATGCCACTTTTAAAACAACAAGAAGGTTTCGTGAAATAATAGAGTGGGTTCGTACCTAAGGTCATGATGATATGGTCATAAGGTCATGCAAAATGAAAATGGTGATGAAACCTAAACTATATGCCAGTTTAGACATGATACCTGAGATCGGCATGAACGAGTCAATCCAACGGCTAAAACAGAACTGAAAAAGGTCCTCTACATCATGAATTATGTCAAAAACGGTCCAAAATGGTTAGAAAATGTCAAAACTATAGGAAAGGGGGTAAAAATTTTCAAATATTTGAAAATTTTCTATAAATAGTAAACAATCCAAAATATTATAAAACATTTGAAACTTTTACCCATTTGAGCTCTGATTTTCAACAGTGAATTCCAGGAGATCCAGCCGGCGGAATCCACTACCGTTTCTTCCAGGTATTTACCCATGCTCTTCTCTTTCATTTTGATGCAATTTTCATGAAATTCCATGGTCAATTAAGCTTTCTAGGCCAACCTAAAATGAGCGCTACGGTCCACATAGAAATCGAGGTTTTTTCCGCATATAGGGCTGTATATACGCAAAAAATGACCTCAAACCCGCGTACGTACACGGCTGTTTTGAAAACAGTCACGTATGAGGCCGCGCATAAGGTTTTTTCAATAATCTAATGGGAAAATTTGTTATTTCTTGTGCAGGATGGTCCTAGAGTGGAGAGAGCATGAACATGGTGAGGTAGAGGAAGCAGTAAGGGCCGATCTAATGGCTCAACAGGCTCTACGTGCATGCAGACTCTACAAGTTTTGGTGTCTTGGTGGTTTGAGGGCCAAAACAAGACTATTACAGATGCTGGTGGAGTACTAGGATCCAGACTCGAAGTCCTTCCAGATAGATGGGATGTCCCTCACCATATAGGTGGAGGACATATACTTCATTACTGGGCTTTCTAGACAAGGGGAAGTGGTGAACCTTCGTTCTCATGGTGGGCCAGGAGGTGGCCTAACTATCGATGAGTACATTGCGGTGTACTGTTATCCAGACATAGAGAAGGTGGGGAGTCAGGTCCCTACCAACGCTATATAGGTGCTGGGCCTAAAGGCCATACTATTGACATTGGGAAAGATAGTAGGCTTGGCATCACTCCACCAGGCCTCGCGGCCTCTAATGTTCTATGCAGTGGAGTGCATGAGACCCACGATTTATGACTGGAGCACTACACTACTGAGCAACATGAAACATCAACTCAGTGAGTGTAAGGCAGGTAGAGTGCAGAACTTCGGGTTCAACAGTATTTTGAGCATGTTTTTCTTCGAGCGTGTTCTAGTATTAAGCCCCAGAGTGGACATTCCTCTTCACGGGATTCGAGATCCAGCCCAACGGCATTGGGCAGATGCTATGCACAAACTGGGGGGTGGTAGGGTGGCCAACCCATATCTAGCTGACTTCTTTCTATGGTGGCGACGACAGATAGTTTCCATCGATGACTACCCCTATGTAGGGATAGATTTCCGGGGGGGCCTGGACATGCTGCTACCACCAGGATCAACATATGGAGATATAGGTAACAAATCTCGTTCCTCTCTTTTAAATTTTTTTGAGTTATTTAATTTTTTTGTGTTTTCTTGATTATATGGAATCAAAAGGACATATTTTTGCGTGACAATACATAGTGACATCTACCATTTATGTGCAGATGTGGGACCACGGCAGCCAGAGGGCTTCCCTTGTCATAGACGGAGGGGAAGAGGAGATGACATCATGGGTGTGGATGCAGAGCGAACGCTCCAGAGCATTCATACCAACTTTGTGAGACTGACACATAGGGTTCCCATGGTGCAAGTCGAGGACTTGCCTGAGGCTATGCAACGATAGTTGGTGGGTGTACCACGCGCATGGGTGTGATTATTCCGACAGCTAGCTAGAGCCGTAGTGACCTTCCATGATCACAACCCTCCTCCTCCTCCATAGGATTAGACACCTAGGAGTGTATACATTTTGTACTACCGTGTATTATATGTTGGTGGCTCGAAAGCCCCAATTTTGTATCATGACATTATGTATTATCACATTTTGGATGTATATATAAAGCATTTTATGGTGATCAGTTTATTTATTTACATGTGTAAAAATTGTGCTTGTGATTAATTTATTGTGAATGAAACAAATTCCAATCTAACACATAGTTATCATATGAGTCATCAACTTGATTATTATTTCTTGGAATATGTATATATGTTATATTGTCAAATTTTCATTCTAACAATCTCACACGTAAGAATATTCTCAATAACGTTGGATCTCTAACATGGTACAAACCATTGAGCTGTGACACTACTAACTTCGAATCAAGAAGTACCTCAAGAGAGAGAACGCCATTTGAAATGGAATCTCGTAGAAGCTCGATAATGGCACTGTATTCAGCAACATTGTTGGAAGATGGTCGTAGACATACGCCTCCTGAAGACAATACCTGACCCATAGGAGTATAAATCACCCAAGCAGCAGAGGCTGAGTGTTGAGTGTGACGGATTGCACCATCCGCGAATCCTATGTAGGTGGAAGATTCCATTGACATCTACCAAAAGAAATGGAAACTAATCACAAAACCGATCACGATAAGAAAAAGACCTAACTATGCAAAACTGTACAATAATATACAAGAAGCAGCCTTTGCTAAAGATCATGCATAGTATTTCTTAAGATAGAGCCAATTTCTAGGCTCCGCCAAGGCCGTTCCTTCGTAATCCACTAACTCATACGCACCCTTCTCTAACACATGCTTGACCACATAAGGACCACGCCACATAGGATTAAATTTCCCTGCCCCCAAGGGTTCTTTCAATTGAACCCACAAAAGGACCAAGTCTCCTTCACTAAATGCCCTTGGATGGACAGACTTATCATATTGGGCCTTTACGCGACATTTATTGACTTCTAGAGCCACCAAGGCATCCCAACGTTGCTCATCAAGTTGCTCAAGGTGAACCAAGTGCTCCTCCAATGGTGAAGTGTCTGGTAAGAGTTCTACAATTAGCTTCAAAGAAGGAATCTCGCATTCAACCGAAAATATTGACTCCACTCCATGTACAAGTTGATATGGAGAAAAACCAGTGGCAGTCTTAACAGTGGTTCGATATGCCCACAAAGAAGGATATAACATGATGTGCCAATTGTTCTTACTTTGTGTAATGGTTCATTGGAGAATGGATTTGAGTGATTTATTTACGGCCTATACCTGTCCATTCACTTAAGGGTAGTAAGAAGAGGAATGCTCTTGCTTATACCCTAACTTCGATGCCAACTCTTCCATCATACGGTTCTGAAAGTGTGAGCCATGGTCAGTGACAAGCTCTTTTAGAATCTCGAACCAAGTAATAATTTGGTTGAATACAAAGTGGGCAGCTGTCTCACCGTCGAATTTTACTGTAGGCATAGCCTCAGCCCATTTCGTGAAGTAATCAATAGCCACTATAATATGATGGTGCCCCCCAGCTGAAGCTGGGTTGCAATCCATGAAATCAATCCCCCACTTGGTGAAGGGACTGGCGGTGATAATGGGATGTAATGGGGCAGTTTTCGAGCGCATATTACATGCGAACACCTGGTAAGGGTGGCACCTATTGACCGCATCAACACAATCCTTAAAGATCGACGACAAGAAATAACCCGCTCTTAAAATATTTTGAGCTATAGAAAGCCCAGATAAATGACCACCACACGCCCCTCCGTGGCAATCATTCAGCACTACCTCAGTCTCTTCATGAGTTAAACAACATCATAAAATGGAATCTACCCCACAGTGGTACAAAGTGTTATCCACTATGAGGCAGTTCTTAGAGACGTGACGTAATCGTCGTCGTTCATCTTGCGAGAGGTGAGTAGGTGTCTTCAGTGTTTGTAAATATATTATGATATCCCCATATCATGGGTCTAACATTGAGATTTAAGAAGATGTGTTCATCGACAAACGTATCTTCACAAACCAACTCCTCGACCTCGCTCTGGAAATCTGATATAAGCTCTGCAAAAATTAAATACTTCTTCGATTTTGCTGAAACAAACTCGAGGTAGAATTCTTGTAGAATGACAATCCATTTATTATACTTTCCCCCAATCATCCTTTGGGTGAGGACAAATTGAAACGGATTGACATGGGCTACAACCAAGGTCTGGCGAAGGAGAATATAATGTCTCAACCGCTGAACTGCATGTATGGTAGCTAAAGCAAGCTTCTTGACATGAGAATAACGAATCTCTATGTCAATAAGGTTTCAGCTCAAATAATATATGACATGCTCTTGGAGCTCCTCAGCCTCTTGAACCAAAACCATACCAATCGTCTCTAATGACACAGCCGCATATAATAGAAAATCACGACTATAGTCCAGGGGACTAATGACTGGGGCTGATGCTAGGGCTCGCTTGAGTGCATCGAAGGACTCCTGGGCTCGCTCATCCCAATAAAAGGGGGTGTCCTTCTTCAAGAGATGCATGAAGCCTCTGGTCAAATTGGCAAAGTTGACAACAAATATTTGTAAGAATTTTACCATGCCTTGCAAACACTGAAGATGATGAATATTCTTTGGGGGAGACAACTGAAGTATTGCCTCAACCTTCAAAGGGTCGACTCTTATACCCTCTTTAGAAATGATGAATCCTAACAAATGACCTGAATTCACACAAAATATGCACTTATGAGGATTTAATCTAACTGAATAGTGCCGACATATTTCGAATACCAATCTCAAGTGATAGGGATGACACATTCTCATGCGAGAATGAGCAGCAAGGTCATCCAAAAATACTTCAATAATTGACTTGAGATCGTGGAAGATCAAGGTCATTTCCCGCTGAAATGTAGCTCCAGCATTTTTAAGGCCGAAAGGCATTTTTCGATATGCAAACATTCCCCAAGGACAAATAAATGCAGTCTTATGTTGGTCCTTAGGTTTAATCTGTATCTGATTATATTAGGAAAAGCCATCCATGAAGGAGAACACCTCGCTACCCGCACACTCATCCAAAATCTGATCAATAAATGGTGTGGGGAAATTGTCCTTAGGACAGGCACGATTCAAATCACAGAAATCAGTACATATGCGGATCGCTCCCTATTTCTTATCCACCGGAATGGGGTTTGAAACCCACTCTGTCAAGGGAACGGGATAGATGAAACCAGCTTTCAACAGCTTCTCTATCTCTGCCTTAATCGCAGGTGCTTTCCTAGGATTCATCACACGTAAACGTTGTCGAACAAGCTTAGCATTGGGGTCAATATTAATCTCATGCTCGACAATACGAGGGTCAATACCTAGCATCTCATTGTAAGACCAAGCAAAAATATCATGAAATTCCTTAAATATCTCAGTGTATTCTAGAATCTCAGCATGGGAACATTCCGCCCCAATATAGACATTCTCTATCATGCCAGGATTGTGAGAGATGCTGATAGGAATCTTTGAAGATATGTTCACCATGTTTCCATCAGCCATCAAACCAAGAGAGCTTAATGGAACCATAGGAATACCAACTCTCTGACTAAGAACCGCCCTAAAATCCTCACGCTCCAAGCGGTCAAGCTCTGGAAGAAAGTACGATCTATGATGGAGTTCCTCCCATGGTAGCTCAACTCCCGACATAGCCTCGATAATCGCTTCATCTGAAGGGAAAATCATATCAAGGAAATCGTGTGCGTGAGAAGACTGTACTGTCCATGCCGAAAACACATAAGGGTCCTCCTCTTCTGCCCGTGAAGAGGAATGACTAGGCTCTGCAACACACTCGATATTATCTTGATAAACTATCATAGTTGTAGGAAACGGTACGTCCATCATGATGGGCTCACTCGAAGTACTCGGTGTAGGAAGAATCTAAGGATCTTCCATATGAATCGTGCGAAAAGATACCGATCTCATAGATGTCGAAGCCTCATCGAAACTATATCCTATCATAAGAATTGGTGCAGGACAACTAAAGCTTCCCATGAGGGATGGATACATGCCTACACCCACACTCCCAATTGCCAGCTGAGAATGTTCAATGATCGGGGTCGAAGCTCCCGAAGATGCAGTAACAGACGGATTCTTGAATGTCGTTTGATCAATCATTACGATCTTCCCATTATGTGGAAAGCATACAACGCGGAACAGGGAAGAAGAAATGGCTTGCATATTGTACATCCAGTTCCTACCCAGCAAGAGATTGTAGTCAAGGGGCACATCAACCACCTCGACCTCTATCGCAATGGTATTCCCTCCCAAACGGAATTTAAGGGAAGAAAGGATGCCATGCGGCCTAAAAGATCTCCCATCGAACACAGTTAACATGGTCGCTGATTTAGACAGCTCAGGGGAACCCAGACCCTTCCAACAGGATAAAGACATCACAGAAGTAGCAGCACCCTCGTCAATCACAGTGCGCTTGACAATCATATTAAGACATTATATGTGAATCAAAAGAGACACATAGTAGGGAAAGCGAGGCTGAAGTCCTACGGTTTAAAATTTGATCATGGAAGAAGAATCATCATCGCTCACACCAAGGGCAGAAAGAAATTCCTTCCTTTGCGAAGGACAACTCTGAAGCACTTCCAATGTAGACATCGCACAAGGAGTGTGGCCCAAATCCTCGACAACTCAATAGTTCTGGGCGGCTCGAGCATTTGGATTATGCCCTGAACGCTTAAGGAATCCCTTAGGAATGCGAGGTGCAGTCTCAGGTTTATCCATAGGTTTCTCAATATGCAAAGGGGACCCTAGTGGATCAGGTTCTTTTCCTGGGTTGGGTTGTGACAAACCATAATCTTTTGCATGGGTCACAAATTTCGCAGCAGAGACCATGTCAATGCAACCATGACCACTAGTCTCCAGCAGATCTTGATCACCACCAGACTGGTCATGGGACTTCGATTTCATATTTTGATTGTGTGGTAAAGGGTTAGTTAGCATATCTGGGCCCTGTTCCAAGAATCTTGAAGCTTCCTCAATACGAGGGCACAAGTAAGTGAGGTGATCGTCCTTACATAACTTGCAAGGGAACTTAACCTTACGTTTAGCTTGCTTGTCCCCCCCAGCATTCCGGCCGTTCTTGTCATTACTATTATCATTCTCATTCTTATTCCCACCCTTATGATTATTTTTACCCTTTCTTCTATTCTGTCTGGGCTGCTGGTTACCCTTCTGGTCCGACGATTGCACAGAAAGTACACTCGCCGTTTGGGTGGGTTGAGACGAAGCCATAGCTTGTCCTGAAGCAGATTGGTTGATTGACGATTGACTAACTTGTTTTGCAACCCAATCTGTAGGTTTCGCACTTGCACAACCCACAATTCCATCGGCATGTGGTCCAGGTTTGACTTTTGGGTCGAAACTGGAATGCGGAGCATTGGGAATAATCTCATATAACAAACCGGACTAAGCATAGATCAAGTCCAGTTCTTGTGCCCTAAAAATTTCTTGTTCCTCATTCTGCACTCCGGATGTAGAAACATCCTTCGCTATATACGACAATAATGACTTGAGGAACCACTCGAGGAGGAACTCCAGCAGTATAAAGGATTTAATTAACCTCTTCCGTCTACGCCACTCTTGAATGTGATCAGAGATATGTGTGGATTTATCTTGCCGAAATGTCGACAAGAGTTCAGTACCAACGTCATAATGCACCGGTAGCTGGAAGTGATTATGAAAATCCATCGCAAGGTCGTCGAACAAAGCGAAAGCTTCCCTAGGTAACTCTATATACCATTTCGCGACAGGCCCTGTAAGGGTGCGTTGAAATAGTCTCAAACTGATTGAGTCTTGATGTAAGGAATTTGAAGAGAACCATAGGTGAAACGTAGTAACGTGTTCGATCGGATCCTCTCCCGATTTGCCCTTGAACTTAGGTATGTCCGAAGGAAGCTTGGTAGGGACAGCCCACCAATTCGGGTCATGAGCTACAGGATCATTCGTCAATCTCGACAAGTCAGGAAGATTGAGCATCGTGAGGAAAGGGAGCCTAGGATGATGAGGTCAATGGAGCACTCCCTGATTCATATAGGTTTGATTACCACCATGGCCTTGGCCATAGCGCCCTCCTCCCGTATGACCCATATAGGGTGGCGTGGAAGCACCATAGTGTGGTGGACCTTGACTAGTAGGAGCTACAAAGCCGTAATTAGGAGAGTAAGTAGGTTGTTGATACCTGCCCCCATAAGGTGAAGAACCCTGTCCATATTGCATCCCTTGATAAGGTCCATAAGTCATCGCATGTGATGTCCCATGAGACAGTCTGTAGGTAGGAAGATACGCTCCGGAAGTAGGAATATACATACCGAAAGTAGGGATATACGCCCCGAAAGTAGTAACATGACCTCTAGAAGCATGAACATAACCTCTCGAAGCAACGGGCGGTATGTAAACTTGAGACACAATCGGTCTAGTAATTGCAGTATGGACCTGAATCGTAGCCATGTGTCGACTCGAAGGACCATGTGAATAAGGTGGAGGGTGCACATTTGAAGAACTAGGGACAAAGGACAAAGGGATCTGAGTAATCAAGTACGTACTATTCCCTATAGTCAATCGTCTCGGATCTGGTATCCTAATAGGATCACTAACCCTGGACCTAGGAGGAATATGTGATGTAACTTCCACCACCGGGATGGAAGGTACAATGTGACTAGTGCTTCCAAATGTCTCCGCTTGGTAAGGAATGAGAGTGCCCCCAGGCATAGTGTTAGGTTCGAATTTAGATTCGACATGAAATGCCAAATAACGCGTAGGAAAACCAAACATACCATAACTACCATAACTAGTGCTGGCGGGTTCAAAATGAGTCTCAGCATCCTCCGGCCTTCCATACCGGTAACGTGTCAATGGGGAATCAACCCTAGAGTGAGTAGGTCTATCATGCATAGTTCCTATCTCAGAAATCACAGGACCTAACTCAGCCAAGTCGGGTGAAGGATCGTAAGTAGGAGTAAACTCCCCATCGTCTACACGAATGGGAGAAGGTGGTTCAGGAATACCTTCTAAATGGTCTCCCATGGTCTGTGAATCAATGTGCGAAATAGTCCACTTGGATTGTCTAGGTCTCTCTCCCAAAGGAGGAGGAGAAGTAGAAGGTGGAAGTCCTGCTAAATGACGAGAATGGCAAGGAGCTACACCCAAATCCACAATGACTCAAAAAATAGAAAAGACTCTCTATTTACGTAAACCCTAGGCCAACTATCGTTCACAGAGTAATCACTAATAAAATCTAAATCCAAATGCAAGAAAACAAGGGCTGGATAAGTGAGCTCCCAAATGAAGCAGGTATGTCTCGCCTAGGAGAGGCTTGAGACTCCTATACACAACAAGCGGAGGTACGTAACCAATTATTGTGGCCCTCAGCTTCAACGCGTAAAGAGACTGTGCTGTCTGACCCCAACCTGGCTGGGACACCCGTAGAATAACCCCTACAAAGTACCCCCTCAATATCCTAGGTAAGGCCACTAACGTCACCTCAATATAATCAATGCTCAGGCGGACAGTCGCAGGCGGGATTGATCGTATGTGCAGGGTAGCAAAGCCCAAAACTCTTGAAAGAGCCCCCAGATACAAATACAATCCTAGAAATATCTTCGGTGCTACTTAGTTATGACTAGGGGTCATCCCAATCAATAACCGCTCACACTGCCTCGTGCTTAACTCCCTTTTGAGAGGAGGATCCTGAGAAACATTGGTTATACCAAGGATTTCACACACTCACCTAGACAAACATATACATGTTGTTGTTTAGTGATCTTGGAGAATTTACTTACAATGAACTATTCCAAGATCCTACGATCTAAGCTTGTTGGTGCACCCTATAAAAGAAAAGAGTGTAGTTCATTTTAATTTAGCGTTGATTTTAATAGGCTTTATTACTCAAAAGAGGGATATGGTCGTGCAACTAATGGTGTTATGGCACAACATGAAGTAAAATGCACACCTAACAATCAATGCAAATGCATTGTGTCCATGAAAACAGGGTATGCTACTACGTGAAATGCACAATTTTTCTTCAAATGATGAATGCAAGCTTTCCTATATGAAGTCCTAACTAATACTCCAAAGCAAATCTAGTGCAAGTACAATGCAAAATGCAAAATGCAATGCATGATGATAAGCAAATGCTTTTGGATTTTTTGAAATAAAATGAGATGCAAAAAGCAAAATAATGATTCTACAACCCCTAGACTCTGCAAGCACACATAAACAACACTCGAGCAAAGCACTAAGGTAAAATAACTCTAATGCACTAATCTCAAACAAAAAATCGAAAATGCCATGACAAGAACCTTCTTAAAAAGAAAAAATTTAGCCTAAAAAAAACATTTATGGTCAGAAACAGAGGTATAAATAGACTCAGGCAAAGCCAAAGGAGACTCAGCAAACATCAAACTTCACCCAGTAACCATTTAACTTCCCCAAAAGGAAAAATTAAGGGCATACGTGACTGTTCACAGTAAACCCGCGTGTATACTCGGAAATCGAATAGAAACCCACGTGTATATGCAACTGTGAGTTAAAAACTCACGTACAGGAAGAAAGGTGCATAAAATCAAGGAAAACAGACAGGCGGAGACAAACCTCACAACAATCAGACACTACCAGGCATACATTCCCCCAGACCCGACATAGAAACAAGACAGAAAGAGCAATTCAAATTCATTGAATGCCGATAGAACAACCCCCAAAGGACAACTACTAGGAACTCCCCAGCAGATTCGCCAATTCTGTTACGGAGAGAAATTCCTATGGCTTGGGGTACCACAACAGACAGCTTGACTCCAGAAATCAATCCTTTCCAATATGCAATAGAAATTAAATGTCTAACATTAAAGGATCAGACCTCGTACCTTATTCCGGATGGTTGAAGTAGATTCTCGTTGAGCTTTCCAACTTCAGCTTGAATTGATAGATTACTTCCTCAACAATCAAGTAAACAATACAAGCATTCTATATGTTATGGTGTTAGATCTATTCTAGCATATATAATCAATAATGTATAAGAATTTGACATAATCCAATGGGTAAAACATTCATTCAAACACACATTATTGGATAGGAAAAGATATTTCTATTAATATAAATCAGAGATTACAAGATACAACCTCTGTTGGTACATCTGCGAACCGAAGAAAGTGAATCCCCAACTTGGGCCTCCACCACTTCAATCCTCCATCTCTAGATAGCAAGCTCACAAGCAAAAGGAAAGCTTGGGAAGAACACAACAGTGCTCCAAGGGACAAAGGGATGCAGAGTCAAGCATAAGTTCCGTCAACAATGGACTATAGTTTCTTTGCTCTCAATTCTCTCTTATGCCTTCAATGTACCAAGGGGTTCCTTATATAGCTTTTCAAAGGGGTAATGAAAGGTCAAATCCAAGCGATCTCATGGCATAGGGAAGGCCAGGAGTCAAGTGAGTTGGATCCATGTCAAGGAAAACTCCAAAAGGATTTGGATTTTGTACACATCCCGATGTATGCGGTTTTACTGGTCAAACCCGCGTATATACGCGCTTATAGGTTTAAAATTTGCATGTATCATTTTCCTCATGTTTTTAGGGATGGTGAAGGAAACATCAAAGGACAAAAAATGGTCCATGCGGTCTAAGGAGTCTGCAGCGGGAAGGCCATACAAAGTGTGATTCACCTGGAGTGGTGAAATCAGCTATAACAGAGTCTTTCAAGGAATTTATGCATAAGTTCCTAGAAGTATATTTGGACAATTGGATAGTCTATAGTTTACTCAAATACCAGGTGGATCTACTATGGTTAATGTTGGACCAATAATTCCATATGTAGATTTCCTTGAACTTGCGAAAATGAATTTTTTGTGTTCCTTTCGGCAAATTGTTGGGTCACATTGTTTTCCACGACATATTCTTGGTATATCCTACTAAGATTGATGCCATTGCAAATTTACCAGACCCAACTTCTATTAAGAAACTATGATCTACTTTAGGCCATACAGTTTATTACAAATGGTTCATCCACAACTATGATTTCATTACAACTCAATTGGAATAACTTCTTAAAAAGGAGAAAGAATTCATCTGGACTAAAGACTATGAATTTTTTTTTGTAATCCTAAAGGAGAAAATGGTTAACACCTGAATTATTACATTTCCTAATTGGGTAAATGAATTTCATGTCCATGTGGACACCTCAAGTAATTTTCTTAGATTTTTATTGGGGAAACCTGGTGAAGGTGAGATTGACCATCCTATCTATTTTGGAATTTTATTGGGGAAACTTGGTGAATGAGTGATTGACCATCCTATCTATTTTGGAGTTTTATTGGGGAAACTTGGTGAAGGAGAGATTGACCATCTAGTATCTCTTTTGCTAGCATGAATCCCTAATAGTTCCAGCACAACTACACCATGACAAAATGGAAGGATTATTGATGATTTATGCTACGTAGAAGTTCCACCACTACTTGTTGGGAGGACACTTCAATCTCTTCACAGATCATTTGACTCTCGAATATTTAGTGAATAAACATGTGCTAGAAGGATGGATTCACAATTGGTTTCTCTTGTTTTAGGATTTTTATTTTAAAATATTAATTATCAATCCTAGGAAGCATAACCATGGACCTGCTCATATCTCATGACTAGAAACAGGTGAATCTAAAGGACTAATCGATGACCAGTTTCTTGATGTAGCCTTATTTAGAGTTGAAGCCATCCCATATCACTCAGAATAAATTTCTATGTCTCTAACAACATGAATGGCCCCATAATACTATACTGCACCATAGAAATGTCACCTTGGTGTACATGCCATAGAATATAAGTTGAGTGCATGACAACTATGCAAGTTTGGGATTGATGGCATATTATGTCGTTGTGTCTTGGATCATTAAGGATAAGGTATTTTATGGGAATCCCATGCTGGAGTCCCAAGAGACCACTTCAAAGGAAAAAATACTATAATGAAAGTGCTACAATTCAGATTATGGTGGCCAATAATTTTTAAGGATTCTAAATACTAAGCCCGAGCATCTAATGTTTTCTAGCGAGTTGGGAGGCCTTCCCATCGAGACGACCTCCCACTTCATCCAGTTCATACTCTTCAATAATTTTAGAAGTGGGTCATTTATTTCATTGGACATATTAAACCTCTTGTGAAGCACTCAAAATCCCATTATATCTTTATTCAACAGACTACCTAACAAAGTGGGATGAGGAAACACTTGTGCATGATTGTTCCACAAAAACAACAACTTGATTCATCCATCATAATATTGTTACTCACTTTGGGTGTCCCAAAAGTCTTACCAGCAAACAAGGTATGCATTTCATGAGCAACACAATTGCAACATTAACCAAGGAATTTGTAATACAACATCATAAGAGCAACACATACTACCCACAAGAAAATGACACAGTTGAATATTTTAAGAATATTTTGGAAATAGGATTAACTAAGGTATGTTTCACAAATCAAGATGATTGGGATGAATGGGATCCTATAGTACAATGGGAATGCCATAACACAATGAATAAATTACACAAGAAAAACCATTTCCAACTGGTGTATAGAAGAGAACCAATAGTTCCTACCTAATTTGTTGTTCCTGGTCTGTACATCATGCATCCCACTTACAAGTTTTAAATTTGATAAATCAAACCATAGTGGTCAAGGGAACCCAATGTCTTTAGTTGTTTATCACCATCCAAAATTCACATCACACCACCAGTTTAGTTGTCTAGTGCCAAATAGTCATTAAGGCATTATTATACTAGTTCAAACCCTCACATTTAAATACTTATCACATCTTGTGAAAAAACGTTGGTTTAGATCTTCTCATTTAAGGTTTGAGAGTGTCAAATCCCCACTACATATTCCATTAATGAAGTGTCAAGTCCACCTGATGTCATGATTAAACATTAAAAGAAGCTAAATCCCACTTTGTTAGTCACTTTTCACCTTTGAGGATTGAAGAAATTTTTAACTAGATCCCTCATTGAAACCATAGTAGTGTGAGAAAAGAACTCCACAACCCACAACTCATATTATATACTAATGTCATCTCCTAGACATGAGGAAAGTAGCAGCAGCTAAGGGATCTGACAACAAGGATGCAAAAATGTAGAAAGAAGTAATTCACATAGATTCAATGATCCCAAGGTTGAGATTATTGGGGATTTGTAGGGGAAATTTGACCAAACACGTTGGTCAACTGTGATTATTCATATGGGGATATTTATCCTGATATGAGCCCCAAGTTCTACATGGACTATGTTTTATTCGAGAATGGGTATTTAGTCCCAACCTGGAAGCCTGCATTTGAGCTGTTAGATTTTTATCAATTAGAAAATATGATCTTAGAATATTATCTGAGAGAATAACATGCACAACAATCAATCATAAGAGACAATAGACACAAATATTTTCCTCAGGAAACCATAAAGGAGAAAACCCCGCAACTTCCTCAGAGATAGAATGAGCACCAATGGCAGCAGTAAAACCCAAAGACAAAAATATGATCTCCAACAATTGTTCTCTCTCTCACTTATGTGAGATCCTCTTCTCTCACCTATGCGCTAAAGTTGGGTGAGTGTGTGTGAAAAATAGAGGGGCTCACTCTCTATTTATACTAGTTTCCGACTTGACAATTACTTACCAGGGTCAATTTCTCTGGGAGGGTCTAATAACCATAGTGCCCCACAACTGTAAGGACTTTTCCCCCCCATCAACAAGGAGGGTTAACCTCTATGAATTTACATGACTTGATTACATTAATGACTCTCCCGATAGGAACATCGGGGACCAATGAAATACAATATATGAAATATACAAGTGAATACATTCTGAAGTTAGAAATACATCAACACTCCCTCTTAACTAGGAAGGTATTATCTTGACACAATTCATCAGCACAAGTATTCGTCATTGGATCATCATCAAGGATGGATAATCACTAGGTCACCATCAAATATGGATCATCACTGGATCATCATCATCATCATTTCTCTAACTGTCTCGATCAAATGGTGCTATCTATCAATTCTACTCATCATTGGAAGTTCTACAGAGCCAACCCTTTTTCATGTTGGTTGTAGGCCTAGAATCCATGTAGGTCTTCATCTTATTCAACACTTATATATGACCATGGGAGGAACACATCCAACATCCATGTTAGAAAGGCTCACCAAACACTTATATCCATCCATGGGAGGAACACATCCAACATCCATGTCATAAAGGCCCAACACTCACATCTAACCATGGGAGGAACACATCCAGCATCCATGTCAGAAAGGCCCAGCACTCACATCTAACCATGGGAGGAACACATCCAGCATCCATGTCAGAAAGGCTCACTCAGCACTTACATCCACCAGCATGGTAGGACCAACCTACTCCCATATGGGAAATGCTCTGCACTTACATCTGACCATGGGAGGAACACATCCAAGATCCATGTAAGAAGGGATCTGCACTTACATCTAATGATGGGAGGAACACATCCAGCATTCATGTCAGAAGGGTTCTGCACTTACATCTGACCATGGGAGGAACACATCCAACATCCATGTCAAAAGGGATCTACACTTACATCTGACCATGGGAGAAACACATCCAACATCCATGTCAAAAGGGCTCTGCACTTACATCTAACCATGGGATTAACACATCCAACATCCATGTCAGAAGGGCTCTACACTTACATATGACCATGGGAGGAACAAATCCTACCACCATGTTAGAAAGGCACACGGACTCATCACTTCCCCTTGGAAGGAACCTCGATTTGGAGAACACCAAGCTTCTCCTTGAAGTATTCAAACTTCACTCTGGCCAATGTATTGGTCAACACATCAGTTATTTTCTCATCTGTCGCAACATACTGAAGCTTCACTGCTCCTCTCTGCACCATATCCTTGATATAGTGATATTTGATCTTGATATGCTTTGACTTGTCATGGAACACCGAGTTCTCTGACAACTTCACACAACTTTGGTTGTCACAATATATACAAGTAGAATCCAAATTGAGATCAAACAAATCAGATAGTAGCTTCCTCAGCCACACTACCTCACAACTAGACAAACAAGATGCGACATACTCTGCTTTGGCTGTACTCAGTACCACATAGGATTGATTCCTAATAAAGCAAGAGACCACACCTAATCCCATACTAAAGAATCACCCTAAAGTTCTCTTCCTATCAATGGCACTGCCTCCCTAATCCGAACCCACATAACTTTCCAAGTTAATATTTTGATTCACCTCATACTTGAGCCCATAATCAACTGTACCATTTAGCTACCTCATTGCATGATTTACAACCATCAGGTGAACATGTCTTGGATACTTCAAGAACTGGCTCAATGTGTTCACAGCTAAGCAAATATCCGGTCTCGTATTCGTCAGGTACATCAAGGACCCAATCATCTGACGAAACATCATGGAATCAACAGACTCTGGTGAAGCATCACTCAATAGATTCATGTTCAATGCCATAGGTGTGTTCATGGACTTTTAGTCCATCATCTCGAACCTCTTCAAGATATCCATTGCATACTTCCCTTGTCCTAGGGATATTCCATTCGCATTCTGCCACACCTCCATTCCTATCAAGTAGTGCATCATATCCAAGTCCTTCATCTCGAACTCGGTAGAAAGTCTCCTTCTTGCAACTTTAAAGAGTTCCTCTTTTCTTTTATGAACAATTCATCGACATATAACAGGAGCATCACTGGTATTCCACCTTCAACCTTGAAGTAAATGTTGGAATTCACTTTACTCTTAGTAAAGCCTAGATTCATCAGTAATCTGTCCATCCTATCATACCATGTCGAACCTCAGGATTTTCTGCAGTCACTCCCTCTGAAGAGGAGCATCATTCTCCCTTTTCCTTTCGTAATATATGCATTGAAACATTTTGCTTCATAGTGACAAGTAGTTTCCTCTACTAGTAATATTCTATGTATCCATCTAGGGTCATTGGATACCAATATCCTCTATCTTGAACCTTTTCAAAAGTTCTTCTCGCACCCATCTGTGAGCTTGTCATCCTCTATAGGATTTAATCTTCAACCTTGTAGAAAAGGTTAAGATCTTCATCACTCTAGCTGATATTCAAGCTCCTCATGTATGTGTTATCCCATGGGTTCCTTTTGAGCTCATACAAGGACTTCTTTAATTTGCACACATGAGTCTGACTGTCATGTGTTTTAACTCCCACTGGCTCCAAATGTTTCTTCGTAGTCTATGCCTTCTTTTTGTGAGAAGCCTCGTGCTACAAATATTTCCTCGTATCCCACGATGTTTTCATCTATTGCATGATGGATCTTGTAGATCCATATGGAAAATACTACAGACTTCCCTTCAGGTCTCGATACCGCATCCTAGACATCATTCTTCTTGAACTAGTGCACTCCTTCCCTTTCTTCTTGGCTATTTATTCATAGCTGGAAGGTTCTCCATCAATAATGTCACTCAACAGTGTCGCATAACTCCACTGTGTTTGAGACCTCTTTCTTTATTTGAAAGTATCATCATATTATTCTTCATCTTGTATTATTTCTCGAACTGTTGTCACTTGTACTTTGGAACAAGTCTCATCCTTCTTTTCTTGAAGGTGATTGTACGCAATCTTTCCTACAAGTCAAATGCATTAGTTGTATGGTTAGAAAAATTTCATAAGGCATATTCATAATGGTGAATTCTTATGCATAAAGATATAATCATGCAACTATTTTAGCCAATACAACATTCATCCATATCTCACGGAAACTTTCTAGATGCCTTCCATCTCTACCATGACATCATTGAGATTGTGCACTAATCCAATATGTCAGCAAAGAGTTTTCATTTTAGATAAGTAGAAATGGAGAGTTGTATAAAACCATGGGCTACTTACCCATCACATGCATATTAGTAGTATACTGTCATTAATACAAAAATTCTATCATGTATAACACATCAACTGAATATAAACAAATGCATAACAATATAATATCATGAAATGACAATTGAATACTTATCTTTATTTGTTTCATGGGTAGACTCCTTCTTGAGCCTTCTGTTTCATCATCTTCTTCATTCATGACATCATCATTTCTTATCCAAATGCTAAGATGGATAAGAGGTTCTTCAAGAATTGAGTCCCTCATATTCCTCATTGCTTGAGGGATCTTCAGTTGCTCCCATATTCTTTTCTATTATTATGAGTCAAGCTTCTTCTTGTGTGCGCTCTTCCCAGAGTCTATTGAAGGTAATCACTCCCTTCTGGCACACATTCCTCGAATGAATGAATCCCATGATCCTGGGAGGCCAATCAAGGTGGCTATAACAATATCTTATTCTTCTTCGATTGCTTCGTCATAGCATTGAACAATTTCCTTTGGTGTCTAGAAGGATGACACATGATGAATGAGATGATCTTTAATAGAATATGAAATGATTCTCTTGGCTCTAGCCTTAGCCTCATCTCCATGTGGCTCCTAAAACTTTCTTACTGAAATACTGATCCAAGTCAATTTCTTCAAGGATCACAGAGTTCCTATACTTCTTTTGATTTATATTATTCCCTTCAAAATAGTTTGGTCAATGAATCAAACATATTTTTAGGTTTCTTTAGGGAAGACACTTGTGGTATAAGGTGATCCTCTTGGCCTTAACCAAGTTTTTCTTGTGTAATGCTTTAGCCTCATCTCCCTCTGGAACTGGAACCTCTCCACTTATGTAGGTGTCCAATTCATTTTCTTCAAGAACCAGTGAGATCCTATACTTCCATGCTTGGAAGTTATTAGTTTCACCAAGCTTGTCATTAAGCTGATGTGATTATTCATTTTGAAATAAGAACCTCGAATGTAAATAGAAAAATATTAGATCTTACCGATTTGAGGTGTCTTTCCTGGTTCCGAATCTGGCTAATCTAGGGTTTGTCAGAGAAACCCTATTTTTAAAAAACTTGGAATCTTTCAGATCTAATTGGATAGAAATATGCACCTTCTCAAATCGATTTGTCCAATGTACTCCTTTTCTAAAAACAGTGGAGGGAAGCTCTTAGAACCGGAAGCCCTAGTTTTCCAACTTCTTCTACAGAAATGTCTGATATTTTTTTTGCGGTATCTCCAAAACTGCTGCTCCTCTATGTTTGAAATTTCATACTGAGGTATCCTCGTAAGTTCTCTTTTCAACACCATAGTTTTGAGCAGATTTGGTTTCACCAATCAGAACTTATGAGAGTTTTCCCACGGTGACTTATTTTATGACTGTTCAGCATAGCGAACTTGTACAAACAGCCACGTGTCATTGTTTCACCTTTTGGGTATGAAAATGTTACCACGGAAATTAAATTCCATGCCTTATCTAGAAAATCTTGAAAAATCTCATTTGGATCTTCATATCTCGAGAAATAGCAATTATCCCAAGGTGTCCTGTTTAGGGATGAATCCTGGGATGGGATGGAACCCTGATTTGGAGGAATCATATCTCCCAGAATATAGCGAATATGTGGCGAAAAATTTACATAGGGTACATCAGGAATTTTTCTTCAGCCTGTAAAATTTTTGGCTCCTGATCCTTCTCCAATATCGAGATATAGCGAGTGTACCAAAACTACAAGTCTTATTATTTTAGGGTTTTTTAGGCCCGAGGTCAAATTAGGGTTTGAATTTCCCAAAGTTTTACCCCACCAAAATTTTTGATCTTGGTCTCGAAATTTCAATTTTGAGGAGGAGAGAAATCCTATGCTAGGGTCACTCAAAGATTCCTCTTCTGTGAAAAGCCCTAATTTCCCACAGCAGTGACAAGTCAAAAAAATGAAAATGCCCAGAATCAAATTCTTCTTTGACAGAAAGATGCGCCCTTCAATGGAGAGTTAGCCTAGCATCCTTTTTTTGATGATCTATGGAGAGAGACCCAAAAACTAAGAAGCACTAGATTCTATAGCTACACAGTGTCTTCTTCTCAGGTTAGCTCTGATACCATGTTGTATTTTTATCAATTAGACAATATGATCTTAGGATCTTATCTAAGAGAATAACATGCACAACAATCAATCACAAGAGACAATAGACACAAATATTTTCCTCGGGGAAACCATAAAGGAGAAAACCCTACAACTTCCTCAGAGATAGAATGAGCACCAATAATAGCAGTAAAACCCAAAGACAAAAAGATGATCTGCAATAACTATTCTCTCTCTCACTTGTGTGATCTCCTCTTCTCTCACCTATGCGCTATAGCTGGGTGTGTGTGTGTGACAAATAGAGAGGCTCACTCTCTATTTATACTAGTTTCTAACTTGACAAATAATTACAAGGGCCGAATTCTCTAGGAGATTCTAATAACCCTAGTGCCACACAACTGTGGAGACTTTTTCCCCCCGATCAACAAGGAGGGTTAACCTCTATGACTTTACATGACTTGATTACATTAATGATTCTCCCGATAGGAACATCGAGGACCAATGAAATACAATATATGAAATATACAAGTGAATACATTCCAAAGTTACAAATACATCAACATGAGACACTAAGGAGCTCCACCTTGATGAACCTAAAGGACTAACCATGTTTTGCATGATAAGAGAAGTTCTCAAAATCACTAAATTTATGATTAGCAGGGTGCATGACCATTCCATATGGCAAGAGTTCTAGTACTCAATTCATGTCGATGATGTCCACATATTTATGGGGTTGTCCATGACTGGCAAGGATTTCTCTACAACATTCTAGGGAGAACACAAGAGAAATAGTACATTTCCATAGCTAATCCTATATGACTGATATGGCACAATGTGCAGAGGAAAGGGTGCCATTATCATGGAAATTAACATCCAATAGGTGAATATTTCCTAACATGTCATTTCTAGTAGGGAAATGAGGAAATATACAAAGGGAGAATGCATGCATGATACCATCTCATTAGTGTAATTCTATGCCCATTGTATCCGCTTAAATTGGTGCAAGTAACTCATGTGTGAATTTTTCTAGGCCTGCGCTAACACACATACATTCAAAGGGTATTTCATATTTGGACACTTATTGGTGGCCATTATGACGTGGAAATGGAATCCACCAAAGGGGTGTGAATCGCCACCCACTTCAAACCAATAATTCGAATCACAACACTTCCACCTATGGAGGATTCGTCACAATGAAACTGATGCAAGTTTCAATGACAATGCCTTTAATCAGTACACTGATATGGTGTCAATTGTCGATATCAGGATTCTGTGACAGTTAGTTAACAACTAATTAACTGAAAAACTGTGGTTCAGAATTGAACAAGATCATACCTTCTTGCATTTGTGAGGATTTGAGCCATAATATTTCAAGTTAATTGTGCTTCCCTTTTTCATGTCTCCTGCAATGTTTAACAGAGAATTTACCAGCTCACTAGGTGTCACCACCATGGAGACATCCAAAGATACTGTATATATCTTCCCCTCTTCTGTGTTTACAGTTGGATAAAAGTGCAAGGTGGATATCATTGTTGCAATATATTCATTTGATCTTCCAAACACAACCATGTTTTCGTGTCCCCGTCCAAATAATACTAGTTGCAAATAATGTTTCACCAACCTACTACTCCCCTAGGTTGAGGTGGAGACATAAATTTTGTAATAAGGGATATATAGGACCCAAAAATACCTTAGTTTACAATATTTACATTAAAATGGGTCAAATAAACAATAAATATTCATAAAATAAGGTGGCATTGGTTCATGAAGACAATTGGAAGCTTGTGGAGTCTTTGGGTGACTAGATTCCCCTGCACACCTGGCATGACCTTCATCCAAATTCGAACCCATGAGGAATGTAACATTATTGAAAGGTTATGTGGTGTCACATGGCCTATAATGAGAAAAGGTATTCAAATTAAGAGAGGATATTAACTCCCATGGAAGAAGAAGATACTAAGAATACAATGGGTGCCACTTGGAAGGAGATTCCATGCACTCTATGGTGACTCTATGACAACTAATGATGGAAGATTCTATGGAAAACATGAAAAATTCAGACCTGATTGCAATATATGAAAAATATGATATGACAGGGCTAAAAATATCCACCAAGAGGGTGCATTTTGGAGTTAGAGTCAGCCATTCGAATTGGGGAAAGAATTGGAGCATGAAGAAGAGGACAAGTGTCAAAAGAGTTACTAAACCACTAAGATGAGTTAGAGGAATCCCATGGAGGGAAATTCAACATTAGGAGGATTCATGAATTTAATAAAGTAATTTCATGAGGAATTATAATGTATTTTTATCATTTTTAATTGGCCTTTGGAATTTTGGAGAGCTTTTGCTTGTCCATTGCACGGTGAGTGTTCACTCTCCCCACTTGTGAACTAATTTTGAGGGAGTTGGAGTCCTTTCCAATTGGGTTGATGGAGAGGCCATTAAGACCTCTAATTGGAGATGAATTAAGGTGTTTTATTTTCAGGTTTAATTCCATACAGTTCGAGTTCTCGTCTACCTCCCTATTCTCTCATTCCTTCTTCTTCATTCCCCCATACTCTCATGTTGACGACGCACTTGTTGGAGTGGTTCTTGATATTTGATGCGTCCATTTGATGCATAATATGGGATACATGATTTATGTATCTTTAATTTTATTTCCATATTCTCTGTAACTCGAAATCCAAGAAATTAATATGTAAAACGCTTGCATTCTCATGCCATTAAATCACTAGTTGTCATGAATTTGGATTCCATCTTGAAAGAGTTTTATATCATATTTGTATGAGGGTTCTTATCTAATTTTGATGATTTTGGGGACTAAATATATGATGTAAAACTCCATGCTTTAATTTTCACATTCTATGTACCAATAAAATCCCATGTGAAAAGTTTGCATTCTCATGTCATTGAATCACCCGTTTTCATGAATTTGGCTTCAATCTTGAAGGAGTTTTATATCATATTTGTATGAGGTTTATTATATGAGTTTTATGATTTTGTGGGAATCCATATATTATGTATGAATATGTAATTTCATTTCCATATTCTATGCAGCTCAAAATTCAAGAAACTCATGTGTGAAAAGCTTGTATTCTTATGCTATTGAATCTCTAGTTTTAATGAGTTTGGCTTCAATCTAGAAGGAGTTTGATATCAGATTTGTATGAGGGATTTTATTTGATTTTATGATATTTTAAAAGAAATATTTATTATTTATATTACCACTTTATTTCATGTTACTCTAAGAACCATCTATTCTACTTTCCATGTGTCAAATTTGAGCTAGTAATGCAATTTCCCCTTAAGCAATTTCCATGAAAGTTACCATACAAATGTTGCACATCATAATCAGTTTGCAGATATTAATAAACATGGTTAATGATACAAAATTATGTATTATATTCATCCCCATAATATTTTCTCAAATTTTGTAGTTTTGTACTTGAGTTGGAGAGCCAAATTGGCCTCCACCCCTAGGGGGATTTGACCTCAATTTCCTAGGAAATTTACACTTTCTCTCCTTATACCCAAACCAAGTTGCATAAGATTAAATTGAGATAAAAAGTCTTCATAGGTAATTTTTTAATTTTATAAGACTCAGTATACCCTTTCATTTCAAATTTGATACCATTTGGAGTCATTTAGAACCCATGATAGTCTTGACTAGTAAAGCAAAAAAAATTGCCCAAATTGCACTTTTTTTCAAAAATTCAAATAGGGACACTACAATGGTTTCATAGTATGGTATTGGAACCTTTTTAATTTATCTATTAAATTTTCCTGATTATTATCTCCCTTCATTAGATTCTGAAACTGAAGACATTGTTAGTGGAAGAGAAGAAGGTGAAGAAGTCAATTCTAAACTAGGAGTAGAAGTTATGGATGATGAGCAATTTAGGACATTCATAAAGTCATATTTTGATTATATGATGAATCATATTATGAAATGGTTTGAATTTATGGCTAGACAACTTGGGGGTAAGATGGAAACAAGGGGGTAGTAGTAGTTCCCCATCATGAAGAGAAGAAGACCTATGGGGAAACTATTTTCTCAAGGACTGGACCTCACAATAAACCCCATGAATTAAAGAATTATAATACACCTACAACTCCTAATTTTTTAGATTCTAAGGAGAACCTTTACACTCACGGAATGAAGTAGTAGATGAGTGGAAACAACTAAGTGACAATGTATGTTCCTAACCACCATAAGATACTCCTATGAATGAATTAGAAATATTGAGAGAAACATGTAAGACTTTTCCCCAACAATATCAAGGATATATATATTTGATGGGAGGGCCACATAATACCACTCTTTTGAAGACTTTGTTGAGTGGGTGTTTGGATATAGGCCTAATAGTGCATATGTGAACTCATTAAGGAATAATCAACAATCCACAAGTATGGAGGAGACCAAGGAGCCACCGAATTCTGTGGGTGGTGAAGCAGAAGAATCATTACATCAAGAGGATCGAAGAATATGAGTAAACATCACATGAGAATGAAGAATATTCCCTTGAAACTATTGAATATCATTCCGAGACACATTCTATTGTGGACATGGACCAAAGAGCATCTATTGATGGATTCTTGAATTATGAAGGAGTACCTATTGATGGGTGCTCACACCTCTATGTTTGTGACATAGAGAACACTTTTGAAGATGTTTCTGCAATAAAAGTTTCTCATGAGCATGAATATGAATACCTTGTAGCAGATAATGAAGAACCAAGATCAACTTACCCATCACCACTTGAGCTTCAAGAATTTGATCAATTAAGAAGAAAGAAGAAGAGGAGGTTCCTCAACAAGAATTTTTTTTTCTTGAAGGCTAATTGAGGATGGATGAAAATAATATTCAAGAGGCCTTAAAGACTCTCCATTACACATGATTCAGTCTCGAAAATTTGTTGGAGCATGGAGGAGAAATATTCCATGGAGGACATCGAGAAAATTCAGAAGGCAATATCCAACATCAAAGGTAATATTTTGAATTTTCTTTTTGATAGAGATTATTTAATTGAGCTTTTGGTTTGTATCATGTAATAACCTTGAATAATGTGGAAGATAATGAAAATCTCTAAAATGAGTTGGACTCCACCCAAAATGCACTCCAGAAATATATGGTGCAGATTGGGAAACTTCAAGAGAGGTTGCAAGGGTCCTTTATATTAGAATGTGAATTCCATATAGATCTTCAAGTAGATATTTCTAATAATGTTTGCAGAAAAATAATGGAGAATGAATATACAAACTGAACAAAACAAACCACACAGGAAACATACAAGTATTTCTCAGGAATTTAAAGTATTATTCACAATAATAATATCTAGTGTTACAATAGTTTACATAGGAAAATAGTTCGAATGCATGACATGCAATTCGAATCTATCTAGTGGATATGGATATAGCTAACTAACCATCTAACTCATGGTGTCTCAATCAATGTCAGCGTCCAACAGATCAACTCCCAGATGTCCAACAACTCAAACAATCAGTGACAGCTAGTTAACTTAATGCAACTGAGTGTGGTAGGTGGGAAAAGGCACCTACTCCACATGCAGCCATGCATTATCCATGCAAAGATTGCGCTAGCTAACTATTTGTGAACTAACTAAAAGTAACTGGGGACTAATTGAGACTAACTAGTACTAACTCCAAGTCACTAAAGTAGGTTGGTGTCGGGACTCCCAGTGGCTCCTAAAATGTAGGGATTGGTTTAGGAGGCGCCCAAACTGATGCATGCACATGCAGTAAGTGGCAGTTAACCTATAGTAGTGTTCTCCACACTCCAGTGACTGGAACATGTGGCCCCATTAGGCCAAGTGGACCCAATTAATTAATTAAGGTTCATAAGTTAGGATAAATAATCTAATAGATAGTATGGTCAAGGGAGGATTAATAATCCTAACACCCCCTTGAATCCTAAATTGGACAACTGTGGGCCCTAGTAACAATACCATAGGTCACCCAAATACAATCTAAAATATATAATTTTTCTTAATACAATCGAGGAAATAGGGGAAACCTCATGGGAAAAAAAACCCCTCAAAATAAGCAAAAATACAAATTTTGAAAAAACTTATGAAAATATTTGCCGCTACTATGCAGCAACAGTATCTTGGTTCTTCTGTATAGTTGAACCCATGAATCCAAACAACATGCTTATGTCTGGAGGAATATTCCTCTTTGGAAGAAGAACAATGCACTCAACTGAATCAGAAATATAAGCAGTTGCACGGTGAAAATTGGACCCATGTAGAGTAGCTGAAATCATCTAAAGAGAGAGAAAAGGTGCTTAAGAATTAAAACCATGTGAATAACACCCAATAAACTGATATATTGTAGCCTTTAACAGAAAACCATGAGTGTTAAAATCAGCCTCAAGTGTTAGGAGCAAGTGTCTAGGCAGATGCAGAATGTCTTCCTCTTTACTAGTTCTGTGAGGAGATGAGCATGTGACCAAAGGTAGAGAAGCCCTGGGACTATGGAGAGCGATTTATTGAGCTCCATAATCTAATATAGCTTCATAAATATCCAATAATTCACAAAATATAATATCAGCAATCTCATAAGAGAAAACTAACATCGAATCCTCGGCAGAAAAATTGAAGGAGACCTGCAGTGCTTGATTTCTCACACCAAAATTGATGACACATGTTACAAGAAATAATGTAAGCTCTTGAATCTTAAAAAATGAACCAAATATTATCATATCATAAAATAAATCATATCCAAAAAGGTTCATATCAGATCCAAAACTGTGAAGTGAAATCAAATCCCCAACAACAATTTTGAAGGAGACTTGTGGTACTTGATTTGTCACACCAAAATTGATGAAACCAGCTACAAGCAGTACTAAAAGCTCATGAAACTGAAATATTGAACCAATTAATATCATATAAGATCTAAATAATATCATATCAGATCCAAGTAATTCCATATCATATCCAAAAGTGTTGAATGAAATCAAATCCCTAGCAGCAATTTTGAAGGAGACTTGCAATACTTGTTTCTTCACACCAAAATTGATGAGAACAGCTACAAGTAGTACTGAAGGCTCATGAAACTAAAATATTGAACCAATTAATATCATATCGGATCCAAATAATATCATATTAGATCCAATAAAGTTCATATCATATCCAAGAGTTTTCTCCACCGAGATGGTAGATGCACAATTTTCTCCTTCTTCAAAATTCTGAATATCGGTGCAAGCAATCATGTAGAAATTTGCTGGAAGCTCAAGATCAATGAGAGTGAATGGATCACTCTTGAAACCTGAAATTATTTCCAAAATATCCAAATATTTACAAAATATAATATCAGCAAAATCATGAGAAAAAATTGACATCAAATCCCCAGCAGGAGTTTTGAAAGAGATTTTTGGTACTTGTTTCTTCACACCAAAATTGATGAGAACAGTTACAAGTGGTACTGAAAGATATTGAACCCTAGAACCAATTAATATCAGATCAGATCCAAATAAGATACAATAAATTCCATATCATATCCAGGAGTGTGCTCCACTGAGCTGGTAGATGCACAGTTTTCTCCTTATTCAAAACCTTTGAAAGAGATTTTTGGTACTTGTTTCTTCACACGAAAATTGATGAGAACAGCTACAAGCGGTATTGAAATTTATTGAACCTTAGAACCAAGTAATATCATATCATATCCAAATAATATCATATCATATCCAATAAACTCTATATCATATCCAAGAGTGTGCTCCACCGAGATGGTAGATGCACAGTTTTCCCCTTTTTCAAAACCCTGAGCATCGGTTCGTGCAATCATGTAGGAATTTGTTGGAAGATATAGATCAATGAGAGTGAATGGATCACTCCTAAAATCTGAAATTATTTCCAAAATATCCAAATAATTACTTATCTTCACACTAACAACATCATTAGAGACAGAGAAATCAAATTCCTCACCCTTTCCTGGAGAAATCACTGATAAACTATGCACAAAATTTATAATAGAAGAATCACTGGAGAATTTTTGCATAGAATGGAAGGAGAGATTTTCTTCAAAAAAAAAATATTTGAATGTCTTCTTCTAGATCATCCATGTGAGGAGATGAGATATCATATATCTCATACACTTCCGGAGCAGCAGGATAAGGAGTCACTCCAAGGAGACTTTCTTCAATTTGAATTGACTATGAGGAAGATTTTGCTTCTTCTTCATCTTGAACAATTTCATCAGAGAGAGTAGCTTCTACTTTTGAGTAAATAACTCTTGTGGTTCTGAATTTTCTCCCCATATTTCTATAACAATCATCATTGTGCTTCCCAAAGATTCTATCCATTTCTATCTAGAGATCCTTTGGGTATTCTGTAAACTCAATAATATCTATAAGCAAGCTTCGAGAAAAAGTACCACATATTGCTCCATAAGCTCTGTGATAGTCATTTTTCCAGTCTTTCTCATATTCATAAGAATATTTACCAAGGCCCATAGATATCTTGTCTCTTCAGAGATGCAATCATCTTCAACTTCCATTCTGATTATCTTGTTGATGGAGTAAGAAGAGGAACTGATAATATCGAATCCATATGAAGTTGAACCTGCAAAACTAAAAATATTTGAATTGTTAGAATCATGCATTTCCTCTTGACATGAACATATTTTCAAGGTCCATCACTCCATCTCCGCTGCTCTGAATAAATCTAGAGCTAACAAATCATCATAGGGGACTTCTATGAAAACCCAATTGCTTCTGATGTTCGATGGGGAGAAACAAGCATGAAACCTTCCTGAGAAGGCTCTGATACCATTTTATAATTTGAATGCCATATATATATTCAAGAAAATAGTTCTAATAATATTTTTAGCAAAAGAATGGATAATGAAGATACAAACTGAACAAAACAAACCACACAGGAAACATACAAGTATTTCTCAAAAATTTACAGTATCATTCACAATAATAAAATCTGGTGTTACAATAGTTTACATTGGAAAATAATTCAAATGCATGACATGCAATTCGAATCTATCCATTGGATCTGACTGTATCTAACTAACTATCTATCTCATGGTGTCTCAATCAATGTAGGAGTCCAACAGATCAACTCCCAGATGTCCAAAAACTCAAACAATCAGTGGAAGCTAGTTAACTCAATGCAACTGAGTGTGGTAGGTGAGCAAAGGCACCTACTCCACATGTAGCCATGAATTATCCATGCAAATATTGTGCTAGCTAACTCTTTGTGAACTAACTAAAAGTAACTAGGGGCTAACTGAGACTAACTAGTATTAACTCCAACTAACTGAAGTAGTTTGGTTCCAAGACTCCCAGTGGCTCCTAAAATGCAGGGATTGGGATAGGAGGATCCCAAACTGATGCATGCACATGCAGTAAGTGGTATTTAACCTCTAGTAGTGTTCTCCACACTCCAGTGACTAGTACATGTGGCCCCATTAGGCCAAATGGATCCAATGGTACTAGTGGACCCAATTAATTAATTAAGGTTCCTAAGTTAGGATAAATAATCTAATAGACAGTATGGTCAAGGGAGGATTAATAATCCTAACAATTTACACCCTCCTACATATCAAACAATCATTCAATTGTTGAAATAATTTATGTTACAAACGAGGAACCTCATGTGATGGTGGAACATGAGGTGCATGTTGATATGCAGGTGCTTGAAGAGGCTACATTCAAAGAAGAATAAAACCAAGCACTTGTTCTTATTCAAAGGTATTATGATTTTCCTCTTGGTGAGAGTTGCAAAGCCTTGGAGGAAGCGCATGATCTATCAGCAATTGGACCAGCCAATGATGGAGAATATGCATCCAAAATTTTGATGGGTAAGAGTTGGAAAGAGGTAAGGTTGGTTCATAATTCTTCACGGTTTATTTTTTTTGGTGCCACCCAAGGAGCAGGAGGTTCCCACATTTGTTTGTGATGAATTGATTAAAGCAACAACTCCCTTCCATATGCAAAAGAGGCATTAATTTGCATCTGTTTATTCCTCCCTCATCCACTTTAACCATTTGAGTGGAACTAATGATAGAGATTTGAGCCATTGGAGTTGTGAGCGTGGGGAAGCCTCAAGCTTTCCTTTTGGACCTTTCAGTTAGGGTGTTTGTTCATACATTGATTGGGTGATTAGACACATGTTGGAGTTGAACACCCACTAGGGTGAAATTCTTGCTTGCATTTGAAAATACCTCATGAACACACCATTTTTCTTTTGTAAGCAATGGCATGGGCATCCATGGTTCTTTGATGATGCCTTCTTATGAAATTTTAGCATGAGTCTTAATGATGTGCACTTTCATGCCTGGTTGAAAAGACTCATTTTTATTTGGATTTACATTCCAAAGTTGCATTATTTTTGGGGGAGTTGCACATAAATTTTGTTTTACAGTGGGAGTGATAAACTTCCACCAATGTATTATGATTTTTCCATCCCTCTTAATGATGTACTCTTCTTGTTGATCATGATGTTTGGAAGGATGCATGCAAGGTAGTTGGATCCATGAATTCTCTCACCTAATGGCATGGGTTGGAGAGAACTCCTATTTTTCGGAGTGCAATACAAGAAATGGGACCCTGGGGTCATTTTTTTTTGTTTCAATACAAGCAATACAAGCACTCCTATTTTTTTTGTCTCATTGGTTTCAATTTTTTGGGTAGCAAGAAGTATGGGGGTTGAGTCACCACTTGAGAATGTGATTGTAATCACATTAGTAAAACAGGAAGAATGGTGGTTCCTCTTTGAAAATTTCTTGGAATATTGAAAACTCAAAGTTTGGAAACTCAATTGAAACTTCAAAGAATTATACAGTGATACAAAAAAGGGTTGAAATTTCAGAAAACGCTTTCCAAAATATGGAGGTAAATAATATTTGTGGAATTTTTTTTTGATGGAATTAATTAAGATTTTCATTTTTAGTGGTGATGTTACATGAGATATCAATATAAAAAACCCACATCTCTTTAATTTTGAAAACACAAAATTGCAGCACATGAGTGCCACTACTCAAAAGGAAGCTAAATAAAATTAAGGAGCAAAACCATAAGAGATTACTTGGTGCAATGGAAGGAGTTACCAAGTAAGGATGGATAATGGGAAGATGAACAAGTTTTGCACCATCCAAAATTGGCATTTATTGAGGACAAGCAATATTGGGTGGGGAGTACTGTCATGTCCCCATCCAAATACGATTACTTGCAAATAATGTTTCATCAACCTACTAGTTGCCTAGGTTGAGGCAGAGACATAAATTTTGTAATAAGGGAGATATAGGACCTAGAGGACCTTAGATTACCATATTTACATTAAAATGGGCCACATGAATAATAAATTTTAAGAAAATAAGGTGGCATTGGTTCATGGAGACAATTGGAAGCTTGCGGAGTCTTTGGGTGACTAGATTCCCACACACACTTAGCATGACCTTCATCCAAATTAGAACCCATGACGAATATAATGTTATTGGAAGGTGATGTGGTGTCACATGGCCTATAATAAGCCATGGAATTTTAATTATGAGAGGAGAGTAACTCCCATAAAAGAGAAATATACTAAGAAGACAATGTGTGCCACTTGGATGGAGATTCCATGCACTCTATGACAACTAATGATGGAATATTCTATGAAAAATATGACAAATTCAGACTTGATTTCATACCTATGAAAAATATGACATGACAAGGCTAAAAATAGCCACCAAGAGGGTGCATTTGGGAGTTAGAGGAAACCATTCAAATTGGGGAAAGAATTTGAGCATGAAGAAGAAGACAAGTGTCATAGGAGTTACTGAAGCACTAAGATGAGTTGGAGGAAGCCCATGGAGGGAAATTAGACCTTAGGATTCATCATGAAGTTGATAAAATGATTTAATGAGTCATGGGAATGGATTTTGGTCACTTTTCAATTGGCCTTTGGGATTTTGGAGATCTTTTTCTTGTCCATTGCATGATGAGTGTTCCCTTTCCCTGCTTGTGAACCAATTTTGAGGAAGTTGGATTCCTTTCCAAGTTGGTTCATGGATAGGCCATTAATACCCATAATTGGATATTAATGAAGGTGTTTTATTTTCAGTTTGAATTCCATACAATTCAAGTTCTCGTCTACCTACCTATTCTCCCATTCCTTCTTCTCCATTCCTCCATACTCTCATGTTGATGTCACACTTGTTGGAGTGGTTATTTCTCTTTTTTGTGTCCATTTGATGCCAAATATGGGGTATATGATGCATGGATATTTATTTTTATTTAAATATTCACTGTAACTTGGAATCCAATAAATTCATACATGAAAATCTTGCATTCTCATGCCATTAAATCACTGGTTGCTATCAATTTGGCTTCCATCTTGAAAGAGTTTTATATCAGATTTGTATGAGGGTTCTTATCTAATTTTAGTTATGTCGTGGAAGAAATATATGATGTATAAATATGTACTTTAATTTCCATATTATCCGTATCTCTAAATACAAGAAACTCTTGTGTGAAAAGCTTGCATTCTCATGCCATTGAATCACTAGTTTTCATGAATTTGGCTTTAATCTTGAAGGAGTTTTATATGAGATTTGTATGAAGGTTATTATATGAGTTTTATGATTTTGGGGGAAGAAATATATAATGTATTCCTCTTTAATTTCATTTCCATATTCTCTGCATCTTGAAATCCAAGATTCTCGTGTGTGAAAATCTTGTATTCTCATGCTATTGACTCACTAGTTTTCATGACTTTGGCTTCAACCTTGAAGGAGTTTGATATCATATTTGTATGGGGTATTTTATATGATTTTATTCTTTTGGGAAAGAAATTTTTATTCTGTATATGACCACTATATTTAATTTTATTCTCAGAACCATCTATTATACTTTTCATGTGTCAAATTTGAGCTAGTAATGCAATTTCCCCTTAAGCAATTTCCATGAAAGTTACAATACAAATGTTGCACACCATAATCAGTTTTCATAGCTTAGTAACCATGGTTAATGCTATAAATTTTTGTATTATATCCATCCCCATACTCTTTTCTGAAATTTTGGAGGTTCTTACTTTAGTAGGAAATCCAAATTGGCCTCCACCCCTAGGGGGATTTGACCTCAATTTCCTAGGAAATCTACACTTTCTCTCCTTGGCCCCAAACGAAGTTGCAAAATATTAAATTAATATACAAATTGTTCATAGGTCATATTGATATTTTATAATACTCATATTACCCTTTCATTTAAAATTCAAGACCATTTGGAGTCAGTTGGAACCCCCTACCGTCTTGACCAGTAAAGCTAAAAAATTGTCGAAATTGCACCTTTTTTCCAAAATTGCAAGCAGGAAAACTAAACCTGATCCCCATTAAAATATATATTCCCACTCACATTCCACTATCACTAGGAATCATCTCTAACACCACATTGATCCATGCAAAGGTTATAAAAGAATCCATCACCCTCTTGAGTACACCAAAATGGCTTCGCATTACTAAGTTCCTCACAACCATGCCAACTAGCCTCACTATTCCCCTTATTGGTATTCCACCTCCTACCATTCATACTCCCCTCCCTAAGCTCCCATATCTTATTGCACAAGCACAATCAATGCCCTCATCTTCCTTTCTTCCCCTTCTTGCAAAACACGATCTTGGTTATGTACAAGAAACCATTGAATCCTTTCTTGTCCTAGAGAAGATAGGTCATATTATTGACATACCAAATGACCCAATCCCATTCATTCATGATATCCCAAGAGTTTCAGTTTGACATGAAATTTGGACATGCAACCAAGCTGAATCCCGAAAATAGCAATATCCTTCATTGTTGACAAGCTTATATGAGATTATTGATTATACATTGGTTCATAAGGAGTAGCTACCTAGTAGTACATGTGGTGATGGTGAATAACAAGAAGACCTTCCAAAACAGTTAGGGGGTAAGGAAGAAATTCCACCATTGGAAACAAGTTCGATGGAAGAAGAAGGAAGCAAACATATATTGAAGAAGCAACCAACCCCTTCACCCTCGTCTTGTTCAGTATCTAATGAATTGGTATAGGAACAAGTACAACATCTGGCACATAATATTAAGCATTATTGTGTCATACTTTAGATGTACCTGGAAGAGACTAACCTTGTTCCATATATAAGTGAAACAACGTAGTATAGGATCATGTAGTGTCAACAATCATAGAAGGAAGTCGATACCCCAACACATGAGAATTCAATACATTCTTTTTCTAGTGGAATTCCCCTACACACACTTCCCCCAGGTGTTGTGGTACCCAATTTTCTAGGCTAATCTATGCAACAATTGTTTGACTAGATCAACAGAACAACAATAGAAGAAGAATGTAGATTCATCAAGGCATAGAATGAACACAATTCCCTTCAACAAGTTGGTGGATGATATTGAGGAGAAGAATCAAGAACATTAACCCTTCTAATAGCATAACAGACATTGATATACCTCTACAACAAAATGAAATAGTTGTGGATTTGAGTGTTCTAGCATGCCCCTATTATGCTTGAATAAAGATCACTCACCACCCCAAATAAATCCTTCAAATCCTTTGAGATTATTGGAAACAATTAAAAGCGAAGAAATAATAATTACAGAAAGAGCTGCTGACAACAAGAAGACAAGGAGACACACATAAACAATAGTTGATGGAACAAGTGCCTTCAGTAATCTAGGAATCTTCTAGAACCCAAGGATGCCTACAAAAAACAACCCAATAGAGTGAAGAAATATTCCTTACCCTAAACAATCAAGTTGGTGTACTAGCTAAGAAATAATGTCTAGTAGAAGTCATGCGTTAGAAGCTCACGTATCTCAATGACAAAGTCGATACTATAACTAATTATCTAGAGCAGCAACATAATTATGAGGAGGTACAACATGTTGATGAGGAGATTTATTAACTACACAACAAATTGGTTGCCACCAATAAGACTCTCTCATAGTTAAAACCAGAGGAACAAACATCATATACCCAACTACAAAAATTGAACCTATTTTTGGATGTAGATTGGACATAGTTGGAGAAACAGAATCCCACAATGGCATATAGTGAGAAGTCCCAAGATTTCATAGTTGGTGCTAACATATTGATGGGAAAGTGGAAGATCAAGATCAAAGAATTCTAATCCTTTAGGATTCTCTCCATCATAGGAGTACCAAAGTTGTCTCCTTTGTTTGAAGGATCAATACCCAAAGACACACAAGGTTTAGGTACACAATAGATTTGACTCGAGGATGAGTCAAGGATTGTCTTTGGGGCTTGTTGGATTCTTAATTTTTTATGGATCATAGTCGCATAATATTACGTTGAGAAAAAGGTGGAATTTATGGAAGTCATTAAAGATTGCAACCATATCAGGTCTAGTCCCATGACAATAAAAGTAAATGCATGAAGGCATTAAGACATCGAGTGAAAAGAGCATCGATCAAGAAAAAAGATGAAGAAAATCCATCAACAAGCTCTCAGATTTGGATTTTGTATCTGGGTCATGGGATTTGGGGTTTTTGCAAACATATCAAGTTCTATGACATATCATTCCAAAAATTGAAGATGATGTCCGCTGAGCCGATTGTATGAAATGTAATGAGGATCATTGAATATTAGAGATGCGGATTTATTGCGCCCTAAATTTTATGTGTTTATCATGAATTATATGGATGTTATCAATTTTTTTTTCTTTTTTTTATAATGGTTTTGTAAATCTATATGAATTCTTATGAACATATGATGAATGAATCTTTCATAATGGTGTACAAATGAAACCTCTTATTAATTTATTCTTGCAGTTAATTATCCTCATCTCAAACAAGTATAGGTAGTGCTTCGAGTGAAACCTTCTTGTTTGGGGGATTGAATATGCCAATACACTAGAATACAACGATAGCTTTTTTTGCACCTACGCGAAACCCCGGTCTGATTAGTATGGCACCACCGTTACCATATCTATAGGCAGACTGTTTACTTTTATGATTTTTTTAAAATCTCTCTCATATTCTATCCTAGTTTATTGTTGTATTCACAACCTTTTAACCTTTGAGGGTTTTCTTTACTTTGTATGATCTTTTCAACGCACTTTATGCAAACTTGATAAACCAGAAAAAGTGAGAAAAATTACACTTTCTTAGTATGCTAACCAATGAATAAGTCCAAATATAAGAAAGTTTGGCTGCGTAATTCCATTTTTTGTTTTTGTGTGGTTGTGTAATGTGTCTTGCGGTCCAAAAAAAAAAAAAAATGGGTAGGCACATTCTTCCAACATCAACAAAAAAAACAACACCCCCATTTTCTTCCATAATATTACTAAATATTTTGGTTAACTCACTTGGTTAAAAGTTACTTTAGTAAGTAAGAGGTATTGCGCTCAAGTCCTTCTTCTGTTACTTTTTGGAAAAGTTTATGTAACTTCAGTTTATAAAGTAACTACAGTGTAAAAGCATGTCTCACTTATTTTATAAAATTGGGTCACTTATTTTAAAACAACTCATTTGTAAAGATGAACTTATAGGGAAAATTCGTAAGGGAGGGATTCTTTACTATGTTTTTGTTCCCATCATCATGTGGATCAACATTTTCCTACCACATGGATCCTTGGATTTTTTTATGCCTTTCTTCTAAATAACATTACATTGAAATCATGTTGGTAGGGGTTTTGGGACAAGTTAGTTGTTCGGCACCACGAGTGTCGCACAAGATCAGAAGACATCGTGCAAGTGAAAGATGGTGTGCAAGGTAGAAGATAGACTATTTTGAATATTTTGTGTCACTTTTTGTACTTTTGGACCATATTTTGCAGATATTGGTCATTATTTTGTAGATTCAATTAAGAATTAGTTAATAGTTAGTTAGAAGTGTACCATGAATGTAAAGGCACAAGCCTATAAATAGAAGAGAAGAATAGAATCATAAGAGCAGAGAAGGAGAATTGAGAGCTTGGAACTCAATTGAATAGTTGTCTATTTTGGATCTGTGGTTGGTTGCACGGAATTAATATGAGAAGATGGAGGTTGATCTGAACTATTGTTATCTTTTTGTCTCTTTCTATCTTTCTGTTTCTATGAATCCAATGATGAATGTGTGCAACATAGATCTATGATGCGATGTTTATTGCTTATGAATAATGTTATCTTTCTAGATCTGTTTGTGCAATAGTATGATTATTCCTATTAAGAATGAATGATGCGATCTATTAAAAAGAAACGATGAATGGTTATATTGAGGATTAAGTAACTAGTCAGATATGATAGATAAGTTGATGAATTTTCGATTCCCATTGTCCTCTTCTAATCTACGGAAACTTGGTTCCATCATCCCTCCCTCGAACATCTCGGGTGAGACTTCATCCACTTCGCAGGTGTTTCCAGATGGGGTAAAACCTGTCTGGGCCGGTGCTCAGGGAGATCGCGGCGAGTTGAGTGTCGACATAGTGGGAACCCATGTCGACTGGGTTTTGTTGGTTGGGTTTACACAAAAAAATGGTTCTGTTGTCATGACCTTGTTGCGACTGAGAGGAGGATATGTGGCATCTGACGCTACCAGAAATTCAATAGTGGTTTGATCATAAGCTATGAGAATTTGTTGAAGCATAAAATCAGAACCCTGTACTGATGACGGACAAGTGGTTGGTGAGATACATACATGATGATCCTCACGAGTACTTTTTCTATGAGTTTCTCATCATGTTGTACAATTGGTTGGCACGATTCACTTACAAGAAGACAAATTTCCAAGGAGGAGAGACAACATCCTGGACCCCTGAATTGATCCAGGAGCTGTAGGAAACTGACAACAAAGCATCATGAGCTATTGAGGTCTAGCTGGATAGTATCCTAGAAGGATATATCACTGAATTCATAGCTGACACTACAAAGTCCTACATCGGAGTAGAAATGGAAATTTTCAAGGGACCCAGAGATAGGTTCTTGTTGTCTCTACAATTGTCAATTAATATGCTTGTCTATGAAAAGGGTATACTGAAGATGCACCTTGAGTAGTAGAACTCTGGTGTGCAGAGGCAGTGTATACTGTGACGAAAGGGGGAAGACGAATGGGAAGATACAGGGTATATGGGTGCAAGTTTCGATGAGAATGTGAGGGAAGCCGAGGAAGAAAGTCATCTTACGAGAGGAGGATCAAGGTTTCAACAAGAGAAGAGGCAGAGGATAGAGGAAGGTCCTGCTGCAATCAAAACTCAAGACCATGAAGGAATACAACATGGGATGAAGCAACCCTAAAGTGACAAAGAGGACGACCAGACCCAGAATAGCAGTGAGATCAAACCCCAGAAGCAGCGTACCCACACCTTCGTGCACTACTCTGCATTCAGGAAGAAACACAAGTTCCACGTCGACTTGCTCGATGTGCACGCAACATTCTAGTAATAGATCAACATCTATAGGAAGAAGACCCAAGATGGTGGGAAGCGATACAAAGTTACCTTTGTTCCATGGAGACGGGAAAGATGATCCCAAGCAGTATTGGTTTCTATGTGAGGCAGTGTGGACTGTCATATAGGCCATGGATGACGACGTCAAGAAAGGCCAATTGGTGAATACTATGCGAGGTCACACGCTGGATTGGTACATGAAATTTATAAAAGTTCCTATGGGGACTCTTGCAAAAACATTGGATGAAGTCAGGAGAGGATTGATTGAATAATTCCAAAAACCAAAATCTGAAGCATAGTATATTACTGAGCTAAAATAGATTAAGCAATTTCCTAATGAGACCGTTTGGGACTTTGATCAAAGATTTAAGACATTGATGGCACGAGTCATTTTTTATATGAGCGACATTCAGCAAAAATAATGGTTTATCGTAGTATTGGTGCCTTATATCTGAAAACCACTAATGCAGCAGAAGATCGCGACATAGAGTGAGGCTCTGGAGATCGCCATGAAGTTAGAAGCTTCACTTGTTTGGGAGAATGTAGCTAGTATGAACCAAATTCAGGCGCAGCTGGAAAACTTGACGCTCCAGTTGTAAGACATTAAGAAAGGGAAAGAGAATCACGAAGATCTATGGTGCAATCATTGTTGCGTATATGGAAACACTAAATATACTTTCCCTGACTTCCGTAATTATCTACTATCTGAGGCGTCGAACCCACTAAGTTGTAGCACCGTACCATCGTGTCGTGTATGCCAAGTCTATGGGCAATGACATGAAGAATGTAGCTACATGCAGAAGATGGTGACGAAGCCAACAAACATATATTGTTCATTTTGTCGATTTGTGGGGCATGAAGATAAATATTGTCGTGCGTATGACCTGCTTTAGGAAAGGACATATGAATCATACTTTGTGAAGGGTGAAGATCATCACATAGTATAGTAATCACAACTACATCCTTAGGTGGTAAACTCTCGACCTCAACTACAGTATACACCACCATCGCAGATGAAATTTATACCATCACAACCACAACCACAATTTGTGTCGCAGCCATAGTTCACACCTCAATCACAGTATAATAAGATAGCGATGGCTCACTCGCAGCCACAATATGTTCAGGAAGCACACTACGTTCAGCAACAGCAGAATCCCCCACCACATCAATTGGCTCAACCACAGTACCAGCACCAAGGAGGATTATGCGAAGGATTCCGAGGAAGAGGAGGAGGCTTCATAAGAGGAGGAGGACAAGGCGGACTTGTCCAGTGTTACAATTGTGGGGTATTTGGACATTACCAGAGAGATTTCCCACACTTGTAGTGTTCATGTACATACTTGTTGTAGGTACAATAGATCCCATGTTATTTAAAACAAGGGAGCCCAACTACACATACAAAGGTAACTTCTTGAAGTCCTTTAATCATTTTTGGCCCCTATTAATTTTGTCATGGTTTCTTTGTTTTCTAACTTAGCCAAATTTCTGAAATATATGCGTTATTTGTGTGTTTTTTTGATGAAGTTGTGGGGAACTATATTTTAGTGAAATTGTCTCACTCCGCAACCCGTAACTTGCGAATGGCGGGATTTTGAGGTTTGATTTTTCCAAGATTTTCATCCTGCAACCCGCACCCTGCAACTTGCAGAATGCGAGATGCGGAAATATTATGTGTGTGTAAGTTTTTCATCCTACAAGTGAGAAATGTGGATTGTGGGTTGCGGATTGTGGGAGAAATTGAATAAACTTTTAGACAATTTTTTGTTCCCGCATCCCGCATGTGCGGAATGCAGGTTGCGGGACGGCTAAATAAAATTTGAAATCTACAATGAGATCCCGCATCCCACAAGCTTAATCTTGACCGTTCACTTATCTTAATCCTACGGTCCTAATGGAATTGGGAAAATCTATATATATTTTGGTCTTTTTGTGATTTCTTTACCATTTTTACTACTGTAAATTGCTCTGCTGCATTGAATTTCCTTGCATTTTTACCAGTCGATGTTATCATTGTTCGGTCTGATTGCAAGTTAGTATTTGAGTCATTTTTTCTAATTCAAATTTCTTACTGGTGCTCTGGTTTAAATTAGTTTTAATTCTAGGTTTATGCATTTAACAGAATATTTCAACCTCAAGATGTCTCAAATTACCCGATGTAAGAACCTTCAGAAGGATATGTTGATTAAGGACCCGAACTTTGGCATATTTTCTTATACTAGTGGCAGAGTCAGTGAAACCTACCAAGTAGATTGGTCTAAGATATACTCTATTTTCAACAACGATGGCCTTTTGGACATACAGAACGACCAGCCCACGTACCAGAAGATTAGGGATTTTGGTATCCATTCCATTGCGGCTAGACCTGCTATTCTCCCTTACAATGACGTGGTTAAATGTATTATTGAACACGCAAACCTGGAAGACCTCTCCTTCAATTGCAGCATAGGTTTGCAACTCACTAACTTTCGTCCTGAGAACTTCATCAAAGCATATGCTCTCAATCCAGTCAGACAACTCCTTAACAATGATTTTATCAAAGCCTCTAAGTCCAGATATAATTTTGATGAAATGTTGAAGTCCTGGATGAGCAATTTCGATAAGTTTTCTCAGAGGAAGGATGAACTTTACCCCATTGATTGGTTTAGGGAACCCTACTCTCTGCTAGAATCTATGTTGTGCAGAATTTACAGTCTCCCCAATTGCTCCTATTTTAAAGTTGAGTGGGCCCCAATATCTCATCATTTTCTAACCACGGGAGAATCCCTCCCATGGGCTTCCATTCTTTCTCTAGAACTCAAGACATCCATCCAATACTATCAAAAGGCCTCTGCAAAGAAGAAAGCTAATATCTTCTTCTCATCCCTCATTGTTGATGTATTTTGTGTTGAGTTCCATTATCCCAATTTGGGATGGAACTAGATCTTACCAACCCCACCTATACATATTTACCATGCATAATTATGGGATACCAACTATGTGGCTAGGTTCTATGAAATTTGTGAAAACTTCCTTGGCCGTATTCATTTTCTAATGTTTAAAAGGGAAGCTCCAGCCTTATCACCTGAAGCCAAGAATATTATTGCTACCATGGGTGATTGGTATGTTGGAGAATCATTTGCATATATCAAAATATGGGGCAGCAATACTTCCCATATGCTACCTAAAGTTGTACCTAACAGGTTAGTTATTAAGGAGATATCCTTCCAGACATTGAATGAAGGAGTTTACAAGAAGCTTGTTGGAACAAAAAGAAGAGTTTGGCCCAATTTCCCTCAAAACCTTGGACCACTAAGCATACCAGCTTTGACTTGGGCTGCAGAGCTTAGTGACCACATAGTTTCTCTAAAACTAGGTTTTTCTATCAAAACGCAACATGACCCCAAAGGGTGGGTTGATGCTCATCTCAGGCAGAATCATTTCAAAGTAGGTTATACTCATGAAGAAGAACCAGATGACTCTATTTGCCAAGGAGTTGATACTTTTTCTGAAGTTTTATCCAGATCCAAAAGCAAAGAGGAACAAAGTCAAATATTATTTTACCAGAAAGAAATAAGAGACAGGGTCTGGGCTTAGAGAGCAATGGAATGCGACATTTAGGAAAATACGAGGACATACAAGGAAGAGAAAGAGGATCAAGAAGCTAAAGATTCTTTCTATGGATAAAGGTAAAGGTCCTATGGAGGATGTAGCACAGGTATCTGTTGCTCAGTATGTCAAAACCTTGATACATATTTCTCAACAATTTAAACAAAAGCTGACAAAGATGACTTCTGTGCTAGATACTCAGGAAGTTGCAACTACTCAGGTTGTTGCTGATAAGAAGGTATATGCTACAGTCACTTCAGCATGTGATGATCAGGTGATGAATGAGCTTAAGCCACTTATAGGTCTAAAATTTCAGGTTCCCTCCTCTCTAGCTCATACCATAGATTTGACCAATTTTGATACTGAAGAAGGAGGAGTTTCTCATGTTCCTGTCACTGAAGAAGTTGATAATAGTAACAATTTGTAGGAATTTCTGAATCTATTCAGTGGTATTAACATAAAATCTTCCTCTATTCCTCAAAACCCACTACCTTCTTTTGGGTCTCATTCTTTTTCCTCAGCATTGCACCTCTCATCGATTCAAACACTATCTGCTTTTCCTATTGGATCAACTTTTTTATGTCCATTATCCCGACTCTATCATGCTACGACATTCTTACCTTCTTCTATTACCCCTATCTTTGTACACCCACCTATGCCACAATCTATTGCATTCCAAGTTCCTAAGGTTCCACTACACATTCATTCTTTTTCTCTATCAACATCATCCGTTCCTGAAAAGGTTTCAGTACTTTCATCATCATTGCTAGATGATACCATTCATGCTTCATCCCCTGAAACCTATATTTCAATCATCCCTTTGTATTCTAAAGCAACTATTGTCCAAATTAGTTCTCCTCCTAGACTCACTTCTCACATCACCATGCCTATGCCTTCTCCTACCACCACTCAGACTTCTCCTTTGGTGTCCACAAGGATTGACACTTCTTCCACTGATGAGGTAAGAGATGAGTTTAATGAATATATTGTGATCTCTCTTGGATATTATCATTATAGAAAGTGTAATAAGGCAGTTGTTAGAATAAGTAAGAATAGAAGCAGAGACCAAGGTGATGTATATACATCTCTCTCTAATCAGGTATTGTGGACTCAACAGTCTAGTGACCCACAGGTGGATGTTGCAGATACTGCTTCTATTTTGGGAGCTTTCACAGGTGCAAATCTCCATGCTATTAATTCTTTGAACAAGGCGTTTGATAAGAAAAAATAAGAAATAACCAAACTGAAGGAAAAACTGGAACATACCAGAAAGGAACATGAGGCTCATGTTGCTGATTTAATGAAGATATCTGAGGACAAGTGTAATGAGCTACAGGTGAAGAATACTTCTCTTCAGGATGAGATGCTAAGTGAGAAGACTACAAATGTTGTCTTTGTGCAGAGAATAGCCTTGCTTGAGAAGCAATGTGAAGATGCAACTGAAAGTGCAGCTTCATCTTCGTTCTCTACGTTCTCACAAGAAGAATTCAAGGAATTAGCTCTCAAGACTAATCAAGAGCATTATAAGTTAATCAGTGAATTGTTTAAAACTTTGGATAGTATTTTTGAGACTCATATTTCTTTTGATAAGATGTCTATTACTCTTGAATGTCAGGTAGATAGAAGGAAGAAAGCTTCCAAAGCATATGATGAAGTTGTAGATTGGCAAAGATACATGAAATATAGGCCAGAAAACATCACTGTTCTTAGCAGTTTCCAGTTGAAGAAGGCCAGAACTATTTTACGTGCTTGGGAAGATCTGAATGAAACAATTGGTGAAGCTATTAAGAAGGCGCAGTCCATCTGTGGAAGGAGGTGGTATGCTGTTGACAATTTAATGGATACATTGTGTTTTCCTGTAATGGGTTTCATCAAGAATGCATGCCCGCCAAAAATCATGATTGAACAGGTTGAACAACGGCGAGATGAAGCAGAAGAGAATATCCAGGGGCTTAGTCATATTAGCATCGATTATGTGGATCAATTAATAAAACAACCATTTTCTATTAGAGGAAAGATGCATATCTACATTCGTATCTGGCATAAGTTAGCGAAGAATGGAATAGAATATCACAAATGTGATGCCCAACTTGGACATGAATCCACTAACTATCCCAACTTATATGAGTTGTTGGAGATCTGGAAAGTATGGAGAGATTTTCTTAGGTATTAGCTTTGTTTGGTTTTTTCGATCCCATTTTGAAGGGAGTTGATTCTTTTGTAATAATTATTTAAGGGGTAGCCTTTCAGATGTATTAGGGGACTTTTGGAAGGGGAAATATTTGGACAAGAGACTGAATATACCTTTGTGTACTTGAGGTTTATGTAATTTCTTACAAAGATTGATTTAATACATTATTGATATCATTTCACATCTCTTGTTGTTGGTTTGATTAAATTTCTTTAACAAATCACAATTTTTCCTATTTCAGATGGATCAATGTCACTGTTAGTTATTTGCAATTGATAAATGCATTTATTTATAACCTTGATTTCTCTCTATTACTGATTCGTGCATTGATAATATTTTAAAGAATTTCTTCTTTTAAAAGTATTTATCTATTTATGCAAATGATTCAGCAGTGATGTAAGAAAGATAAGAAACATGTTAGTTTTTCAATTAACATGCATACTGCAGGTTAGCATTGAATTATACAATCTTAAGTTATTGTCAGTTGATTTTTATTAATTGGTTGTAAGTTAAGTGATAAGTTAATAATCTCATTTATATTTTTGTTAATTGGATGAAAATACTTGTCTGTCTTACACCTCAAGCTAATATGTAAAACAATTCAACATCCTTTTGAGTAGCTTAGATTTAGAACAAGATTTCCCCTTTATAGTTAGATTTAAGTTTCTTTTCTTTGCATCACCCATCCCATTTTCCAATCTAGGAAACAGATCCTTTAAGGATAAAACCCATAAGAGCCAGCAGAGTCCATTAATATCCATGGGAGATTACTACACCAAACAAGATGGGGATAGTACTATCCTTACGTAGGACCTTTTGAATCCCTTCAGTCTGGGTTTTCCCCCTCTATTGTAAGTCTTAGATACCTTTTCAACCACATACACAACTAAGAATTCAGTCTGGGTTTTCCCCCACAGATGAAATTTATACCATCATAGCTGCAACTGCAATTTGTGCCGCAGCCATAGTTCACACCTCAATCATAGTATAGTCAGATAGTGATAGATCACCTACAGCAAAAATATGTTCAGGAAGCGCACTATGTTCAGTAGCAACAAAGTCCCCTGCCACAACAATTGGCTCAACCACAATACCAACAACAAGGAGGATTCTATGAAGGATCTTGAGGAAGAGGAGGAGGCTTCAGAAGAGGAGGAGGACAAGGTNAAAGCCCCCTGCCACAACAATTGGCTCAACCACAATACCAACAACAAGGAGGATTCTATGAAGGATCTTGAGGAAGAGGAGGAGGCTTCAGAAGAGGAGGAGGACAAGGTCGCGAACTTGTCAAGTGTTACAATTGTGCAGTATTTGGATATTACTAGATAGATTTCCCACACTTGTAGTGTTCATGTACATACTACACCGTAATTGATCATGCTGTCAATAAATTCCACAGCTAATCGCAAGATGGTAGGTTGGGAATGTTCCTCAGTTATAGAATCAAAACCAATTGCAGAATCAAATACAAAACCAGAATCAATTGTAGAACCAAGCTCAGAATCAAGTTCGACTTTAGACTCGGACTATGAATCAACTAATGAACCCGCTAATAAATCAGAATCCGTCGTTGAACCAAGGTCAAGGATCGACAGTTGCAACGATATTAGCAGAGCCCAAAATAGAGGATGTTGACATTTCCATCGTCACCCGTGGAGGTGAGATGAATTGAGAGGATGGGCCCCACCCATAGGTTCGATTGGTTGGGAAGAAGTAGGCGTATTTTGATATCGCAACTGGAAAAGAGACATTCTTTGAAGCTCGAGATGCAATCAGAAGAAATCCTGGTAAGTCAAATGTCTATGAAATTCCCGCTACGTTTGATTCTTTGTTGGATTCAGTACCATCGCAGCAGCATGGTACCTTGAAACACTTCTTTGAGAGTTTCTTATCACTGGAAAGAGATCCCAGTTCTCTGACAGAGATTGAAAATTTGATGCATCGCTTAGGTAAGGAGAGTAAGGATTCCTTGATGAACTCTTTACATAAGAAAAAGACAGGAAAAGATATCTGCATGAACATTCATATTGGGGAATATGACGTAGATTCGATCATTATGGATATGGGCTCAAATGTAAATATCCTAACAAATCAGACATGGCAGAATATGGGGAGACCAACACTGGGTTGGTCCCCTGTGCAGCTGCGCTTGGCTAATCAGGCCAAAGTGCAACCAATCGGACGTGTGTCAAACCTGGTCGTCGATGTTGAAGGTATGAATACCTATGTCGATTTTGATGTGATTGAATTTTTTGATGGTGGAGGTTCCTATCCCTCATTGTTGTGGATTGGATGGGCCAATGATAGTATGACAGTGATTAAATTCAAGAAGGGGATGATGACATTTGAGAATCAAGACATCAGAGTCATCACTCTTATGGATCCAAACGAAGGACAGAGATATATTGAACCAGTGAAAGATGAAGTTTCCATGGGATGGGATCATGCTTACAATATTTTCAAAGATTACATCCACCCAAATGCTGATGGAGAACTTGGTTTGCACAACGCTAGTTCTACGTCTTCTGATTCTGACGATGCATTAGAAAAATAGAAAAACCACATTCACGAGGTGTCATTCAGGAAGTGTGGTATGATCACATAGTCACTATGCCATGTTGTGACTGATATTTTCGAATTAATAATTTACAAAGGGATACCTAAGCTTTCTTCGTTATTAATGGAGTTTGAAGAGAAGGTATTAGATCCATGGCATTTGTTGGCACTGAAGGCTACCCCAACATGTTGGTGGGCGACTCATAAAAATACAATTATTGGATGGGCGCACTGTCGACAGTTGATGATAATGTGCTTCGGTGATGTAGAAATATATCATACTGGGAGGTACGATGGGCGGAATGACCCTAGTAGCCATTTGATGGAATGCCAAACATTGTGGGCATCGCAACCAAAGGATGAATGGGTCCACGCCTTTTTCCACACATTGGATGAGATTCCAAGATCATGGTATATATCGATGGATTTGTGTGGAGAAATAACCACTTGAGAGGAGCTAGCGGTTTTCTTTGCTCATACCTTTAGTTTTAAAGATTCCAATCCTGATGTCCACAATGCGCTTCACATCATCCGAGACGTGGTATTAAAGGTAGTACCAGTTGCATATCTAGTGGATCCACATGTGCATTGCCACATTGCAATCAATGATGGAATGTTACAATGTGTCTGGAGAAACTGAGGATGACAATGAGCTGTGGAATATCAATATTTTAGAGACAGAAGGGAGTAGGGATGTCGCAGAACTAGATATACTGACTGATCCTATGAATTATCCGTTGAAGACAAGAAAATTTAACATTGGGATGGAGGAGAACCCAAAATTTGCAAGTGTTTGGGAGTACTGGGACGAATAGACTATCGCAAAGATCACGGATCTGCTACATGAATTCCAAGATCTGTTTCCAACCAAATTCTCTGAAATGAAAGGATTACTGAATGATCTGGGAGAAATGAAGATTCCATTAAATCCTGATGCGAAACAAGTAAGGAAAAGACCGTATCACCTGAATTCGCGACCGTATCGCCTGAATTCACGATACAAAGAAAGAGTAAAAGTTAATATCAACCGGATGTTGGATGCCAGTATCATTGAGCCAGTGGAAGAATCAAAATGGATCAGTCCTATGGTGGTCCAAGATAAGAAAACTGGTGAAGTTCAAATCTGTGTCAACACCAGAAAATTGAATGATGTTTGTATGCATGACCTGTTTTCGACACCATTCATAGATGAATTAATCGAAGGAGTAGGCAGTAAGGAGATGTACTCTTTTACAAATGGATTTTTGGGTTACCACCAGATAATAATATCAAAAGAAGATCGACATAAAATAACATTTGTCACTAAATGGGCCGCTGCTTCCGATACACAGTGATGCCTTTTGGGTTGAAGAATGCACCTGCAATATTCTCCCGGGTTGTTTTTCGTTGCATTCAAATATTTCATTCAGAAGTTCCTACAAGTTTATATGGATGATTGGACAATGTATGGTCTAATTAAGGATCATATGGAAAACCTGTGACTGATAATGGAAATATGTCGATAGCATCAGATCGTACTGAACTCCAAGAAGTGTATTTTCTACGCACCATTTGGGATGTTGTTGGGTCACATTGTGTGCAAGAAAGGATTGTTGGTTGAAACTACAAAGATAGCACTCATTTTGATCTTGCCACCACCGAAAAATGTGAATATGATTAGGATGACACTGGGGCACATTGGATATTATCACAAATTCATCAGAGGATATGTTGCGATTACTGCCCCTAAGGAGAAACTATTGAAGAAAGATGTTTCATTTGTATGGAGTCCAGAATGTCAAGGAAGCTTCAACACACTAAAGGACAAGATGGCTTCAGTGTCAATACTCGTGTTCCCAAATTGGAACAAGGATTTCCATGTCCATGTCGATGCATCTTCTATCGCACTAGGTGTGGTGCTCAGGAAACCAGGTGAAGGAGATATCGATCACCCGATTGCTTTCTCTAGTCGGAAGTTGTCATTTGTTGAGAAAAAACTATACAACCATTGAGAGAGAATGTTTGGCAATGGTATATCCGTTGCATAAATTCATGCATTACCTCTTAGGTGGTCATTTTAAGATGTTTACTGACCATTCTACTTTGAAATACCTAGTCAATAAGCCTATGTGGGGGGGGGGGAGATATGCCGGCGGATACTTCTATTTCAGGAATTCGATTTTGAGATAATTATGAAATCAATTCACTTGAATTTTGGCCCTAATCATTTGTCTCAAATTGAGACAGGCGAAGAACAAACAAAAATTGATGAGGGACTGTCGTATGCGCAGCTGTTCAGATTCGATGTAGCAGATGATAATTATGACCAAACAATCCAGTTCTTAGCGACAAGAGTCACACCAGAATATTTCTTGACAAGATAGAAGAAGCAATTGGTAGTCAAGGCCTCAGATTTCCATTTGATTACTGGACAGTTATACAAACTTGGCTCAGATGAGATTTTGAGGTGATGTGTCCTTAGATGAGATTTTGAACAACAAGGCGAGGACAATAAACAGTTGTGAATCCAACTAAAAATCCTATCTCCAATAAACAACAACATCAAAATCCCATTCAGAATAAAATATCTTATGCATGTCACTTTGGAAGAAACACATGCGACTTTGCTATCTTCTACAAAAGGGAAAGTCAAGGAAGAATCGAACGAAGAAGATTCTATAGCACCAAGGATCAAGGGTTTATAATGAGTAATATCAACCTTAGAAGGAGAGAAAAAATCAGCAAGGGAGATAGAATCTGTAGGAACAAAATAAGTATCACAGGAGTTGAAAAATTCATAAGAGAAATCAAACTCGTTAGGATCACTGACTTGATGTTCGAAGGGAGAGCCCAACAACTCAAAAATACCAACATAATAAGACCAATCCATGGGAAGATTAGGCTTAGTAAGAAAATCATGGTAAGACTAAGTCACAACTGAACCAACATCCAAAAGAAGGTTAGACTATATCAAAGACTCTAGGAATACTTCATCTAAAGGAAGGAGATTATCCGAGATACAACACATGTCTAAAATTTCAAATGGATTGACAGAGTGGAGAGCAGGATCCATAGTCTGTATAGGATGACTCACCTGGTCAACTGCTGGGACAAAGTGCCAAGAAGGTAAGCATGAAAATAGAGGTTTCTTATCAGTAGCAATTGAATGCAAAGGACATGAGGCCACATAGCTCACCCATGGCGGGGTAGTGTTTATAGAAACAATGGGAATCAATAAAGGAAAAACCTGGTCTCTAGTTGGGTCAGGAGACGAATCAAGAAAATCCAACTGATCGATAGTGAGAATTTCTTCGCCATGATTAAAATACATCACATGAAATAATGTTGAAACCACATCTTGTATGGCATAGAAATAATCACGTCCGAGGAGAATATTGAAGTACAAGGGGTATTATATCATCATGAATTCAACTAAGATGGTCTTCACACCCAAAGTAACAGGTATTTGAGCAAGAATTCCTAAGGCTATACTAGTTCTTCTATCAAACGCCAGTAACTGACTAGTTTTCGACATAAGGTTGGGAGATCGCATGCCTCACCAAGCACGAGCAGAAAAGATACTAACTGAGGCTCCTTCATCAACAATACAATGAGCAATTGTGTATTGTTCAAATTTGACCTTTATCTGGAAAGGTATATCAGAAAGAAGACGTGGCTCAACTAGGCTATCCCAATCAAAGGAAGCAATCCAAGAGCTTGGTGGGGGTTCATACAAAATGAGTTCAATGCCCCCTTGTTCAATAAGTTCTGAACTAGTAGTGAAGAAAATGTGACTAGCAGACACATTGCTCTCCAAAGGAAGAGTCATATTGACCAATAATGGAATCGATTCAACCGATTCATGAAAGTCACTCTCCGAAGGGAGAGTGGGATCAATGAAATATGACATCGGTTCAATCACATAAGGATCACTCTCCGAAAGAAGATTGGGATCAACCAAATCCGAGGTTGGTCTGACCACTTGATCAACCAAAGGTTGAGTATATTTTTGAGAAACTATAGGTTGTTCATGAGAAGGAAATTCTTGAGTCTCGGACCACACTCTTCGCACCTCTGCGATAGCAAGGAATTGGTGAGTAAGATGATCTCCCTTGCATAGCTTACAAGGGCACTTAATTTTGCACTTCGCACAACTAGTTTTCTCAATGGTGTCAACATGACTAGCAGTGGATGACTGTTTGCTCTCAGCATGACCTAGAGAGGCTGAGATTTTTCCCCCAGCATGACCACCTAAGGCTGGGTGATTGGGTCCAACCTAACTAAGAGAGGCTAGTTGTTGAAAAACTTCAGGATTTTCAAAAAAGGGATGACCATGAAACCAAACTCTTCGCACCTCCAAAATAGAAGGGAATTTATAAGTAAGGTGGTCTCTCTCACAAATCTTACAAGGAAACTTGGGCTTGTGTTTTGAACGGGTAGTCTTTTCAACAGTGTCAACATGAATTGCAATGGTTGACGGATTATCTTTAGCATGAACCACAAAGGCTGAGAGACTTCCCCCAGCATGACCTACAGAGGCTAAGAGACTGGGTCCAACATGACCTGCAAAGGTTGGAAGGGAACCACCAACATGAACAACAGAGGTTGAATGGTTAGGATCAACATGCTTTGCAATAGTTGAGTGTGTGCCCCCAGCATGAACTTCAGAGGCTGGGTGGATGGATCCAACATGACTTGCAGAGGTTGGACGAGGAGGTTCAACTTAAACATCATAGGTTGAACGAGTGCCCTTACCATGAACTGCAGAGGATGAGTGACTGGAACTAACGTGACCTGGAAAGGTTGGAAGGATCCCACCAGCATGATCAATAGAGGTTGGATGGTGAATATCAACTTGACTTGCAGAGGTTGAGTGCTTAGATCCAACATGACCTGCAGAGGTTGGATGGGTGCCCCCATCATGAACCAGAGAGGCTGGGTGGTGATTTTTAACTTGACCTGTAGAGGTTGAACGGGTGCCTCCTAAGAAAAACAAATAAAAATAATAGTTGAAATAATAGAATAATATTTATTAATTTTGGAGGAAGAAAAAACTACTTTTTTGTTTGTATTTTTGACATATCTCCCTGTGTTTTTACTAAAATTTTGATCAGGAGAGCTCGTTGGAAGTGGAATTAAATTTTGCATCCAACGAGTACCCACTCGGCATAATTTTGACAGGCCTCACTACCCCAAAAACAAGAAATACCTAAAAAAACATGATGATGACATCATCATCACATTTTTTTAGGTATTTCTTGTTTTTGGGGTAGTGAGGCCCATCAAATGTATGCCGAGTGGGTACTCGTTGGATGTGGAATTTAATTCCACATCCAACGAGCTCTCTCGATCGAAATTTTAGTAAAACCTTAGGGAGATATGTCGAAAATATGAACAAAAAAGTACTTTTTTTTATGATACCTATCCCCAAATTTATATTAAAAAGTTGTTTCAGACCTATACAGTATTTCAAATTTAAATCAATTTCATTGGCTATCACATGATGACATGGAATTTGAATTAGAGTTAAAAGGCCCATTTTGAGTTGAAATTTCCTCTAATGATTGTTTTGATGCCATTGATATAAGGAGCTTACTTAAGAAGCATCAGGATCATTCTGGATAGTTGGAGAGGAAAATAACCACACGAGTATCCCTAGCATGAATCCAGGTAGATTCAAGGTGGCCATCAAAGGAACACCAACATTCCTTATGAGAGGAATATTACAAGGATTTCCCAGCATGGGGATCTCTTGGTTTGTGTTCAAAGGGGTGTTAGCCATAGTTTCAAACAAGGATACAAAGTCTGAGGTCGATAGGAAACCAAAAGCACAAAGCACACACTTGAAGGCAAACTAAGTACAGATAAACCACACAACACTCACTAAAAAATTCCTAAAGCCAATCATACAAACATGTATAATATATTCCTTCTAGAAGAAAGCTGATAGATAGTTACTTGGCATCCCTGTAGATGTTCTTAGGCATAAGTGGAGGAATCAACCAACTCCCTCCCACATCTTCTACCAGGGTTACCTTCCAAGCTCGGCCAACATCAACCAGAAATAGCCTTTCGGTGTACTTGTGTATGAATTCTAGATGTCAAAGAGACTAAAGGCTACTGCAACTATACTGACAGTCTGATGGATAGTCGCAATCTTGGTTCGTACGCATGGGTAGGGTAGAAAATCCTGAAACCCTGTTAACATCGGTACGGCACAGGGCCTAAAGGGTGGTATTGCCAGAAGTCCCCGGATGCGCAAAAACCTTGGTCTACGCTTTGATAAGGAATCAGAGGGTTATCTCCTCAGTCCAAGCCTCCACGCGGCCTCGTGCTTAGCTGTTGTTTGAGAGCAGCTTCCCAGATACAATCAATATAGAATAGGTTTTACCTATTGATTGGACAACTACATCTGAATTTAAACACTTGTGGAGAGTTGAAGCTCCCTATTCCACAAGTCTAGCCTAATCTAGTTCGTGTATGAGCCTATAAACTAAAATTTACTAATAATTTTTAAACTATATCGTTCATTTTAAAAGTTTGTTTTTAGTCAAAGGTAAATGGTGTGAAATACTGTGGTGTTATAGACTTGATAAGAAAAATCAAAATAATGTATAAAGTAAATTGCAACTACTTAAACCAAATTTCTTTTCTTTTTGCAAATATAAGCTAAAGAAATTGGAACTAAATGCGAGGAAATTAAGACTTCTTTTTATAATTTTTGAAATTTTATTTGAAAAATACTGAAAAGAAACGACTAAATGCAAAAGTATAAAATGTTTTCTTCACTTTTTCAAAATCTTCAAAAACTATAATGCAACTAAATGCGAATTTTGAGCAAGTTTGAATAATAAAAGCATATAAAAAGTGAAATGAGGTATAAAGAACCCAAAATGACCTACTTCAACCAATCAGAAAGAAGACTCAGAAAAAACCTGACTTGGAGAAACTATTGAACCCAAAAAGTCCACTAGATTCACAAAAGAACAAGTGACAATCTGACACCACAAAATGCAGTACAAAGTATAAAGCATCTAAAGTCCTGATCACTGACCTAGACACAAACACTGAACTTATAAACCAAGTAGGAGGACCACCTTCAATTCACAAAATGAAAGAAATTCAAAAAAAAGGATCAAAGGCTTGAAAAACAAGCAAATGGTGTGACACACAAGACTTCAGACTCACAAAGTCATGCCAAAAACAAAAGACTTCCAAACAACTAAAAATCCAAAGAGACAGGGACAAGCAAACCCTACCCAACTTTTAGGATGCTACAGGAAACATGCAACTATGTATGTAGGAAACCCATGTATGACACACGACTGCTTTATAGAGAAACCCACATATACAAGGTCATACATGTGACTGTGTATAACAACAACCCACGTGTACTGCCAAAAAAATTTTAAAGAAAAAAAGACTAGCATACATTTTCTAGGAACACAACACTGTAAATCAAAAGCAAGATAGAAAGGACCACACTCAGAATTAGAATCAGAGCAAAGACTGGTAAAGGGAACCTACAGGATGAACCCGTAGCAGGCTAGAATCCCCAGTGGAGTCGTCAGTTTTGTTGTACAGGACAATACACCCTTGTACCCTAGGGTCTAGGGTTACCAACTTACTATTATACTTGCAGACAATCAACTTTTACATAAATTGAAATGAGAATAGGAAGATAGTTTGTCTTACCCAGTTTATGATGGTTGATCCAAGCTTAGTCTTCTCTCGCTTCAACCTTCTCTAAAGCTTCTAGGGATGCTTCTCTTCACCTGCAAAGATCCACTTCTTCAAGCAATATCTCATACATATATATAACATAGGTTAGATGAAAAACATTTTAATAATATAAATGACATTATTCATTAACCAATATACATGAGAAAAGCACAATACACAGATTGGAAGAAGAATTCTCTTTACTAACAAACAATGAATAGGTGAGAATACAACCCAGCTTCTGACATAAGGACTCCTCTGCAACCGAGGACTCTGAGTTCTGCTGCTCCAACACTTTGAAGATATACCACCAGCATAACTTTGCTCTTCCCAAAATTCCTTGATTAGCCCCATCCCAAGGCTTCTATTTATACATTGGGAAATAGAGAGGTTTCGAAGGTTAGGATGGTTGAGATAGTTGGGATAGTTATGGATTAAGGCCCAACTAATCTAATTTAATCACGATTTATATTTTTAATGTCAAATTAAGGTACACATGAGTATTGATATAGGCAAGGCGCGTATGAAATGCTTGTTGCTCAAAGGAAACTCGCGTATGCAAGGTACACACAGGTTGCAATGCACATAGTCGTGTATGACACGCGAGTTGCAATGCACATAGTCGCGTGTGCAACACAAAACTCAAAATAAAAATATATCAAGCTGTTCTGGAGATCATGCATTAAAGGTCATGCACATCTATAGTGTTTTTGCCACTTCAATCCTAATTTCCCTTTTGTGTACCGACATAATGAATGTCAACACTTGGACGGAGAAGTGTAATTTTGGTTGATAACAGAAGCCCCCTAATGTGTGATTTCAGAGGGAAGTGATGGCCGAAATACATTACAATCTTTATCTTGGAGAACTAAAAAGTACAAGGAAGCAGAGGAAGTACCTGAAACAAATACATATCAATGTCATATACAAAATCATATCTGAGTATTCCATGTTCAATATACTAGAACACTAGATCCTTTACAATATTTGATTACATCACAGTGGTACGTGTACAAGACCACGTATATTACAAAGGTGGATCGAAGCCATGATATACAATGATGAGTCTTCAAAATTTGGAAGTTTTGTAACAGATCATAGTCTTGCACAACTTAGGTTATAAATGTGAATCTAAGGTCTTCAATGAAATCCAAAGGAACCAGTACAATCCTTACCATGTGAATAGGTGTGTTTGAAGTCAAACATGGAAAGAACTCAACAGCTTGTCAATCAATAGGTGAAACTGACAAAGTGAAGCAAAGGAGTTCACCAATAATGATATTGAAACCTAAGGTACCATCGTCAAAACTCTAGGTCTTCGTCCTCAGGAAGTGTTGATGAGAAACCATACTATGATGAGGAAGGCAATAGATCCTCCAACGGATCACAAGATTGACTAGGAAATGGATACGACATTAGAGGAATTTTGAGGTCTAAAATGGGCCTCCTAAGGAAAATAATAAAATAATAGTTAAAATAATAAAATAATATTTATTAATTTTGGAGGAAGAAAGAAAAAACTACTTTTCGTGTTCGTATTTTTGACATATATCCCTAATTTTTTACTCAATTTTTGATCCAGAGAGCTTGCTGGATGCGGAATTTGATTCTGCATCCAAGGAGTACCCACACTGCATACTTTTGATGGAACCACTACCCCAAAAATAAGAAATACCTGAAAAAATGTGATGATGACATCATCATCACATTTTTTCAGGTATTTCTTGTTTTTGGGGAGGTGGGGTCCGTCAAAAGTATGCAATGTGGGTACTCGTTGGATGCATAATCAAATTCCACATCCAACAAGCTCTCTGGATCGAAATTATGAGTAAAAACACAGGGAGATATGTCGAAAATACGAACAAAAAAAGTAGTTTTTTTATGACAAATATGTCAATTCAACCATTATGGTTGACTCATTTTATTGAAATTCTATTGGTTCTTGAATTCCAACTCACAAGAACTTATTGTTGGCACGTTTTCTTATAAGGCCTATTTTAGACCACAAATTTCCACTGATGGGAAGGTAGACACAAATGATACTCAGATAGGATAATGATGGAATCAGGATAATAATTAGATGCAGGGATAAGTCCTTGAACAATGAGCACGACACAGAGATGACCCAAGGCAGATTTTAACTTTGCATATAGGATAACTAAACTTATATGTCATGTAGGAGACATGATCAGATTCCCCATGTATAAAATACAAGTGGAGGAGTAAGAAACTCGAATTAATAGCTGAGCTGAAAGTGTACACTGAGACATGAGTATCAAAAAGCTCAGAGAGTGCTATGTTCAAGGAGAACATGTTGCCACCATTTGTAACCCAAAAATAATACTTCTTCCTTATCTTTCCTATTAAATTTTAACGAGTCCAGGAAATTCAACTTGAGTCTCTCTTCATTTTTGACAAGCTTGAAGAGGGAAGAGAATTATGCTTGATAATGTCACTGATTCGTGGATTTTACAAGCCTGAACTAGTACATGCTCATTGGTTTTTTCATGTTTAGAGAGTATGAAAACTCCAAAGAAGAATCCAAGGGGGTGCTTTTTCATCTACTTTAGTCTAATAAGGCCGAAAAAATATAAAACATACCACAGAAGAACTCTCTTAGCTTCTGAAGAAGTAAGGTGCACCTTTTTCCTACTTAGTCAGGGAATTGCAAAAAAGGTTAAATTACCAACGCTCCTTCAAAAGCATCTTATAGCTTGATTTTTACAAGTGTGAAGGAAATCAAGATCACTCGGAAAGATCCATTTGGTTATGAGAAATGGGGCTTACAACAGTAAACTCGATGCTTTGTTCCTTATTTTTCTCTTTTTCATGTTTAGGTCTAGAGCACGAAAAAGAGAAAACTAAGCTCATACCGGGGGGTCCTTTTCTGTAAATTTAGTCCCTCAAGTCCGGAAAAGCGATAAATATATGCCTAAGAATACTCTTCTCAATTCCAAATAAATGAGAGTGTTCCTTTCTCGTATTATTCCACATGGTCCAAGAAAGCGATAACCTACCACCAATGTGGATTCCCATTCACATATTCTTAATGAGCCTGAACAGACAAGTTTACTCAAAATTCAAGTCTATTTTGAGGAGTCAGACCTAGGCCTAAAGAAAATCCATATCTTTCCTGTGAATTTTTAACGAGTCCGGAGAAGTCAACTCACGACCTCCTTACTATTTTTAACAAGCTCAAAGGAGAGAAAAAATAATGCTCTAAATGCGAGGAGACGAGTGTCATAGCAAGGAGAAACTAGTTCCAAGTGAAAGGAACAAACCTATGCATAATGCAAGGAAAGCGAGCAAGATAAGGACACTTGAGGAAAGTCTCCTCAAGGAAAAAGGTGTCAAGTTGCAAAGGCAAAATGATACAAGGTTGAGCGATGATGAGAACATAAATGAGGGATGAGAACATAAATGAGGGCTTATACAACGATCTAAAAGCGTGGAAGACGGCATCAGGCTCAAAGGCACATGCACGATACATCCAAATGTAGTTACAGCTTGAAAAACAAGGTGAGGCCAGTAAACAACAGTGAATCCAACTAAAAATCATGTCTCCAAGAAACAACAACATCAAAATCACATTCAGAAGAAAAGATTCGATGCGGGTCATTTTGGTAGAAATTACACATGCGACTTTGCTATCTTCTACAAAAGGGAAAGTCAATGCAAAATTGACCGAAGAATATTCTATAGAACCAAGGATAGAGGGTTTATAATCAGTAAGATCAACCTAAGAAGGAGAGAAAAATCAACAAGGGAGATAGAATCTACAGGAACAAACTCAGTGTCATAGGAGTTGAAAAATTCATAAGAAAAATCAAACTCGTCAGGATCACTGACTTGCTGTTCGAAAGGAGATCCCAACAACTCAAAAATACCAACATAAGAAGACCGATCCATGGGAATATTAGGATTACTACAAAAATCAGGGTTAGACTTAGTCACAACTGAACCAACATCCAAAAGAAGGTCAAACTGTATCAAAGACTCTAGGAAGACTTCATCTGAAGGAAGGAGATCATCCGAGATAGAACACATGTCTAAACTTTCAAATGGATCAACAGAGTGGAGAGCGGGATCCATAATCTATATAGGATGACTCACCTGGTCAACTCTTGGGACCAAGTCCCGAGAAGTTAATCATGAAAACAGAGGCTGCTTCTCAGCAACAATTGAACGCAAAGGGCATGAGGCCACATAGCTCACCCATGGTGGGGTAGTGTCTATAGAAACAATGGGAATCAATAAAGGAAAAACCTTATCTCTAGTTGGGTCAAGAGATGGATCAAGAAAATCCAACTAATCGATAGTGACAATTTCTTCGCCATGATTAAAATACATCACACGAAATAATGTTGACACCATAGCTTGCATGGCATAGACATAATCACATCCAAGGAGCATATTGAAGTCAAAGGGGTATTCTATCACCATGAAGTCAACTAAGACGGTATTCCCACCAAAAGTAACAGGTATTTGAGCAAGAATTCCTAATACTATAATAGTTCTTCCATCAAAAGCCAATAACTGGCTAGTTTTTGACACAAGGCTGGGAGATCCCATGCCTCGCCAAGAACGAGAAGACAAGATACTAACTGAGGCTCCTTCATCAACAATACAATGAGAAATCATGTATTGTTCAACTATGACCTTTATCTAGAAAGGTATATAAGAAATAATACGTGACTCAACTAGGTTATCCCAATAAAAGGAAGCAATCGGAGAGCTTGGTGGGGGTTCATCTAAAACGAGTTCAATGCCCCCTTTTTCAGTAAGTTCTAAACTGGCAGTGAAGAAAATGTGACTAGTAGACACATCACTCTCCAAAGGAAGAGTGGGATTGACCGATAATGGAATCGATTCAATCGCTTCATGAAAGTCACTCTCTGAAGGTAGAGTGGGATTGACCAAAGATGACATCGGTTCAATCACATAAATATCACTCTCCGAAAGAAGATTGGGATCGACCAAAGCTGAGGTTGGTTTGACCACTTGATCAACCAAAGGTTGAGTATATTTTTGAGAAACTATAGGTTGTTCACAAGAAGGAAATTCTTGAGTCTCGAACCACACTCTCTGCACCTCTACGATAGCAGGGCACTGGTGAGTAAGATGATCTCCCTCGCATAGATTACAAGGGAACTTAAGTTTTCACTTCGCACGACTAGTTTTCTCAACAGTGTCAACATGACTAGTAGTGGCTAACTTTTTTCTCTTAGCATGAGCACCAAAGGCTGGGTGACTGGGTCCAACTTGACTAAGAGAGGCTGGTTGTTGAAAAACTTCAGGATGTTCAAAAATGGGATGACCATGAAACCAAACTCTTTGCACCTCCGCGATAGAAGGGAATTTATAAGTAAGTTGGTCTCCCTCATAAATATTACAAGGAAAATTGGGCTTGTGTTTTGAATGAGTAGTCTTTTCAACAGTGTCAACATGACTTGTAGTGGTTGTTGGATTGTCTTCAGCATGAACCACAAAGGCTGAGAGACTGCCCCCAACATGACCTGCAAAGGCTAAGAGACTGGGTCCAACATGACCTGTAGAGGTTGGGATCGACATGCTTTGTAGCGGTTGAGTGTGTTCCCCCAACATGAACTTCAAAGGCTAGGTGCATGGATCCAACATGACTTGCAAAGGTTGGACGGGAAGGTTCAACTTGAACATTAGAGGTTGAATGGGTGCCCTCAACATGAACTATATAGGTTGAGTGACTGGATCCAATGTGACCTGGAAAGGTTGGAAGGATCCCACCAACATGATCAACAGAGGTTGGATGTCAAAGATTAACTTGACTTGCAGAGGTTGAGTGATTATATCCAACGTGACCTGGAGAGGTCGGATGAGTGCCCCCAGCATGAACCATAGAGGCTGGGTGGTGAGGTTCAACTTGACCTACAGAGGTGTGCCTTCTTCCTATTCCTCCTTCTTTTACTCCTTTTAGACTACCAATTACTAGTATCAATACTTTCACCGCATGAGGTAGAAGGAGGAGGAGAAGAAGCTACAGGTGAAGGGGAAGCAGTGTTTTGATTCCCTTGATATAAGGATCTTACTTGAGAAGCATCAGGAGCATTCAGGAAAGTTGGAGTGGAAAACAACCACACAGGTATCCCTAGGGTGAATCTAGGTAGATTCAAGGTGGCCATCAAAGGAACACCAACATTCCCTGTGAGAGGAATAGTACAAGGAGTTCCCAGCATGGGGATTTCTTGGTTGGTGTTCAAAGGGGTGTTAGCCATAGTTTCAAACAAGGAGACAAAGTCTGAGGTTGATGGGAAACCAAAAGTACAAAGCACACACCTGAAGGAAAACTAAGTACTGACAAACCACACAGTACTCACTAAAAAATTCCTAAATCCAAACAAACAAACAAGTATACGATATTCCTTCTAGAAGAAAGTTGATAGATAGTTAAAAGGCGTCCCTGTAGATGTTCTTAGGAACAAATGGAGGAATCACCCAACCGCCCTCCCACACCTTCTATTGAGGTTACCTTCCAAGCCCATCCAAGGTCAACTAGAAATAGCCTTTTGGTGTACCTGTGTATCAACCCTAGATGCAAAAGAGACTAAAGGCTACCGCATCTATATTGACAATCTGGGGGGACAATTGCAAGCCTGGTTCGTATGCATGGGTAGGGTAGCAAAGCCCGAAACCCTATCAACACCAGCACCACACGGGGCCTAAAGGGTGGTGCAAAAACCTTGGTCTATACTTTGACAAGGAATCAGAGGGTTATCTCCTCAGTCCAAGCCTCCACATGGCCTCATGCTTAAGTCCCATTTGAGAGGAGCTTCCCAGACACAATCAATATAGAAGAGGGTTTACCTAATGATTGGCAACCTACTTCTAAATTTAAACACTTGTAGAGAGTTGAAGCTCCCTATTCCACAAGTCTATCCTAAGCTAGTTGGTACATGAGCCTATAAAATAAAACTTACTAATAATTTTTAAATTATATCGTTCATTTTAAAAGGTTTTTTTAGTCAAAGGTAAATGGTGTGAAAGACTATGGTGTTATAGACTCAATAAGAAAAAGAAAAATGATGTATAAAGCAAATTGCAACTACTTAAATCAAATTTCTTTTCTTTTTTCAAATATAAGCTAATGAAATTGGAGCTAAATGCGAGAAAACTAAGATTTTTTTTTATAATTTTTTAAATTTTATTTGAAAACTACTGAAAAGAAACAACTAAATGCAACTAAATGCAAAAGTATAAAAGAAAATTCTTCACTTTTTCAAAATATTCAAAAACTATAATGCAACTTGTTATCACCAACCTTGTAGTTTCCTATGTGAGGTGGATCCAAGATGGATGGTAGAGGGGCAAGAAACTAAGGAGGTGGAACCAAGATTTCCTAGACTCCCAAATGGATGTTTGTCATGCCAATCAAGGCAGTCTTCACTTTATGTTATCTAAGTCCAAGACAACAATGGGGAATACCCAGATCTGCTCCCGACAGGAGAGATCATACCTAGACACCAGATCAGATCAATTATGGCTTGAGGTATGTAAGGTGTAAGGTAATTAGAAACACTAGATCTATGGATGATAGTAGTAAGTGGACTAAGACTTTGGATGAGGGCTTCAGTCATAAGAGGGTTGATCCAAAGTGACCTCTAAGGGTAATACTAGATCTAGGGTTAAGGTACTAGCAACTTAATAAGATAACCACTGTATTGGGAAACGTAACTAAGACAGGGTGAGTAAAGAAAGATTTGCTATTGTCTAGTACCAAAGAGATAGACTCAGTCAGAGATATGAAAATTCCAAGTTACCTGAGTTATCAAGGAGCGGTCAAAATTCGGGGGAAAGAGGTCAACAAGGGGCTAGCACTATGCTTGGAGATCAGTGCTTGTTCAGCCTTGGGTAATGGAGTCAGTATCAGCATAGCATTTAAGTGAACCCACCTGGGATATGCCCTGATCTATGGACCCAGAAAAGGATTTGGCCCAGAAGATTCAAGTTACATGGAAATCAACAGAAGGAGGGCTAGCGCTAGGGTTTGGGAGAGGAAGATATGCAGATCTAGAGCCACCAGGAGACTATCAGCTTAGCATTGGAGTGGAAATGAGATAAGGATGGCTCGATCTACAAACCCAACTCAGAAAATTTCAAGAAAAATAGATCTGGAAAAGTCAAAATCTGATGAGGGAGGCTAGGAGGTTGAAAGTCAGTTTTTCAGATCTAGGCCTACCTGAAAGGAACTAGCTCAGTGTTGGGGATTTTCTGGGAGGAGGAAGATCTGATCTACAAACCCATGTAATTATTTTCCAGAAAAAGTCAACTCTAGAAAAAGTCAAATTCTTAGTGCGGCATTGGGGTTTGAGCACTCAAAAAGTCATATCTAGGAAAAACCAGTCACAATTAGGGTAGTGTTGAGGATGATTCAGTGAGGGAGAGGCCCGATCTACAAAATCCAGAAATTGTTTGGTCAAATATCAAGCAGTTCCCCGATTAAATATTTTTTGGATTTTTATTATTTAGGAGTTTTTTCAGAAAAATTGAAGAAAAGCATGTACAATGGATTGAGATCTGAAAATAAGAGACTTACCTATTAGATATTACCTAGAAATTCTTGTATATTCCTTGATGATGATGATCCCCACCATCCCAATCAATTTGAGAAGATTGAAGCGATCTCTATGTCTAGTGTTTTTCAAGGAAGTCAATGTGCCCTCTCTCCTACACAACAAACATCAACCATATCAAATTTGTTGTGACATGAGAAAGAAGCTATATTCTGTAGAAACAATAGCAAGAAGAAATCATAGGTCACCACAACACTAATGAAAACTCCCTGATAAAAAATGAAGACAATCCAAGCGAGTTCAGGTCCCCCGGTAAAAACGCCCAAGCTGAAGTCATCCTCCTGTAGACAAGACAATGATCCCGAAAAAATATAGATCTCATAACAATTTCCTAAATTGTAGGAAGCAAAATACTTTCCAATCGCCACCGAAGAACATCAGATGCAAAGCAGATCCAAAAGATATCCACAAAAAAATCGTTCTATTAATCATATCCAAGAGCCAAATTACAAATGAGAAGCTTTGTACTTTAAATAGAAATGAGAGAACTAAAATCCTAACCACTTTCAAAACGAGTGGATAATATTAAAAGATAAAATATTCTAATCAATGGTTGAGATGAGCTCAACATACAATACATGGATCAATATAACCATAAAGTACCAAAGTGGACTANAACAAGAAATAAGTGAATCTCATGGTGGGTCCATGGAGTGTTAACTAAATCCCTATGGGTGCCCCATGGCACAATAAAATAATATAATATTTTAATTATTCGACTTTGTGCCTCCTTGAGGAAATCGTGAGCCTCCCAAAAGCTCTAAAAAATAATATAAAAATGCCCAAAAAATAGGTGTGGGCCCAATCAGGTGTTGAAACTACTGGAGAAGGTGTGAAGGACATCATTCTCATCATCATGACTCATCCCATGTCATTTCCTTTCCTCAATAGCCCAAATCAATTTCTTCAATAGCCATTTAATCATTTTTTAATCTACCTTGAGAAATGTGAACCTGCCAAAATAGCCTTCTAGGGTTCCTGCATTGTCCAACTGAACCCACCAACCTCTTTGGGATGGGGGTACTATGGTACAATAAAGTGGCTGCACCCCCTATGCCCCATGCAGCGCCCTAGGAGATCCAAATAAAACATCTACCTACTTAGACACATCATCCTGTGAAGCAAAACTACGTCAAAAAGGTTAAATGAGCCTGATCATCTCTGCAAGTTCCTGGAACTGAAAATAAACTGTCTCATTAGACTTAGAGAGTCCAAATCCATATAGGGTGTATACTCATACCCTTTCCAAGTCTCTGCCTGATCATCAACACCATCCAATAGACAATATAATCACGTGTAAATGACCAGATACCAATAATATAACTCAGACCATCATTCATCTGCTGCAAGTGTTATCAAGCTAAGACATGCTCTACAAATCACTTAAGCAACAATCACAAGAAGTAGAATTCATTTCACTTGCAGTACATCAACCAAATACATATATAGGGTTTTTTATTTATTATTACTCAAACTAGATTGTCGGACAAACAACAACACAAGGAATGGCAGTGCCTCACAAATGGTTGAGTTGTTCAGAGAGTGCTTATTCAACTTAGGCATCATGTCTACATCAATTTTGATCCAAGTTCATTAGGACAATCAATTTTATTTCCATGGCCTTTTTGTCCTGTTTGACCCTTTGGGACTTCACCAGTGCTTAAAAGCACAGCTAATCGTAGCTTTCATTCGGGACATATTCGAATTTATAAGGTCAGCAATATCTAGATATAGCATATATTTAACCATTACTTTTCGGACCTTTTCTTATACCCTTCAAGGGGTATTTTAGCATTTCATTGCTCTTGCCCTTTTTTACATATGTTAAAAAACACAGTTTAGCATTTTTTATTTTCCATGGGCACATATATAACATTTTCCAACACAAGTAGTACATGAGATTTCAGTTTTAGCCAATAACATCTCAAGTGACCGGGGGGAGTTCTGCATAGTACCAAACATTGGGACAACCAACCAGAATTATTTAGGCATACAATCCAACTCACCAAAGGCAAGTTCTGTCACCAACTCAGAGACGAGACACAATATAAACACGGAGGCTTGTCCAACAAGGGTTCTAGCAGGGAAAGGTCCTCCATGCCACAAGTTAAGTAGTAAGTCAGGTTAAAATAAAACTGGAAGGTAACAGATGGGTGGAGACGGTGAATGATGAAGCCAGGACTAGCAAGCCAAAACAATGGTGGGAATGACTACCTCTATTCTCCCAAAGGAGGGATACACCAATGACTATAGATAAGGAAATTCCAAGTCTAAGTAGGTACATCAATACATAATACAAATACATACAATTCCATATAATTATGACCGCCAGATCATGACACTACATGTTAATACATGTCACAAAGATGATTATAAGAGTAATGATAACCATAACACAATATAATAAAAGCTAAGTGATAATTATGCATATAATCCATCTGAACCATCATTTGTCTAATGAGAAAGTACTGATATAAATTTGGGCATCAATAGCTGATCTGTAAATGACTAAATGGCTACATTAGTCCTCAAATATGAGTGTCCTGAGACTCAGTCTTGACATGGGAGAGTACAATAGTCTACAAATAAAGTAATGATCCGAAAAAACTACTCATCTCATCATCTCTGTAACACCCCAGTTTTGACCCTGTTTGCATGATGTATATAATGTAATTAATCATGGTGAGGAGCTAAAGGCAAAATCCCCACCATCAATTTGGTTGTGTATGTTTCGGCAATAGGGGTAGTTGCTGATGGTATATCGTTCTATCCGACACATTATAGTTTGGCATCATGTAAATACGCACATCAATTAAAATAAACCTATAGCCAGCTACGACGGTGCAACGTTAAAAATGAAAAGGGCATGATTCCAAAGGATAAGGGTGGGAGGGAATCCATGTGTTACCACCCTGTTTGATTTGCCATCTTCCCTTGTCTCATCCAACCACTTTAATGTCTTGTGGAGTAGTTGAGGCACTTATGGCTGGGAGTGGAGTGTGGCAGGACTGTCAGTATTTGCCCATGCATACACTCCACCAGCGAGTTGACCTCACGTTGGCAAGAAAACTCCACCGCCATCCTCTCCATGACACCACTATTTCCCTTGTCTGTCCACTCTCATGCAGGGATGCGCAGGAGGAGGTTGGTTCATCTTCCTCACGCAGGGCTAAGTAAGAAGGGGGTGCGATTTCTTGCTTGGTTGTTGGTTGCTTCCCCTCTCGCACGCTGTTTGTCGATCTGTGGTGGTATTCCTTCCATTCACGCAGAGAACCGGTTTTCCTTTGGCATTATTGAGCTGTGTATTGTTTTCCATCCTTCGTGGTGGATCGTGAGTTGTAGACCACTGTGTTTTCTTCCATGTTTTTCCTAGGCTGTGTCTTTTTCCTTTGTGCGTAGGCTGAGAGTTTGTTCTTTTCCCCTTTTCTGACTGTGTAAGTTCTCCAGCCATTACATTGGGGAATTGTGTGTGTAATGGGCTCATGGATGTTGGTTGGCTGTTGATTGCCACATCTTGTTAGCTGAGTTTTTTTCTGTCCACACTGGGAGTTTGCCTTCTCCTCTATTTTGGGACTGTGTAAGATTGCCATAGTTTTCATTGTAAGTTTGGGTTGTTGACGTACCTTGGTTTTGGGTTGCAGTTGAGTTTTTTTGGCCACGCTAGGTCCAAGAACAACCCTGAGTTGTCTTGTGGACCTGAACTGTATTCCACCTTTTGTTTGGGATTGTTACCCGGTTGTCTTTGCCTTCTACACAGAGCTGTGAATGGGTTGTTTTGCTGTGGTATGCAGTGTTTAGTCTTTGGACTGTTGTGAGTGAGATTAAAGGCTGAGTATGCATGAGAAGACTGGTGTTGAGGCCACCAGCTTGGCATTTATCCTATCTTAGCTCCTTGACGACCTGGTAAAACCCTACTATGTGGGTTTGGCTGATTGGCAAACGTTGGCTATGTGTAAGCCTGCATTGACCCTTATTCCTTGAGGAATCATGCCCAGCTCGGAGGTGGCAGTGTTGCTGAGAGATTGATGAGCACGCTGGACTATGGTTGGGTGGAATGTTGCAGCAACGTAGCTGGTTACGGGGCGAGTTCTTCATCAAAAGATAAGTACTCCTGACTATTTCATCTCTACAATTATATCTACTATTTCATGATAAATGATGAACATGTTGAATGCTTGAATGTATGGTTTTGCTTCCTCTGTATACTTAAAAATTATGCATCTCTGCATGTTTTACTTCAAAGCATTTCAGTTTGTCATTTTTTTTAGTTATGTAAAACTTTATGGGGCTAGTTGCCCAGATGTTTGGTGTTTAGTAGCGTCCTCTTTCCCGGTCGGAGGGTCGGGGATGTCACAATATCATATGTAAGAGATCTGGCTGAAAAATGTACTGTATATGAAAAATAAAATATGGTATTCTGGCTACTATATATGTGATAACATCTGGCTCTAGCGGGGACAAGTGCTTTGCTAAAAAGAGTGCTTGAGAAGCTCATAACCTCTTGTCCTCACACTCTACTTCTCGCATCCTAGACCAATCCATCCACCTCTGCGACTGCTACCAAAAGCTTAACTAACTACCTGAATCATGTCCAGAGCTATACCAAAATCATAGACCGGTCGTCAGAACGATATGTGGATAATATAGGTTGTTCCTGGTTTTCGTCATTCTTCTGCAATAATACTGCTACTATAGTATGCTCCGAAGCATAGGAGAATATTGAGAATTCTTTGGCAAAATTTGGACTTACCAGGACAGGGGCTTCTGAAATAGCTTTCTTGATTCCCCAAAATGACTCCTTGGCTTCTGCACTCCACTTTATTTCATGACCCTTTTTTAACATATTAGTGATACACATCAAAATCTCAGCAAAGCTTGGTATAAATCTCCTCAAGAAATTTACCTGTCCCAAAAATGACTGTACCTCTTTTTTGCTTCTTGGCTCTCCCACTTTCAGGATTGCACTTACTCTCTCAGGATCAATCTTTATGCCATCTTTGGATATTATATGGCCTAGCAGCTTTCCTTCCTCTAGTGCATAATTAGATTTCTTCGGATTCAGAGATATACCGTATTTCCTGCACTTCATGAAAACCTTCTCAAGGTGATGTAGATGTTCTCTGTCAGACTTAGAGTAGACTGTGATATCATCCATGTAGATCACCACAAAAAATCCAATTTCCCCTACAAAAGCGATGTCCATAGCTCGCTGGAAAGTGGCTCCTGCATTCATTAAACCAAAAGGCATCTTTGCATACATGAAAGTGCCCCATGGTGTAGTAAAGGCAGTCTTCTCCTGATCTTCTGGTAACACCTTGATCTGGTTATACCCGGAGAAGCCATCCAGCATCGAAATCCTTTCAACTCCCACCACTTGCTGCAGCATGTGATCCGTCTTCGGTAGGGGATAGTTATCTTTCATGGAGACTTTATTCAAATTGCGAAAATCTATGCACAGCCTTATCTCTCCACTCTTTTTTCTGACAGGGACCAAATTTGCAACCCACTTAGAAAATTAGAGGGTTACAATAATCTAGCCTCAAATAACTTCTTTATTTCCTTCTCAATGATAGGGAGCAATTTAGGGTTCATCCTCCTGAGCTTCTGCTTAAAAGGCCTCTCTCCAGGCTTTATAGGAATAGTGTGCTGTATGATAGATGTATCATATTATTTGAGGTCTTCATAACTCCAGGAAAACACATCTGTGTACCTTTTCATCAACTCCACATATTCCCTTTTCTCCCTTTCAGGTAGCTTCTTGGATAGTTTTATGATTCTAGGATTTTCCTCAGTGCCAATATTTTTATCTTCAACTACATCACCAACTGGTTTCACTTTGGGGTTCTTGGCAACATCATTTTGATCAAAGAGTCTTTCTAAAGGGATCAGGCCTCTTGGTATGAAATTGTTTTTGAGCTGGATGATATCTTTACCTCCCAAGGTCTTCCTCAACTTCTTAGCATCCTCTTCTGAATCAAATTCTTCATCCTCTTCGGGGGTCTTATCATTTCCATTTTCATTTTCAACCTGAGTATTCACAAACTCTCCTGACAACTCTAGAAATCTTCGGATCTGCATATCATCTTCGAACACGTGCCAGTATTTGTAATTGTCAGGGATAGCAGGTCTGTTCAAAATATCCACCTGGTATTCCTTTTGACTGGTCATTGGAGTTTCAAATTTTCCAGCGACTACTGCTAAGGAATCAGCCACCATATTGTCAACCCTGGGAACCACCTGAATTATATATTCTGTAAAGAAGTTGCCAAGCATATCCCATACTTCATTTCTGTAAGCCCTCATCCGAGGATGCTTAGTTTGATAACTCTCATTTACTTGATTTATCACCAACTCGGAGTCTCCCAAGATCTTGACCCTCTGAGCCCCCAGACCCTTCAAAGCATGTAACCCTAATAACAGGGCCTCATACTCTGCTACATTGTTAGTGCACTCAAATAGTAATTTGTATGACAAAGCTTTGAAATCATGAATAGGAGAAATGATGTAGACACCAGCCCGGGCACCAACCTTCGCAACAGATCCATCAAAATACATGATCCATTGGCCATCTTTTTCTGTTTTGCTTCGAGGGCTTGCTATTCCAAAACTTCTTTTTCTTTATTCACCTCGTACTTCTCCTGTTCTTCAGATTTCTTTTGCAATGCAGCTTCCAAATCATGTGGGGCAGCATCATTAAAGAAGATGGAAGATCCCAAATCAGTGTCAACAGCATATATATGATGAACTTCGGGCTTATCTTGACTGCTAACCACATAAGGAGTTCTCTTTTCGCTATACAGTCTTCTGCTCCCATCTGGAACTGGGATGGTAGCATATGACATGTCCATCTGCAAGCTGCCTTTCAACTTGGAAGTCCAAGATCTTGAAAACAATACCCCAATTTTGGGTGGGATGTCTGCCACTACTACATCCATGAATATGGTCTTAGAAGGCAATTTGTTCAGGGTTACCACCATGTCCTTAATTAGTCCCAGGCATTTTACCTTCTTGGAATCAAAAGAGTACAGATCTTTATAGGCCTTGTTACCTCCAATCCTAAACTTTCTACCACTCCTTTGGGCATCAGATTATGTGACGCCCCAGAATCCAACATGGCATTGTGAACCACTTTGTCGAGCACCTTTAGACTTAAGTAGAAAGGAGGCACCTCTTCACCCTCTAAATTCTCAGCTTTTGATCCAAATGATATGGCAGGATTATCATCATTCAAATTTAAAATGTCAGCCTGCCCTTCACCTTGGTCTTTGACCATTTTTGAAATAGTATCTCTATATTCAGTATTTCTCAACAACTCATTAAATGGAACAGAGATCTTCAGTTTAGAAAGCTCGTTTTGCAGGTTAAAACCAGCACTAATCTTTTCCACCTCAATCGGAGTCGCCTTTTTTATTACTTTATCCCTCTGTACATCATTCTGAACTTCTCTACTCACAAAGGTCTCTTGTTGTGTTTCTTTTCCTTTTTCTACATTTAAGGAACTAGAGGAAGGCTGATTTGGATTTGCCTTCCCTTTATTTATGGGAACATCTCTGTTCCTTAGC
>LPNX010855396.1:265629-301685 GCA_001517045.1 Pseudotsuga menziesii
AAAGAAACTGACTGACCTGTACAGTCTTGATGGGGACCAAGGAAACCTTTTTGGAAACACTGGGCATCTCTTCGTCCACCATATCACCTCCTTCGAGCAGCTTTGCCTTCTTACGGGACGTCTCTTCATCCACTTCCATATTCTCAGCCTCTGCCAAACTCCTCTTGACCGCAACACTAACACCCTCTGTGATTTGGATCTCTGAATGAGATGCAGGATGTGTCTCTGTCTCAGTTTTGGACTCGTCAGTGAACTGCAGTAAATTAGCAATTTCAGCTAACCCTTCAACAACTTGATGCTCAAACAGTTTGTTTTTATTTGCTTGCTTTCTCAATGATATCACCTGGTCGGGGTCATAGTTCATATTTACATCCTTTACGAAATCCATATTCTCCATCAATCTCTCTATACATGCCAGGGCACCTTTGCCTTTAAAAATGAAAGGGCTGACTTTAAATGGAAATTTAATATTCAAAGATTTTCTGAAAGCACCGAAATGTTCCTCCTCTGATAACAACCTTTGCCTCATAAACTCTAGAGCAAAAATCCTTGGGGTCAAAAAGGAAGGCAACCTATAAGGCTGACCTGTAAAGCCATACACTCTCAAAACGGTATAATCTCTGTACAGAAACCAGTCTCCCACCCGCCCCTCAGGTGAAGACTGCATCGAACATTTCATTTCATCCAGGACCCGGGGCAATTCTTGATCAAACAGCATCCTGTATATTTCAGACATGATCGAATTGGCAAATTCGATCAGGTTGATTTGCTTTGGCAAATCAGAAGAGGATAGAGTACTTATGAACTTCAATTCTGTAACATTAGAACATAATAACATGTTAACCAGGTGTGTTTGAAACCTAAAAAACTGGACCTTGGGAAATTCAGTCAACTGGAGGTGGATCGCTTCGGCCAGATATTCGTCTAAATTAAGCACAGGAACTGACTGGGACTCGGGACTTAAAGAATTTACTTTTAGCAGGAAACCAAGGATAACATCACCTATATGACAATCGTCATCTAGACCTAACACTTGAAAAACCAAAGACATTACCCACTTCACTTTAGTTCTAAAAATGTGCAAGGGGTAGGGCAAGGTAAGGCTTTCAAGGGACTGACCTTCCTTTAGGATACTTGACAGGAATCGAGATCGAGCGTCATTGTTGCAACTTTTAAAAAACTCGGCAAGGACAGACTCATTTACAGACTCACGGTTCACAGGGTAACTTTCGGGCAAACTAAGATTTTCCCTAATGGCCGAAGCATCAATTTTACATAGTATCTTCGACGCGGACCGACTCACAATGACTCTCTGAGAGGGAGAATAATTTACTGCGCACCATTCGGCAAATTCAGGGAAGTGGAGGGTTTTCTCCAGGGCAAAAAAGTACAAAAAAGACTTGCATACATTTAGAACGTCATTCCCTTGTGAGAAAAAAGACCACAGCCTCTCTTTGCTTCCTGACACACTTCCTGTAGACAAGAAAGGATCGCAAACACCCCTGTGTCTATCTACCAAGAATTATTCTCTTTCATTCGGGACCCGACCAGACACAGAGGCTTTGCCCTGTTGATCCATTTCTTAATTTATAATGATAATTGAGCGAAGGAATTACAGGATTAAGGTCCTACCTGGCTCACTGTGGAGGTGTGTGTTCGGAATGCGCCTGGTGCTGACATCTGGAAGCGCCCAAATCGACAGGTCCTTTTTGCCGGGTCCCAAGCAATAAAATAATCGCTGTAGAGGTTAATTTTGCCTTTATAGGACACCCCCGATTAGACACGTGGGAAGCATATATTTTCGCAACCGCTACTTATCTCTAACAGCTGTGCATCTTTCTCCTCCGGGTTCATTTCCGACCGTTGATCTCTTCTGTGCAAATTCCTGGCCTTCGGATCGTACACCATGTGTGCTTTTTCGTCGGGCATCTTGGCGCTAAGCACCATGTAAGTCTCCATTCCGGGGTCGCTCGTGACCGTTGATGTGACGTACTTCCACCCCTCACCATTGGATCAAATGCCACGTCCCACATTCCGCTGAGCCGTCTGACTTTATCTACCGTGCAACTCTGGGTCCCGAAAACATCTACAGCCATCGATCTGATCTTCCTTTACAGGCAGGCCACTGGATCATGTGGCGCCCATCCAATTCCGCTGGGCTCCTTCGCTTTATCCGTCAAGCAACTTTAATCAGCGGAATTGCTCCCATCCGTTTATGCGATATCCCTTCAGCTACGCACCGTCGGATCTTCAGTCGCGTACCCAATTCCGCTGGGCACTCCGAGATTATCCGCTGTGCTCGTTCGACCTCCAAGATCATTGTTAGCCATTGATCTATTACCCTTCGATCTCCAACCGTTGGATCGGGCAGCATATAATGAGTTCCGTCGGGTGGCTCAAAGGTTATCCCGCGTGCATGTTCATCTCCCGGAAACCAAAATAGTTGTCGATCCACGCTGTCTTTAATCCTCGGCCGTCGGATTTACCTCCATGCATCCCTTCCACTGGAAGCTCTAGTGTTTATCCGCCGTGCAGGTTCCGGCTGCGAAATCAATCCCAACCGCTGATGTGATCCGATTCCATCCCTCCACCGTCAGATCGAGAGGAATATATGTGATTCCGCCAACTCCCATTTCTTTAACTAACTTGCACTTTCTCCCGGCGGATTGGTTATGAACCGTATATCATCCCCGAATCAATTTGTAACCCTTGATTTGTGCAGGCGGCTAAAGGCCCTAACTTCTGCTATCTTCCTCGCATGTTTTGAAAGGCGGAGGGAGTATTAGCCATGGATTGGCTCCTTCTTTCGATCACAGCCTAGGATTTTTGTTAACTTGGCTGCTCTTTTAGACCATCACGTCACCTTTATATCATATCTTTAAACCAAAGTATTTAAACAACACAATCTTATCCCCCCCCCCATGATCTTATATTGCTTTTGTTCAATACAGGTGCTAACAGTCAGGACGGGAGGGTGGATTGAAAATTTTCTCCTAGACTTGAAATAAATGATCTCAGAATTTGATGAGAGGAACGAGCTTTTAAATTAATTCCATGAGTGATTTCAAGATTCGAAACAAGGTCAGTATCCACACATTGAAGCAGCATATTCTAATTAAGGATTGGATGAAGAATTCTATTGATATTATCAGGACAAGGACCCTCATTGCAATGTTCTTGATCAAGTTCACTTACAATCGTATCATCATGTGATTGTTCTTCTTTAATGTCTAGAGAAGGAAAAACATCAATAATCTCAGTCTTAGTTTCCCTATCCCTCTTACAGGATTGCTCTTCAATCACATTATGACCACAAGATTGTTCTTCAATAGAAGTTTAGTTAATTTCAACTTTTTCTTCTTCTGCAATGACATGATCAAGGTCTGAATCTAGATTCTGATAGGTTGGATAGTGACTCAAATTATCATCAACTAGGCAATGACTATGGACTTTCTATTTAAAAGGCTCTTTAATGACCCCACCAATGGAAGGCTCAACTAAAGATGTTTCTTGATGGTGCATGTTAGGTTCCCTTCCATGGATCAAATCCAACATTCGCTCTGTGATTGCTTCAGGTAATAATAACGGAGTATTTCATATGATTTTATTGATATCCCTCTTAGTTTCAACATGAGGTTTTGAAACATTATTCTCAAAGTACTCTGTAACGTTCTTTGAGATTGCATGCATGCTCATAATTTGGAACATATCAGGAGAGGAATGATCCAATTTAGAAATCACATTGTCAATATATTGGTCATCAACAACACAATCATTGCTAGACTAACACTATAAAACTTTTTCAGTGTTCCAACTCCAACTATCAATTAACAAATCTGTGAACATGTCATAACCAGTGATGGACCCTGGTGCTAAATTATGAAACCATAGTTGAACATCCCCTTACAAGGATTCTCCTAAGGCTCTCATATAAACATCTTCATTGTTTGCACCTCTAGATTCCATGTAATCCCACAGAATATCCAGATGCCTTTCAATAGATATATCCTTATTTCCATTGAACCGGGGCATCCACCTAGTGTAATTATTTGGCATAGTATGAGGTGCCCCCGATATTTCCAAAAATTCAAAAGGAGACTGTCTGTCTTGTTTTTTAACAGCTCTAGTTACTTGGCTATAAGGATTTGACTGGGACCGACTTCTAGGTTCATGTCGAATTACACGTCCACTCAAGATGGTTGGGAAATGTTTGTTGCATGGGTGAGGAAGTTGGTGGGTATCATAAAGATTGTGATAACTAGATTCATACCCATATTCATGCTCGAGATCATCCTCATACCTGTAGTCTAACCTCCATCTATCCCTTTCATTTATTTCAATCATGTTTTTGGTTAATTCCTTCATGTGCCTCAAGAATACATCTGAATTCATTATGATTTATGGGATGGATTCAGTTCTCAATGGAGTCACATTGTGGATATCTCTTCAAGGTTTACAGGACACTCTAAGAACTTAAGATTAATGCGTTGGGTATGATCCTCAGTGGAGTCACGGGGTGGAGTCGCCAGGTGAACCACACAAGTAATTCACCAAAAGAGATATGTTGTATGGAAAGGTGAGGTTTGTTGAACCAAGGTAGGCCTCTACCTTCCCAACAATGGCACCAAAATGTTATCACCAACCTTTTAGTTTCCTATGTGAGGTGGATCCAGGATGGATGGTAGAGGGGCAAGAAACTAAGGAGGTGGAACCAAGACTGCCTAGACTCCCAAATGGATGGTTGTAACGCCAATCAAGGTAGTCTTCACTTTATGTTATCTAAGTCCAAGACAACAACGGGGGAGACCCAAAACTACTCCTGACAGGAGATATCAGACCTAGACACCATATCAGATCAATTATGGCTTGAGGTACGTAAGGTGTAAGGTAATTATAAGCTCTAGATCTATGGATGATAGTTGTAAGTCGACTAGGGCTTTGGATGAGGGCTTCAGTCATACGAGGTTTGATCCAAAGTGACCTGTAGGGGTAATACTAGATCTAGGGTTAAGGTACTAGAAACTAATTAAGATAACCACTGTCTTGGGAAATGTAACTAAGATAAGGTGAGTAAGGAAAGGGTTGGGACTGTCTAGTACCAAAGAGATAGACTCAGTGAGAGATATGAAAATGCCAGGTTACCTTAGTTATCAAGGAGTGATCAAAATTCGAGGGAAAGAGGTCAGCAAGGGGCTAGCGATATGCTTGGAGATCAGTGCCTGTTCAGCCTTGGGTAATGGAGTCAGTATTAGCATAGTGTTTAATTGAACTCACATAGGATATGCCTTGATCCATGGACCCAGAAAAGGATTTGGCCCGGAAGATTCAGGTTACAGGGAAATCAACAGAAGGAGGGCTAGCGCTAGGTTTTGGGAGAGGCAGATATGCAGATCTAGAGCCACTAGGAGACTATTAGCTTAGAGTTGGAGTGGAAATGAGATCAGGATGGCCTGATCTACAAACCCAAGTCAGAAAATTTCAAGAAAAATCATATCTGGAAAAGTCAAAATTTGATGAGGGAGGCTAGGAGGTTGAAAGTCAGTTTTTCAGATCTAGGGCTACCTGGCAGGAACTAGATCAGCATTTGGGATGTTTTGGGATGAGGAATACCTGATCTACAAACCCATGTAATTATTTTTTGGAAAAATTCAACTCTCGAAAAAGTCAAATTCTCAATGGGGTGTTGGGGTTTGAGCAGTCAGAACGTTATATCTAGGGAAAAGAAATCACAATTAGGGAAGCGTTGAGGATGATTCAGTGAGGGGGAGGAGCGATATACAAAACCCAGAAATGGTTTGGTCAAAGATCAAATGGTTCCCCTATTAAATATTTTTCGATTTTTATTATTAAGGAGTTTTTCCAGAAAAATTGAAGAAAAGCAGGTACAATGGATTGAGATCTAAAAAGAAGATACTTACCTATTAGATATTACCTAGAAATGCTTGTATATTCCTTGATTATGATGATCCCTTCCATCCTGATCAGTTTGAGAAGATTGAAGCGAGCTCTATGTCCATTTTTTTCCCAAGGAAGTCAATGCACCCTCTCTCCTGCACAACAAATGTCAACCATATCAGATTTGTTGTGACATGAGAAAGAAGCTATATGCTGTAGAAAAATAGCAAGAAGAAATCATAGGTCACCACAACACTAATGAAAACTCCTTGATAAAAAATGAAGACAATCCAAGCGAGTTCAGGTCCGCCTGCAAAAATGCCCAAGTTGAAGTCATCCTCCTATAGAAAAGACCATGATCCCCCAAAAAACAAATATCTCATAACAATTTCCTGAATGCTAGGAAGAAAAATACTTTCCAATCACCACCAAAGAACATTAGATGCAAAGCAGATCCAGAAAATATCCACAAAAAAATATTTCTATTAATCAGATCCAAGAGCCAAAGACCCCTTACAAATGAGAAGCTCTCTCCTTTTAAATAGAAATGAGAGAACCAAATTCCTAACCACTTTCAAAACAAGTGGCTAATATTAAAAGATAAAATATTCTAATCAATGGTTGAGATGAGCTCAACATACAATACATGGATCAATATAACCAAAAAGTACCAAAGTGGACTAAATCACCGATAAAGAGGGTACCCCACTCAACAAGAAATAAGTGAAGCACATGGTGGGTCCATGGAGTGTTAACTAAATTGCTATGGGTTCCCCATGGCACAATAAAATAATATAATATTTTAATTCTTTGACTTTGTGTCTCCTTGAGGAAATTGTGAGCCTCCCAAAAGCTCCAAAAAATAATATAAAAATGCCTAAAAAATAGGCGTGGGCCCAATCAAGTCTTGCAACTGCTGGAGAAGGTGTGGAGAACATCATTCTCATCATCATAACTCATCCCATGTCATTTCTTTTCCTCAGTAGCCCAAATCAATTTCTTCAATATCCATTTAATCATTTTTTAATCTGCCTCGGGAAATGTGAACCTGCCAAAACAACCTCCTAGGGTGCCTGCATTGTCCAACTAAGCCCACCAAGCTCTCTAGGATGTGGGTACTATGGTAAAATCAATTGGCGTCACCCCCTATTCCCCATACAATGCCCTAGGAGATCCAAAAAAAACATCTCCCTGCTTAGACACATCATCCTGTGAAGCAAAACTGCATCAGAAAGGTAAAATGAGTCTGATCATCTCTACAAGTTCCTGGAACTGAAAATAAACTGTCTCATTAGACTCAAAGAGTCCAAATACATCTAGGGTGTATACTCATACCCTTTCTAGGTGTTTTCCTGATCATCAACACCATCCAATAGACAATATAATCACGTGTAAATGACCAGATACCAATAATATAACTCAGACCATCATCCATCTACTGCAAGTGCTATAAGGCTAAGATATGCTCTAAAAATTATTTAAGCAACAATCACAACAAGTAGAATTCATTTTACTGGCGGTACATCAACCAAATACATGTATAGGGTTTTTTATTTATTATTACTCAGGCTAGACTTTCGGGACTGTACTTACTTCATAGTTGCAGTCAATTTGCTAGTGAAGGGTGAAGGCTAAAATTGATAAGGCTAGGGAAAGGGTGACTTCTTAATTAACATAATGACACTTTGGATATGGATTGGGAATACTCACTATAACCACATGTCAGACAAACAACAACATGGGGAATGGAAGTGCCTCACAAATGGTTGAGTTGTTCAGAGAGTGCTTATTCAACTTTGGAATCATGTCTACATCAAGTTTGATCCAAGTTCATTAGGACCATCAATTTTATTTCCATGGCATTTTTGGCCTATCTGACCCTTTGGTTCTTAACCAGTGCTTAAAAGCACAGCTAATCGCAGCTTTCATCGGGGACATATTCAAATTTATAAGGTCAGCAATATCTGGATATAGCATATATTTAACCATTGCTTTTGGGACCTTTTCTTATACCCTTCAAGGGGTATTTTAGCATTTCATTTCTCTTTCCCTTTTTTACATATGTTAAGAAATACAGTTTAGCATTTTCTATTTTCCATGGGCACATATATAACATTTCCCAACACAAGTAGTACATGAGCTTTTAGTTTTAGCCAACAACATCTCAAGTGACCAGGGGAGTCCTGCACAGTGCCAAACATCGGGACAACCGACCAGAATGATTTAGGCATACAATCCAACTCACCAAAGGCAAGTTCTATCACCAACTTAAATCCAAGACACAATATAAACAGGGAGGCTTGTCCAATAAGGGTTCTAGCGGGGAAAGGTCCTCCATGTCACAAGTTAAGTATTAAGTCGAGTTAAAATAAAAATGGAAGGTAACGGATGCGTGGAGAGAGTGAATGATGAAGCTAACACTAGAAATCCAAAACAATGGTGGGAATGACTACCTCTATTCTCCCAAAGGAGGGAAAAACCAAGGAGTATAGATCAGGAACTTCCAAGTATAAGTAGGGACATCAATACATAATACAAATACATCCAAGTCCATATAATTATGATTGTCAGATCATGACACTACATGTTAATGCATGTCACAAAGATTAGTATAAGAGCAATGATAACCATAACACAATATAATAAAAGCTGAGTCATAATTATGCATATAATCCATCTAAACCATCATCTGTCCAATGAGAAAGTACTGATATAAATCTGGGCATCAATAAATTCTCTGTAAATGACTAAATGGCCACATCATTCCTCAAATCTGAGTGTCCTGAGACTCAGTCCTACATGGGAGAGTACAATAGTCAACAAATAAAGTAATGATCCGACAAAACTATTCATCTCAACATCTCATATGTAAGAGATCTAGCTGAAAAATGTATTGTATCGAAAAAATAAAATATGGTAGCCCGGATACTATAGATGTGATAACATCTAGCTCCAGCTAGGACAAGTGCTCTGCTGAAAAGAGCACTTCAGCAGAGCACTTGAGAACCTCAGAGTCTCTGGTCCTCACACTCTGCTTCTTGCATCCTAGATCAATCCATCCAGCTCTGCAACCGCTACCAAAAGTGTCACTGACTACCTACAGCATGTCCATAGCTATACCAAACTCACAGACCAGTCGTCAAAACAATATGTTGATAATATATAAAATACTGAAAATAAATATGCATGAAACTGAAAAGGCAGAAAATAAATCTAATCTATAACCATAACTTTAAAAAAAAGTTTGATTTTTTTATTGTGCAGGATAACAGAAATCAAAACTATACTAAGAGCTTCAAAGGTGAGCTTTAGGCAAAGATGCAATATTCTACACTACTATCGGGAAAGGCTTATTTAGGTCCTACCTACCCTACTCTAACCAATTTAGACAAGTGTTAGTTAAAATCATAAATCCAAAGCAACCATTTGCTGAACGAATCCATTGAGCTTTCTTTACAGTTAATGACCCAACAAGCCAGAGATGGTTTGAAAGTAATGTATATGAAAATTGACACCATTCTAACTTGTTGTTTGAAATTCAAAGAAAGATCTGGAATGAAATCATTCCAAGGATGAAATTGACTTTCTAGAAACTCATCCATCCAGATACTGACAGGATCATAAGAAGTATGCAAGCACGCTCTTGATGGAAGGAGACAATATGAGTAATGATTCAACCATTCCAAACAGTTCTTTCTTTTCTCCTCTACCCTACTAAGACATTCAATTCTATTCACTCTAGAAGAAATAGGAAAATCAAATGGGGACAAGTTGTAATGCAATGAAACTGTGAATGAGATCAAGCCCATTTGTTGTTTAAAAATGGAGAAAAGATGAAATTGATCTTTATACACCTTCTCCAACCATCCCTAATACAGACTTAATAATTGAAAAAAATTATTTATTATGGATGACTGAGAAGAGACATGAACTGTCTTTTCCCCAATTATGTGATAATGTTTAAACTCTTGATTAAATATTTGGAAAGTATTAACTTGATTAAAATACAAACCCATACAAGAAAACTTGAAAAGTTGGGATGGAAGGGTGGATTGAAAATTTTCTCCCATACTCGGAATAAATGATCTCAGAATTTGACGAGAGGAAAGAGATTTTAAATTAATTCCAGGAGTGATTTCAAGATTCGAAACAAGGTCAGTATCCACACATTGAACCAACATATTCTTATTAAGGATTGGATGAAGAATTCTATTGATACTATCAGGACAAGGACCCTCGTTACAATGTTCTTGATCAAGTTCACTTACAATCGTATCATCATGTGATTGTTCTTCTTTAATCTCTAGATAAGGAAAAACATCAATAAGTTTGGTCTCAGTTTCCCTATCCCTCTTACAGGCATGCTCTTCAATCACACTATGACCACAAGATTGTTCTTCAACAGAAGTTTGGTTAATTTCAACCTTTTCTTCTTCTGCAGTGACATGATCAAGGTTTCAATCCATATTCGGATAGGTTGGATACTTACTCAAATTATCATCAATTAGGAAACGATTATGGAGTTTCTCTTTAAAAGGATCTTTAATGACCTCACCAATGGAAGGATCAACTAAAGATGTTTCTTGATGGTGCATGTTAGGTTCCCTTCCACAGATCAAATCCAGGATTCGCTCTGTTACTACTTCAGGTAATAATAACAGAGTATTTCGTATGATTTGATTGATATCCCTCCTAGTTTCAACATGAGGTTTTGAAACATTATTCTCAAAGTACTCTGTAACGTTCTTATAGATTTCATGCATGCTCATAATTTGGAACATATCTGGAGAGGAATGGTCCAATTTAGAAAGCACATTGTCAATATATTGGTCATCAATAGCACAATCATTGCTAGACTGACACTCTAAGACTTTATCAGTGTTCCTACTCCAACTATCAATTAACAAATTTGTGAACATGTCATAACCAGTGATGGATCCTGGTGCCAAATGATGAAACCATAGTTGAAAATCCCCTTTCAAGGATTCTCCTAAGGCTCTCATATAAACATGTTCATTGTTTGCACCTCTAGATTCCATGTAATCCCATAGAATATCCAGATGATTTTCAATAGATATATCCTTATTTCAATTGAACTAGGGCATCCTCCGAGTGTAATCGTTTGGCATAGAATGAGGTTCCCCTGATATTTCAGAAAAGTCAAAAGGAGACTGTCTATCTTGTTTTTAAACAGCTCTAGTTACTTGGCTATAAGGATTTGACTGGGACTGACTTCTAGGTTCATGTCGAATTACAGGTCCAATCGGGATGGTTGGAAAATATTTGTTGCATGGGTGAGGAAGTTGGTGGGTATCATAAAGGTTGTGATAACTAGATTCATACCCATATTCATGCTCGAGATCATCCTCATACTCATAGTCGGACCTCCATCTATCCATTTCGTTTATTTCAATCATGTTTTTGGTTAATTCCTTCATGTGCCTCAAGAGTACATCTAAATTCATTATGATTTATGGGATGGGTTCGCTTCTCAGTGGAGTCACATTGTGGAGATCTCTTCAGGGTTTACGGGATGTTCTAAGAACTTAAGATTAATGCGTTAGGTACAGTCTTCAGTGGAGTCGAAGGGTGGAGTCGCCAGGTGAACCTCACAAGTAATTCACCAAAAGAGATATATCGTAGGGAAAGGTGAGGTATGTTGAACCAAGGTAGGCCTCTACCTCCCCAGAAATGGCGCCCAAATGTTATCACCAACCTTGTATTTTTTCTGTGTGACGTGGATCCAGTATGGATGGTAGAGGGGCAAGCAATTAAGGAGGTGGAACCAAGACTTCCTAGACTCCAAAATGGATGGTTGTCACGCCAATCAAGTCAGTCTTCACTTTATGTTATCTAAGTCCAAGACAATAATGGGGGAGACCTATATCTACTCCCGATAGGAGAGATTGGACCTAAACACCAGATCAGATCAATTATGGCTTGAGGTACGTAAGGTGTAAGGTAATTAGAAACTCTAGATCTATGGATGATAGTAGTAAGTGGACTAGGGCTTTGGATGAGGGCTTCAATCATACGAGGGTTGATCCAAAGTGACCTGCAGGGGTAATAATAGATCTAGAGTTAAGGTACTAGCAACTAACAAAAGATAATTTCAACCCAAAATATGACACCTTGCATGTCTGAAATTCAACACTTCTTTGCCGCATCTTCGACACATACACTTTTTCTTGCCGTCAATGGCATAACGTCAAATATTCGACATGCTACCAAAGTGGGTCGAAGATCCGACACACCATGGTGTCGCATATTTGACAGTTTTATATTTCAAAGTGTTAATCAAAACTTGCACAAACCATCAGCAATCTGATGCCTACCGACACTTGAAGGGTCGGCCTTCCGATGGGTAGAAGCGTCAGATTCATGGCAACGTCGTCGATGTTTTTATCCAGAAAGCGTAGGCTTTTCAACTCCTACTGACACTTGAAGCGTCGGTTGAGCATCGCCTTCATCTGTCGGATGTTTGATAGAAGCATCGGAACACCGTTGGAAAAGCGACGCCTGTTGGTAGATTTAACAAAAAAAAAAATTGAAAGATTTCACTTAGAAAAGCTGATCACAAAAATAAATTGTATGTTTTTTCAAAGTTTTTGCTTAAAACTCCTACTTTATCTTTGTTAATGCATTCTAATGATGTTAGTAAGTTATTTCATGATATTTTTGGGCATATTAACTTAAGTTAATTGCATCAATTAATCAAACAAGACGGGATAGTGGGGTTGCCACCTATATCCTTTTTAGATGGAGTTTGTCCAATATATACTCTTGGTAGGAACCTTGAAGAGAGATTTGAGAAAGGAAAGGCTAAGAGAGCCACATCACTTCTTGATTTTGTGCCCGGTGACATTATTGGTCCCTTTCCTCACCTATCTATGAATAAATAAATATACATACTAACCAGGCCTGGAAATTCAAATCTATTATGCCTATCAAATGGAAATTTAATGACGTTCTTGTATTTTTCAATCCGTTCACATTACGTTTACTTTAAATTCATGACTATCAACTAAATTAATTGGGTAAGAAGTAAGTGCTACTATAGACTTTGGTATTTTAAAGCTATCCATTATCTAGCAAGTTATTAAAAGAGCTAGCAAAGTATCTAGAAAGTTATTAAAGGCCTACCCATTGTCCATAAGAGAGAAACCACAAAAAAATTCATGGAAAGAATCATATCCCCGACCAATAACCTATCGGCAAAATCATAGCCCTCGGGACAAGAATCAAACCAACAGCCTTCATAATAATCTTGTGGATTGTAGCGGCTCACGATGAGAAAAAAATGGCATGTTGCAAGTATCCTGCAATTAAAAAATGGAATTCTATGTGTTTTTACCCCTTTCCCTGGTTAATAAATTTAAAATAAATCACTATAAAATCGAATTTAAATTGCAAACCCGAACCCGGGTTTTTTTACCCCTTTCCCTGGTTAATAAATTTAAAATAAATCAGTGTAGATTTGAATTTAAAGTGCAAACCCCAACCCAACCCAGATTCTTAGTGTTTTTTATTTTCCCTTTCCATGATTAGTAAAAGTAAAAAAACAAAACACAAGTACAAAATCGAATTGAAAAATTGCAAACCCCAATCCAACCCGGCTTTTACACCATGAAAATATGCAAAATGTTCAAAATTGAAGCAAAAACAAAGTGAGAAATGGCACGCACTTGGTTACCCAGGCTTACAACCACATAAGGATCAGAGATATTCAAAATAAAAGCAACTAGATTAGTTCCCTTATTATGGCCACTTTCAAGAGCCCTATATACTGTTCCATTTATGTACACGAAAATAGAAGAACAATGGTCATATACATAAATACCTTCATCCTTAGACAGCATCATTCATAAAGAAAATAGAAACTCATAGAAATGCTAACCTGAACAAGAACGTCGTAACTTGAGATCTATGGTTCGAATGAAGAGAACCACACAATATACAAGTTTTCTTTTATAAACCCACTGTATCTGAATGAACACCACACCGGGGTAAAGTAAACCACGTTGATATTGATAAACATGTAGATATAAATGAATCCTTCTAGAGAAAGTTCATGGATATGTGGCATCAATCTTAGTGGATGGGATTGGGTCACTCCAATGTAATGCATAACCAGTAAAGGCTACAATTGAGAGCCTGCATCTAGAACCATTATTAATATTTATGACGGGATATATAAACTAGTAAATGTCAAATCTACAGTTTGAATTTTTATATGCCAGTCATCTATGACATTTTAATTTTTTAAAGAGCTATCAAATACGTCTAAAAAGTGAAAAGACGTTCTACGGGCCGTCAATTTCCAAGCCTGGTACTAACCTTGATTGATTACATCTCTATATACACAGGGGTCTACTTCTTAAAACACAAAGTTGATGTGTTTGCTTTTCTTCGAGATTTTAAAGCTCTTGCAGAGAAACAATCTAATAAGGGGATTAATATCCTTCACACAGATAATGGTGGAGATTATTCCAATAAATATGTAAATAATATATATCCTTTTTATTTACAGTTATTTACCTGACAACTCTTACGACATATCAATATGGTATGCTTCTATATATCCTTTTCATTCTAGAGCACACACTCTACCGGTGATCATTGAATTTTATGCATCAAAATAATATAATTAGTGTTTTAGATATGATAGATTTTCACTCAACATGTCCAAATGAGTGATGATATAGAATCATTTTGTCAAACATATAAATAAAATGCATGCTCAAGTCCAAGTCAACTGAAGGACTAAAATGTAAAATATAAGTAGTTTGTGGATGCCCAATGGAGATATAAATCACTTGAGAAGAACTCAGAACATTATAAAGGATAGAAAAATAAGTTAGTTGTAAATTAAAGATAAGGGCCGGAGAGAAGTTCTGTTATTTACAAAGAACTTCATAAATGCAATAAAGGATACCAAGGAGTGTTATGAAATGGTGCAAATAAAAGTCTTAGAGGGCATAAAGTCCAATAATGTTGAAAAATGTGACACTATGAAGGAAGTATTAGTATAATTGAGTAGAATGCTAGAAGGATATGTTGATATTACACATGAGATCCCAAGCAATTTTCCTCCAAAGAGGAAGATTGGGAACAAGATAGACATAATTAATTCATCCATGTATGTATATGCTTCAGTAATTACTCTTCTTCATATTACTCCATTTATCCTTCAAGTTAAATGGCATACACAACTTGTCAAGTATTGGTTTCCCATGTTCCAATATCCATTTCCATGGGATTACATTGGTTATCTCATTGGAAATATGATCTACATACTTTTATTTCTGAAGAAAAACTTCCCTCAAAATGAACCACTTGGATTCTATAGCATATTCCTTAGTTTTTTGCTAAGCTAGAAATGCTATTTTTTAAGAACATACATGGAAATCAAAATTTTCACCTAGAATGGTAGATGCATATAATTTTAAATATTCATCATGCATGGAAATCACACATTGCAATAGTACAATGATCACACAGTGCAATAGCATACAAGCATCAGATGTGCCACACCCCTGTGCAATAGCATATTGTGCACAGGCCTAGAAAACACCACTAAATTATACAAGAAATTTACAAAAGATCAAAGGTATGCATGCTTTACCGATGGACCAACTAGCAAAGAAGTTCCAGAATCTGCAATAGAAACACAACCTCCAACATAGAAACCTGCAACAAAATGTTCATAAAATGCCATCAATATTTTCATAAGATTCCTTAAGAAGCAATCATGTGCCCAATTGAATAAGCTGGACTGTATGCTGACCTGTTGATTGATCATCAATGAGGAAGTCTCCCATGTCAAACTGAAGGAAATAGAAAAATCAATTTATTAGAGTATATTAATCCCATGACATACCTACTAGTAACTATGACTCATACAAAGAACATGGTATGCATGTGTTTATCCTTAAATACAATCGATCTTAAACCTGGAAAACTAACATGATTCTATTACATACCTTCCAGTAACCCTTTCGAGTAACAGGAGCATATTTATGTTTACCCTTGAAGTGATTAGGATCAACACCACCAAAAGTCATGGCTGCAAATGGGCTTTCTTTCTTTGGGAAAGAACCTCAAGGGAAAGAAACATATTTTCCTTAGGAAAGAACCTCGAAACTGTTTCCAACAAATGTGAAAATGTTGCCTTTAGTGAAAAGATGTCATACCAAATCTAGTGATCTATCATTGTAAATCAGTGAAAATGACTGATTCTCTTTTTCAGGCCGTGGATACCTCTCGAAGATTACCTGAAAACAACAAAAATAAACAATTTTTATAACTTAAGCATTCAAACAATGCCTTCTAGAAATAAAGGATATTTATTTTTTCGAGCAGATCTCAATACTTTGTTACCATAATTATCAATGCAGTCATTCTTCTTTTGTATTCCAAAGTTGAGATGTTTGCTCTAAGTGACCACTTTAAACTCGGTGATAAATTGAAAGCAATACAAAAAGATATAAATGCCTAATAAAAGATTTGCACAAAGAAGACTTTGTAACAAATTAGAAATTTTGAGTAATAAAGTGCACAGTGATGTTGGGGTGAAAAGTTACAATGGAAACTGAAAATACCAATGTGTACCATGCCCAACTCACAACCTACAGGGATAAGAACAAATATAAACATAGGTTTTCCACTGCACAATCAAACATGAAAGTTGAACAATGTATAAGAATAAGAAACAAATTACAAAACTACCAGAGAAAGATAAACTGGGGTAGATAACAATATACTCATGCGGAATAATAGGGAAACAACGCTTCAGATACCATTTTCCTCACAAGTCTATCTATCTTTTTTTGTCTTTTGACCTTTCATATTCCCATCAAACTCAAATGCCTATCATATTTCTTGTAATGAAATGCCTGCATTTAATTTTGTTGTCCTTGCTATATGGAATTGGTAAAGTATCACCAAGGGGCCAGTTATCATGATAAATCAAAATATTTAAGGTAATTGTTTAGATCAGATAGAACAAATTTTGCCTCAATGTATGGTAATCATCATCATCAACTAAATGTATGTGTGTGCACATGCATAAATACCCAATACACAGCTCAATCAAACAAAAGAAAACATAATTATACCTTGATTTGTGGATCTTCACACTGTCTTCTTATGCTTTACCTTTCAAAACATCATTCAACATACTTCATTTTTTGTCCTGTTGCAATAGTTTCATGTTAGGACCCATCAAATAAATTTATGTTTGTTTATGAAAATAACAAAACCAATCTAAATAAATACAATTATATTACAATGTAAATTACAATATTATTCAACTATTCAAGTAAATTAATTGTTAAGAATAGATCACCTGATAAAACATGGATAAGCAAAAATACTATGTATATAAGGCCATCGATCTAATCAAAACGCCATTTCTTGGCTCTTAACTATGGAAATGTTTCTCAACGCTATTTGTAACAAGTTCCAATGGAGGAGTCAAATAGCAATAGTGAAAATTATATATTAAAATTATAGAAATAGATGTTTTTTAATGTATTCTTCCTTACCATTCATTGGGCTCCTCTCAGTTTTGAGAATAATTTAATATTCTCTACTAAACAGGACCAGCCACGTGAAGGTGGAAGCTCTTATGGCCTCTCCCCCCCCTCACATCACTCTCAAATCCCCAAACCCAATACATATACTTGCAAATAACAATTTATTTCACAATCCAAATAATAGTGCATCTACCATTAGAGGAAATTTGAGGTCTAAAATGGGCCTCCTAAGGAAAATGATAAAATAATAGTTAAAATAATAAAATAATAGTTAAAATAATAAAATAATAGTTATTAATTTTGGAGGAAGAATGAAAAAAACTACTTTTTTTGTTCCTATTTTCGGCATATCTCCCTATGTTTTTATTCAAATTCTGAGTGGGAGAGCTCATTGGATGCGTAATTTAATTCCACATCCAACGAGTACCCACACTACAAACTTTTGACGTACCCCGCTACCACAAAAAGAATAAATTCCTGAAAAAAGGTGATGATGACATCATCATCACCTTTTTTCAGGTATTTCTTATTTTTGGGGTAGATAGGTATGTCAAAAGTATGCAGTGTGGGTACTCGTTGGATGCAGAATTAAATTCTGCATCCAACGAGCTCTCCCGCCTGAAATTTGAGTAAAAACACAGGGAGATATGTCGAAAATACAAACAAAAAAAGTAGTTTTCTTTTATGAAAAATATGTCAATTCAACCATTATGGTTGACTCATTTTATTGAAATTCGATTGGTTCTTGAATTCCAACTCACAAAATTTATTGTTGGCACGTTTTCTTATAAGGCCCATTTTAGACCCCAAATTTCCTCTAATGAATGCAAATAACAATGCATCTACTGCAAATTATTTCACTCAATAGTTGAAAGATGATTTCATTAAATCATTCTTTAAATCATTCGTTAAACCATTCAATCATTCAACAGCTTAAAAAACCATTCATTAACTCATTCATTAAAACATTAATTTAGTCAATGGCAAAACAAAAAAATCAGTAAACCATTATGTAAAGCATTCATTCATGAAACAGAGGAAAAAACCATTAAATGTTTTTTTTATAAATAATAATTACTCAAAATTTGTTTAGTCACTTCCATTTTACTTTCCTTCTCTAAAAATGTGTAGTTAGAGTCACATCTTCGGGAATTTGATCATCGGTATCCCTACTAGTCTGCTCGCAAGGTTGAACTTCAGGCGAGGGGCGATGAATTTCTGCAATAATGTCAAAATCTTTCATTAATATATTTATATTTTGATAAATGCAAGCAATTCATTTAAAAAACATTACGAATGCATGTTTTTACCTACCATGGGAACATCAACATGTTCAACATTATCTCGTACAATCCTAACCTGTCCTGTGTTATGATCTGCATCTACATGCTCTATAGTTGAATTGTGTAGAATTAGAATTAATGTTCATCATCTGCAATGGTCTATAAAAAATAGTAGCACATTAATAAATTCATTACTAGGATGAGAAGCATGATCTTCATTTGATTGGCCATGTACATTCTCGACATGAATAGGATCATTACTTTCCTGCACAAAAAGGAATAAATAATTTATGTTAATTTATTTATAAGGAACAAATTGAATGAGCATTAATAAATTATCATTAAACTATACAGTTTTCACATATCTGGGCACCAGATGGATCAGCAGAAGATCGTGCAGTATTCCCAGACAAGCTTCTTTGGTGTTCAACAATGGCGTCAAAGCCCTATTCGAAGCCAGGCTTCATGTAATATGCACTGGGAAATTCTTTGAACCAGTCGGCCTTCATATTTGCATGATGTCATTAATTTTACATTTTTTGTCAGAACAAAACAAAAATAATAATCTATATGATATTTGGATGCGGATTCGGGTTTTGCGATACTTACATATAGGGCCGCCAAGTTGGAGTAACCACCAGGCCCAAGCTTGTGTTGGCCAATTTTTTCAATTCTTGCCTCTGTGGCCTTAAATGTGTCCAAGAGCCTAATTAAGTTTTTAAATACATTAGTCGATGTACCAAAATTGATATAAAAACTAGTAATAATAAGGCTTACCACTACATTTTGGAATGTATTGCATACCTTCCTGTTCCACATGGTGGTATCTTTCCTGATTTTCTCAGGCCCTTCACTTTTCCATCTTCCACCAAGACTTTCCACTCCATAGATGGAATCATTGGAGGGCGTTCATACCTAGGGTTCTTTTCTAGGTGAACCCTATACTGGTCTTGGACAATCTTCAGATGTTTTCCAGCCTTCTGTAGGACCTTCGATGTATCGAAGGTATCTTTTCCGAACAGACTAACCAAGCGATTAGTCAGATCATCATTTAAAGCTTTTGGTTGCTTGTTCCACATTGTGCGGAGGGTGGGCCCAAAGATCTCCAATGCCAAATCATTCATATGTTTGTAAAATATATCATTTCTTGCAAAACATTAATTCCATCATTAGTCAACATTAAAAAATATTATCAGTATATTAGACACAAATTATAAAAACTAAATTGAACAATCTATAATAACCTGGAATCCTCTCTATCTTTATTGGAACCAGTTCTTCATTCACAAAAAATGTACACACTATTGAACTAGTGCTAGTCACATGAGAAGATCCAGGAAATGCTTCCACATCTCTATCTAACCCTGCATCCACCCCTTCTTCTGCAGCATCTGTTGTGGGTGGGGAAACACCGGCTGCACCCTCCACTGCCCTCGGGGGTGTCGCAGAGCGTGTTGTCGATTGTTCAGTGGACAATATGGGAGCAGTATGTGGTGTACATGGAGTATTTTGGTCACTGGAACCAACATTGCCTTGACCACCACTGATAATCTCCATAGTGCGCTGCAAAATTCAAACCATTGTATTATAAGTTCAATAGCATATAAAATCAAATATTATAAAGTTTTTATAAATGGATTTACATTTTTATTCGATAACTTACATCCACTTGTTTACATTGCTGTAACAACAATTGAATCCTTTGTTCGAGCCCTTCTGTTAGTGAAACTACCAATGTCAGATGAATCAGTTCCTCATTTTGTTTTTCCCTTGTCCTTTGTAGCACCCTTAATGGGTCTAAAAACTCTCTAATTTCACTATCTCTCATCAGCCAAGAGACCTCATTCTGTAAAGAGTTTTGAGACGATGTTTCATAAACATAATCCCCTGTCTACAATTTAAATATATAAAAAATTGCTTAGTCTTTGAAGCAATAGTGTGAGCAAATAATTATATTAGGGATTAGATTTAGGATTACCTGATGCCTAGACGAGGGTGTGGTCTAATCAACAGATGGGGATTTATCTCAATCAACCAACCTGCAAAAAAAGTAGAGAACATTATCACAATGAACACAATATGTAAAAGCTAACAAATACAAAACAAAAATAAACACTATGCTACATGTTTTATATGTGTACATTTTTGAAGTATTTAGAATGTGGAATTACATTTCGGTTTACTGGTTGCCTTGAGGCTCCAGTCATCTGATCAACAGCTGGGGACTTTCCCCGGTCAATCTGCAAAAAAGGTAGACAACATTACCATCATGAACGCAACCATAAAAACGAAAGAATACATAACAAAATCAACATTATGCGTCACGATATACATGTTTATGATTTTAAAGTATTTGAAATGGAGAATTACATTCATGTTTGACTATTGCCCTAATGTTGTAGTCAGCTGATCAATAGCTGGTTGGCTTCCCTGATCAACACTCTGCATGGAAAATAGATAATATTATATAAATGAACCTAATATACTAATGAAAATACATAACGTATCTGTATGTCCATCCTAAATTTAATATTACATTGGCAATATCAATGTATACCTGCTGCCTTGACTCGGGTCGACAAACATCTACGGAGATGGAGGTGCCCCTGAGAGAACCCTACATCAAAAACATACTAAAAGTTACATAAGGAAACATGAAAAGTATAAAATTTCAATTATATGCTAACGAAAAGTCCTATATATGTTAAAATAATTAATAAAAGGGTGGTTAAATTGTTTGTTGTACCAAAACCATACTAACATTGTTTGTATCTACATGATTCAAATTGTAATCAATAAGCAGTTCTTCACCAACAGCTATTGATTTAATTGCACATACAAAGACACGGTTTCCTTCACGTGACTCGAATATGCAATTGGGTTGCTTTAGTGTATACCCTGGTTGTGTATTGTTTATAAACCCCGCAATATTACCAGTTGTTTTTGGCCTCTCGTCCATGTACAACGTTGCTCCTTTATTTTGAGCTTTGTCTTTCAGTTGTATATAATTCACTGACAACCCATATCTACTCATACTTTGTGTATATTGGACCAAGTGCATCCAATAACTGTAGTTGTAACAGGGTCCAACATACTCCATTAATTATGTACATCTATCGTATCCTACCTTTATTCCATCCATGCAAAACAACCCCAATCCATGCAATGACGACGGTGCAATTCTATATATCCTCTCATTCACACAAAAATCAGTGTTTACTTGAGGAAGATCACTAGGCACCCATTGTTTCACTAGGTGTTGGTACCTTAAGGGCATGTCAATGTCTCCCACTGTCTCATCATCATAGGAACATGACCCCCCTCCTTGGAGAAAAAAATTCATGCGTTTGTTGAATTTTCTTCTGATCTTCTAACATCTAGTTGATCTAGCCCTTGTAGACCTACTAGATGTCTCACTTTCCTCTAGCCTTCCCAAACTCCCTTCGTTGGAGGAAGATAGGTCTGAGAAATACCTGTTTGGTTCTACCTGCACCATGGTCGAACAAAAATTTGGCATAAGCATAGCAAAAAAACTTGGAAAGACTTATAAGCAAAAAAACTTGGAAAGACTTGTAAGCAAAAAACTTGTTAAAGAAAAAGCTTGTCAAGAATGATTTTGGTTAATAGGTGTGGGAATTTGGTAGCCCTAAAAATTATAATGTATGCCCCTCTTTTAGTTACATACAAGTCTCCATTCTCACTTATTGCTTGAATTTCCTTTTCCTAACATGAATTGGGTAAGCTTCATAAGCTTCATATGTATGCTTGTGGCCATTGTACTTTGGCCTTTCAACGTTGTCAAGATTGAGACGATCTGTTATGCATATGCATCAAATATAACATTACAATTTATGCCAATATATGTCTGTACAAAACCTGTAGGTTCTCCTTTAATGGACTATCTCCTTCAAAGAACATATCTTCGCATTCATCTACATTTACTTCAAATAGAAGTGATACGGAGTTGGTATGTTGGTCACTTCCATCAAAAAAAATCTTTGACATGAGTTCCTTTTTCAAGGTATCTTGATTAATATACTCTTCCAAACTTCTGGCTGGTCACTTTTCCACTCTACCTTGGCCCGATTATTCATTTTCCTGGCCATTCCTCTCTCCTTACTCTACACTTGTTGTTGTTGAACCCTTACTTTTGATGGTTGTAAGTGGTTTTTAGTTTTCCCATGAATGATGTTGTGATGTTGTAGATGATTATCCATTTTACCTAATATGTTTTATGATCGTTTCCATGTTTGCTAGGGTGCACATACTTGTTGTTTATGGCTTCTTTTGCTTGAAAGTTGAAGGGCCTAAAAGTGCCCAAATCTCATCTAGGACCCTTTAAGAGTCATAATAACAACTATTGTTATAGGATTTTATTCTCCAAATGAAACACCAAAACCATACTTATCGGTTAATATTTGTGTAGGGATGTTTTTCTAATCTCTCCCATAATTTATGATACTAATGGGATTGTGACTATCAAGTCAATGCCTTATTTGCATAGTGGCATTCCTACAACAGTATACTGGAAATTCTAAAAATTTCTAATGTATGCCCTAAAAATTCTTATGTATGCCCCTCTTTTAGTTACATACAATTCTCCATTCTCACTTATTGCTTGCATTGCCTTTTCCTAACATTTCCTTTTCCTTTTACTGGCCTACCCCTTTTCAACAATAATAGTTGCAGATTTAATCAAGTGTGCTTCTATATACAATATAGAAACATATATAAAACATATAGAATAATCCTTGATCGATAAAAATATTACAATGAGCCTCGTGACTCAGACTCAAACTCAGCCGAGTCAATTGAGTTGACCCCCAACCGAGTTGACTCGGCCCTTGAAATGATTCAAGTGACAAGTTTGGTACCGAACCAAGCAAATCAGGGTATGACTGAATGGATCGGTAACAAAATGGTCAATTCGTCCCAATCTGTACTAAATTGACCAAGTGAATGTGGGAATGCACAAGTCACACACATGACACTTAAATTCAAAAAAAAAAATAACCTAGAAATATAAACATCGAGACTCTAAACCTACTTCATTGTCAAGTCAATTAGCTTTGTAGGATTCCTATACATCATAACACTATTTGGAGTAAAACACAACTTTCTTTGTAGGCCCTAGATGCCACCCATGTGCAAAATAGTCAATCTATAAAGCAGGCCCCAAATACAAAAACGTTCTTCACAAAATAGGGCATGAACCATGTGAACAACCTTCCAAGTGGACCAGCTCAATGAGTAACCTCCAAGCATGTAATATCTCTCATGAAATGGTGTATAAAAGAGTGTACACATGCTTCAAATTATGACTTTGTCCTTTGGTAGGGTTGAACACTACCCTTATGCATGTGTCTCCAAGGGTGAATGTTCCTCCAATAATGAGAGAAGGCCTTCCTCTAAAAATAAACCAGTACACCAAGGTGAATTGGCCCTATTTAGGGCTTCCGGAACAAACTTGGTATTTTCAATGTCACACTAGGAGCAATGTTGGGCAGTCCTATGGGCATAAACAACTCTTGAATCAAGTATGAGCATCAAAGGGACAAATCTGAGCACTTTGGGAGCATTCTGAAGGTCACAACAAACAGTAAAGCATCTCAAATCAGCTATAAATAGGCCAGCTTTCAAATCTAGGCACATTGCAGCAATAAAAGATTATGATCAATGGCAATAGGAGGTGGTCTTTGCAATTCTGGCTATGAAAATGAGAAATCTGTGGGTGAAAGCAAGCCTAAAATCTCATTCATATTTCTTATAGCAGCATCCACATGAATTCTGGGAACAAAAAAACTTGTTTGACAGTAAAAAATGGTATGAAGCAACCCTATTTCACCATCTTGGGCACCCTTGTGCACTTATCCATCACCAAACAAGTGTACCTCTAAATCTGGGCCAAATTGGAGGGTTAAAAGGCAATTATGGGCATGATTAGCCCTATGAAAAGTGACGAAGAACGGAAAAACAGGCTTTGAGAAATGTTGGGTTGAATTTGAGGGTTGAAATGACATTAACAAACAATTCTGGGCACAGATATGGACATAAAGAGTAGGCTTGGGAACTCCAACAGCCTCAAATATTCATTTTGGGAATAAATAAGGGCTGTTCCAACCTACTAAACAACAATTTATAGCAGTATCATGAATATTGGGTGCTTTTTCTCCACAAAATGGGGATAAACAAAACTAAATAAAACCAATACCATTTAATTTTAGACCCTATAAACCAATTTGGATTGTGCTTTAGGTGATTCTCGGCAGTATCTTGAAGGAGATCAATAGCAAATAACATTCTTTGGTGGATTCCTTGCAACCGTAGGTCACAAAACAACCCTAAAAATCTCTGGACCTATGCACAAGAGAAGTAACAACCCCAATTGGACCTAAAATACCAAGTTTGTTCTGCATTAAGGGCCCCTGTCAATGCAATGATTCTTCCCAATGTTTGACAGTTGCCCTGTGATTGCCATTACATGATTGCCATCTATAAACCACTATTGTGGTTTCATCATTTCTCCCATTCAAGAACAAAAAGTAGACATGACTTATCTCCCTACATTAAGTCCATGTGCACATAATGACTAGCTTTGGTACTTCCTAACTTTTCAGTATTCTTTTTGACAGTAAAAGTGAAACATGAAACAATATCCTTACTTTCAGCATCTTGCATAGCTAATGGCTTTGATCGAACTGTATAAGTACTTTGTTCCCAAAGTAAATATTTTGAGACCTACGAACGAAGGGGAGCAAGATGAATGGTTGAAGGACTCCAATGGAGGATGAATTGATACCCTATTTTGCCTACCCAAAGGTCCTTTTATAATGAAGATTATCCCTAACTTATCATTGATTTGTAGTCTTCTATTGTTCACCCATACTGCTCTATGAAACAAAGTTTTATGCCGATCTAGTATGTATATTCATGATGATGCTTGTTTTCCCATATTAATTTTCAACCCTAAGGAAACGCTAACTTGTTTTCCCATACTAATTTTCAACCCTAAGGAAATCCCATAATAGAAACAACCAAAAAAAATTATACCCCACAAATCAAAAGGCTCTTAAATTAACCATATCATGCCTTCCTCAATGATTTGATGAAACCAAGGGGATGGAAAAATGGAAAGGAAACATCAAATATCACTCACACCATGGAATAATTCTAAAGATAACCAACTGTCTAAACCACAAAGGTCATCTTATCGTGTTAATTGTAAGAGGGACAAAAAAAAATTAGACACGGTGAAAATTGACATAAAATGTTCAAATAAAAAATAGAGGACATCAAAATACCTAGTACTTGCTTCAAGACCCAAAGCATAAACCATAATATTCCTGATTGTCCATTAATGGCCAAGTATTACCTAACCCAATTTCCAGGAAACTAATCACCTCATGGTCTAATCATGATATTGCAGCAGTCTGTATACATCCTTCATTTGAATGATGTTAGGATTACCAAGAACTAACATCATTAAAGTGAAGGATGTATGCAAACTGCTCCAGACATTATATATCTACTCATTCGATTTCCTACAAAGTGTTGTAGCTTGCTTAGTGCTCCTCTCTATTTATCATTTACGTTTAACATCATGATGAAATCAACAAGTCCAGACAAATCTTCTATTACATCTCCTTTACAGTAATGGACAAATAATGATGTTGAGTTCTTGGAGATCCTGTAGAGTGGATGTTTTAACCTCTTCATTGCTACTCTATAGTGCATAAACCAACACTTCAGAGGCATATTTCCCAGTGGTAACCTACAACAATTATATATATATATAATCCATGGTGGTGAAGAGCGTACATTTTCAGATCTGCTACTTGGCACGTTTAGGAATGAAAAGAATGTTTTAAATACATTTTATATCAGTCTGTAATATTTGTCGATTTATTACTTTTAGCTTGTTTTGATGATGGTTGTTTTCCCATATTAATTTTCAAACCTAAGGCAACGCTAACTTGTTTTCCCATACTAATTTTCAACCCTAAGGCAATCCCATAGTATAAAGAACCAAAAAAGACTATACCCCACAAATCAAAAGGCTCTTAAATTAACCATATCATGCCTTCCTCAATGATTTGATGAAACCAAGGGGATGGAAAAAGGGCAAGGAAACGCTAAATATCACTCACACCAGGGAATAATTCTAAAGCTAACTAACTTTCTAAACCACAAAGGTCATCTTATCGTGTTAATTGTAAGAGGGACAAAAAAAAATCAAACACGGTGAAAATTGACATAAAATGTTCAAATAAAAAATAGAGGACATCAAAATACCTAGTACTTGCTTCAAGACCCAAAGCATAAACCATAAGATTCATGATTGTCCATTAATGGAAAAGTATTACCTAACCCAATTTCCAGTCAACTAAGCACCTCGTGGCCGAATCATGATATTGCAGTAGTCTGCATACATCCTTCACTTGAATGATGTTAGGATTGCCAAGAGCTAACATCATTCAAGTGAAGGATGTATGCAGACTGCTCCAGACATTATATCTCTACTCATTCGATTTCCTACAAAGTGTTGTAGCTTGCCTAGTGCTCCTCTCTGTTTATCATTTACTTTCAACATCACGGCGAAATCAACAAGTCCAAGAAAATCTTCTATTACATCACCTTTACAGTAATGGACAAATAATGATGTTGAGTTCTTGGAGAACCTGTAGAGTGGATGTTTTAACCTCTTCAGTGTTACTCTGTAGTGCATAAACCAACACTTCAGAGGCATATTTCCCAGTGGTAACCTATAATATATATATATATATATATATATCCATGGTGGTGAAGAGCGGACATTTCCAGTTCTTCTACTTGGTACGTTCAGGAATGAAAAGAATGTTTTAAATACATTTATATTAGTCTGTAATATTTGTTGATTTATTCATTTTATCTTGTCTTGATGATGCTTATTTTCCCATATTAATTTTCAACCCAAAGGCAATGCTAACTTATTTTCCCATCTAATTTTCAACCCTAAGGCAATCCCATAGTAGAAAGAACCAAAAAAGACTATCCCCACAAATCAAAAGGCTCTTAAATTAACTATATCATTCCTTCCTCAATGATTTGATGAAACCAAGGGGATGGAAAAAGGGCAAGGAAACATCAAATATCACTCACACCAGGGAATAATTCTAAAGCTAACCAACTGTCTAAACAACAAAGGTCATATTATCGTGTTAATTGTAAGAGGGGCAAAAAAAAATCAGACACAGTGAAAATTGGCATAAAATGATCAAATAAAAAATGGAGACTCATTAAAATACCTAGTACTTGTTTCAAGACCCAAAGCATAAACCATAAGATTCATGATTGTCCATTAATGGCCAAGTATTATCTAACCCAATTTCCAGTCAACTAAGCAACTCACAGTCAAATCATGATATTGGGCCAAGTTTATTATAAATTCCAAGAAGCAACCGATAGAGGAACCAAACATCCACTTTACAGGATCGCCAAGAACTAACATCATTCAAGTGAAGGATGTATGCAGAATGCTGCAGACATTATATCTCTACTCATTCGATTTACTACAAAGTGTTGTAGCTTGATTAGTGCTCCTCTCTGTTTATCATTTACATTCAACTTCACCGTGAAATCAACAAGTCCAGGAAAATCTTCTAGTACAATGCCTTTACAGTAATGGACAAATAATGATGTTGAGTTCTTGGAGATCTTGTAGAGTGGATGTTTTAACCTCTTCAGTGCTACTCTGTAGTGCATATATATATAATCCATGGTGGTGAAGAGTAGACATTTCCATATCTGCTACTTGGCACATTCAGGAATGAAAAGAATGTTTTAAATACGTTTATATCAGTCTGTAATATTTGTTGATTTATTCCTTTTAGCTTGTCATGATGATTCTTGTTTTTCCATATTAATCTTCAACCCTAAGGAAACTCTAACTTGTTTTCCCATACTAATTTTCAACCCTAAGGCAACCCTAAATTAATAATAATAAAATATTTATGTATGTAATATTGCGTAAAATGGTAATTAATTTTAGATTTTTCTTATTTAAATTTAAACTTAATTTTATATTTTTCTTCTTTTAGATTTGATCTTGAGGCCTATGTGAGCTTTCACACGAGCGTCTACCAATTGATGACCCTTGGGGTTAGCAACCATAAAACTATCATGACGTATCAATTAAGGAGGATCCTTGGGATTAGAAACCATAAAACTATCATGGTATCTAAAAAATTGAAGGTACCAATATCAACCTTAGGATGCCAATCTCCACTATTTTTGCACCCATAACCTCACAAAAACTTCGTGAAAATAAAGAGTTTGGAATTTGTAGGTTACTAGAAATGTGAAAAAAATGGAGTTACCAATAAGAGTGATGGTATATCAATTGATATAAGTGATCAAGTAACTAGCCAATATTGGATGCATACACTATCAAATATGTGGTATAAACCTCAATACATCCCTAAACTAAGATCTATGGGTATATTTTTATTATTATTATTGCCCATTGATAGTTATTTCCATTCATTTATCACATTACGCGTGGATTATGGTGTGTTTTATTTCGTGAAATGATATTTCTAGAGTAGGGATTCTTTACTAGTTATAGGCTATTGAAGCAATTCAAAGGTGAAACTATTTTTTATCATCACCATTAATGACTCATTTATAGGCATTATATAGGTTCTCCTTGTTAGGTACCACATGTACCTTCTCTTACCCCCTATCTTTTGAAGGGTTGAAGGTATTACAAAAGGTACTAGATCACCGAATGGAAAAATATAGTATCCTAAACTGATATTCTATTGTTTTGATAGCATGTTTGTAGGTTCGGTGCTTTAGTTATGCTAGATTGACAAAATAAAAGTTGCATGCAAAACAATGTCATGCCAAAAGGCCCTATAATATAGTTGTTTTGGAGAATAAATAGGAAGAAGACTGTCGGTGAGAGAAGGTACACATACCAATAATAATAATTTTGATAGTACGTCGAGATAGGTGAGGCATGCAAGCAATGCATGTAGCGGAAGATGTAGGTACAATTATCAAAATAGTTTATTTAGTCAAACTTATTACCTTTCTTTTTTGTGTTGACTTAGCCACTTTCAATTCACTAACTCTAAAATAGATAATAAGTGTTGGCTAATAATGATGACAATTCATGGTATTATGTTTCATTAGGTTGCAACATCGCAAACTAGTGAAGCATAATACCAAGAATCTTCACCATTGCTTGGCTGAACACTTGTTATCTTTTGTGAGATATAGTTCATGTGGATAGAATTCTTGAACTCTGTCCTCATGGATAGTTTTGTTTGATGATGATATTAACAGGTATGTAGAAAAAAATTTAATATTTTGAAAAAATAGTTATTGTAAGTGGACTACTTCATTCAATCACTTAATGAAAATATATTGTATAGTCCAAGCTCTCATGGTGTTTAGAGCTTGGGAATTACTGGGTTAGGTTCGAGTTGCTTTCTAATATAAGGTTTCTATAATAAAACACCTTAAAGAAGAAATCCATAACATTTGGCAGAATTCTGGCAAACCCCTGTTGTCGCTACAATTTGGAAAATACTGGGTTAGGTTCAAGTTTCTTTCTAACCTAGGGATTTTATAATGATCTTCAATGATCTAGGGGTTAGGTTCTAGTTTCTTGCTTATAACAAAACATGGCTCAGCAATCCTACTTGAGGCAGCGACCAATTTTCATCCTTCTCCACCGGACTGAGCATACATGTGAGCAGAAAAACTCTATCTATCGTGGCTATGGTGGAACTCGAATCCTTCTCTAAACCTCCCTTAACCATCTCATTTGGGTGGGGTCAGCTTAATAGCTTATTTGGGAACCGGTTGCTGAGATAACTCACATAAAAACAATCAAACCAATTTGAATGCGAACCAAAATGTGGTGGGTTCGTCCACTAATTGTAACGCTGAGACTGGCTAGACTTCAGAATCCATATCAACCAATATGGGTCAAATGCGGGTTAGCTGAAACTGTCAAATTGGGTCTGTCATTAGCTGATAAATGTAAATGCATGCATAGCGAAGAAAACCCATGTTTTAAAGCTGATAAGGAAGGATTCAAGTTGGTGAAGAAGTAGGCAGTATAGACAGAGACCCTTTGGGTTGTTGGTAAAAGTATAGTAATCAAGTAGGAAAGGTATATAAATGAGGTGTCTAATTGCTCACCCACACAAGATCCCGTTCACCATAACCGAGTGAGAAGGAACACATCACCACTAGACGAGAGAGTGAGGACCATTCAACCCCATAAAAATGGGGGTTTTCTTTATCCAAAGCCTAAATTGAGAAGGCGGGATTGAAACGTACCAACCCTGCACAACCTGGGTCTAATCCTGCTCTAATAGCCTATGCCTTTCCTCTATTGGCTAAGAAACCCTGGATATTTACAGGACTATCTTAACAAATTAAAAATAGACATGAATTAGGGCACAGTACTCACAATTTTGGGATCCATTGTCTCGACTGACAATTGGCCTCCTTGTCTGATACAAAACCACAATGATCCACTCTCATTACTCTTCGTGGCTGGTCCAAATAGTTGCTCCCACTATCCAAATCATTGCTTCCACTGATATTGTTCTCTGGCCAAGTTGCGTAGACCCTTGATCACTGAACGATAGGCCCCTGATGAGATGCACAACACAGAGGAAGAAGCTTTCTTGTGATCACTGAACACAAGCACCCAACGAGATGCACAGAAGAAGCTTTCTCATGAAGCTGAAAGGAAAATAGCGCGCCACTATTAGTGTTTTTTTGTGGTTTTATGTTTTTGTTATTTTATTTATATATATGTATTATAAATAATTGTTTTATTATTATTTATATATATTGTTTTATGTTTTAATTTATTTATTTATTTATACTATGTTTTATTTATATATGTATACTATGTTTTATTTTATTTATTTATTTATACTATGTTTTATTTTTTTTTATATACAAAGAGGGGAGTGTATCTATGTAAGTCTTCATGTGTGCAGTGAATCTATGATGATGAGGATGAGGATGTTGCTGATGATGATGATGTCGATGATGATCATGATGTTATCCATGACATCTATCATTATGATGATGATGATGATGATGATGATGAAGATGAGGATGCCAATTATGAGGATGAAGATGATGTTGATGATGAAGACGAAGATGATGATGATGAAGATGACGACAATGATGATGATGAAGATGATGATGATGATGATGATGGTGTTGATGACCATCTTGATATCGTATGAAATGATGAAAATGCTAACGATGTTGATGATGATGATGTTGTCGATGGCGACGATGTTGTTGGTGATGATGACGACGATGTTGTTGATGATGATGATGACAACGACGCTGCCGATGGCGACGACGACGACAACGACGAAGATGATGATGGATGATCATGATGTTGATGATGATGAAGATGGTCATGATGATCATGATGTTGATGATGATGATGAAGATGGTCATGATGGTCATGATGATCATGATGAAGATGATGATGAAGATGGTGATGATCATGATGAAGATGATGTTGATGATGATGAATATGATGATGATGATGATGATGATGATGACGATGATGAACCACATGATGATGATGTTCATGAAGATGATGATGATGATGATGATGAAGAAGATGATGTTGATGATGATGAACATGATGATGATGATGATGACGACGATGTGTGATGAAGATGATGATGTGTGATGATGATGATGATGATGATGATGATGATGTGTGTGTGATGATGATGTTGATGATGATGAAGATGATCATGATGATGTTGATGAAGATGATGATGACAATGATGTTGATGATGATGATGATGATGATGATGATGATGACGACGACGACAATGAGGATGGTGAGGATGATGACGATGATGAACCACATGATGATGATGTTCATGAAGAAGATGATGATGATGATGATGATGAAGATGATGATGATGATGAAGATGATGTTGATGATGATGAATATGATGATGATGATGATGATGTTCATGATGACGATGAGGATGGTGAGGATGATGACGATGATGAGCCACATGATGATGATGTTCATGAAGATGATGATGATGATGATGAACATGATGATGAACATGATGAAGATGATGTTGATGATCATGAACATGATGATGATGATGATGATGATGATGTTCATCATGATGATGATGAGGATGGTGAGGATGATGACGATGATTAACCACATGATGATTATGATGATGAAGACGATGTGTGATGATGATGATGATGATGACGATGATGTGTGATGATGAAGACGATGATGTATGATGATGTGTGATGATGAAGACAATGATGATGAACACGATGATGATGAAGATGATGATGATGATGATGATGTTGATGAAGGGCCCAATTCTTTTATAATCATTATAATCTTATTTGTACCCTTTTTGATCTTGGATTCAATATAACAAAATATGATAGACCAATATGGTAACATTTTCATCATCATTGTCATCATCATCATAAAAAAAGTCATAAATTCCTAATAAAAGAAAGAAGAGAACAATGATTTATTATCACATACACTTTTACTAATAACCTTGACATATATCTTATTTAATAGCTATAAGGCACAAATATGCTATTGAGGAGACTCAAGCTTTGGTGGGTGGAATGACAACAATTAGGAGAGTCAAACTTTGGTGGGTGGAATGACAACATTTAAATGACTTAAGAAGCCATTATTGTGGCAATTTAAAAAATTCTAAATATCTAAAATGATTTTGATGTTTGTCACCAAACTATAAAGTTGCGGTAATATCAAATATATATGAAAAAATTGGAATCTAATATCTTTTCGTGAGCCATAAGGTATGTAAAAGATTTTTAAAAAAAAACATTAATGTTATGTTCTACATTCTTAACATCGAGATCTTTTTATTATAGCAATAAACTAAGTGAAAATTTTGGACATCAATTTTGCTAACTACATTCTTCTATATAAATATCTTATTTAAATTAAATACTTTTTTTAAATAAACCTAAAACATTCAAAACAAAAATATAATGATAAATTCTAAAATTTCATATAAAATATTTTATGGAAATAAAATATTTCAAATATAAATTAAATTAAATATTTATAGCTATAATCACTTTATTTTTATTAACAAATATCACGCCAAAGAAAACCATGTTTGTTACTAACTACAATGTAGCTTATGTGCATTATCAAATGATAAAGGTTTAGGCATAAATCACTTTAAATTAATATTTATGTATAGTATTTGGAAATATAATTAACTCACACTATCAAGATATTAGTGTTTTAAAACACTAATCTTCACACTATGATGATGATGACGACGATGATGAAGATGATGATGATGACGATGATGATGACGACGATGACGATGATGATGATAATGATGATTTTGATGACAACAATGACAATGATAATGATGATGACAGTGATGATGGTCATGATGATGATGAAGATGAAAATGACGATGAGGGTGATTATGATGATGACGATTATGATGATGATGATGATGATGATGATGATGATGATATATGATGAAGATGAGGAGGAGGAGGAGGAGGAGGAGGAGGAGGATGGTGATCATGAGGATGGTGAGGATGATGATGGTGATGATCCACATGTTGATGATGATGATGTCCGTAACTCTTTTTAAAAAGAAATAAGATAAAATAATAGGTCTAATTAAATATTTAACTTTCATTATATTTCATCCTTAATGATGACAATGATGATGATGAAGACGATGACAATGCTACAGACGACGATGACGATGATATGAAGTAATTAATTTGATCTAAGTTTAATTTTAATGATGATGATGGCGATGAAGATGATGATGATGGCGACGATGATGACGACGATGATGATAATTATGATTTTGATGACGACGATGATGATAATTATGATTTTGATGATGATGATGATGATGATAATGATGATGACAATGATCATGAGGATAACGATGTCATCTTCATTGATTATGATGAAGATGATGATGTTGGTGATGATTATGTTGATGAGGATGGCGATGATGAAGATGATACGACGATGACGATGACAATGATGAAGATGATATGAAGATGATATGACGACGACGATGATGATGCTACAGATGATGATGACAATGATATGAAGTAATTAATTTGATCTAGGTTTAATTTTAATTTTAATGATGACAACGATGATGAAGATGATGATGATAATTATGATTTTGATGATGACGAAGACGACGACAATGATAATTATGATTTTTATTACGACGGTGACAATATTGATAATGATGATGACAATGATCATGAGGATAAGTCATCGTATTTTTCATCCATGTCATCGTCTTCTTAATCTAAGTCATCATCTGTATCATCAAATCCAGAGTCAACATTGTAAGGGTTGGCCATATCATCATCGTCATCATCATCAGTTATGCTCATCGTGTCGTCATCGGTACAACTTTCATCGGCATTGTTTGCTACATCATCAGATTCAACTGTTTCTTGGAGTACATCTTCTGCTGGATCATCATCATCATCTAACTCATGTTGATCATGCTATGCGCCATCGTATCCTTCTTCTAGAGAACCCTATTCATTAGCATCATCTAGGTTATACTTCACCAGCCTTCCCCTTGGATCGTGTCTTACAACAAATGATCAGCCCGCTTTACCTGGAACCTCTGAGTAAAATACTTGTTCACATTGGCTTGGAAGAACATAGGGCTCTGTTCCTGGCTCAAACAACCTTGTGTTTACCATGGTAAATCCATTATCATGTTCAATAATAGTTCTATCAAGATCATGTTGATTCAATTGTAACCTGTGCCATTTAACAATGAATAGAACTACCTTAAAGGATTTAAAGTCACACTGTTTAATATCTTCCAAATACCCATAGTATTGATTTTCTAAGACTTCTGGATGTCTGTCAGTTCTAGATGAAACATTGGTAACCTCAAAGACAACCGATATCCTAGAATTTGATGTTTTCTTTGTTTCATCCAATTTTTTGATCCAATATCTACCTCCATTGCATACCATAGCCTTATGGTGTTTTACCTACAATAAGCAATACATGAAAATATTACACAACCATTCAGTCCTTATGCAGCAATACATGGAAACGAAGAACATGTATGTCAAAATTTAATTTGCAAAATAAAAGATTTAGAGGGATTGATTAATTATATTATCTTTTACACCATATGCCAAATTGATTTCTGTCACGTCCCGGTCTTGACCCCGTTACATTAGATGTATATGATGTATATATTGTAATGATCGTGGTGTGGAGCTAAAGGCCAAGGCCCCACCATTG
>LPNX010855396.1:302574-330686 GCA_001517045.1 Pseudotsuga menziesii
CATCTCGGGGGTGGCAGCGTTGCTGAGAAATTGATGAGCACGCTGGCCTATGGTTGGGTGGAACGTTGCAGCGGCGTAGCTGGTTGCGGAGCAAAGCTTTCATAAGATAAGTGATCTTGTACATTTTACCTCTGCAATTCTTAATTTACTGATAATGAAAATGAAATGAACATGTTGAATGAATGCATGTCTGAATGCTGTTATTTTCCGCTGTGTATGATAATTAAATTGCATCTGTGAATGATTAATAATTCTGGGTGTATAATTTAGTTCAAATTCGCTTAAGCATTCTGTTCTAGGCAATTTTACTTCCTGTACATGTTCATGAGGCTGTTAGTATGCTTGGTTAAAGCCATGGATCGCGTCCTCCTTGCCGGTCGGAGGCATGGGGATGTGACAATTTCTCTTTCTATTATATTTCTATGTCCATTGCATTGTGCTGCTTTTACCAATGAAGCCACACCTTCCCATGATATTCCATGACCGGATTGTTCACATCATTCAATCCATACCTTCATCCAGTCAAGATTGTTTGCGATGTATAAATGAACTGCATCCCATTCTCGACCAACTGTTTAATGACAATAACCATTAAAATGAAAGAAAGGTGTAAATCTCCTGAACAAAGTATATGCTCTTAATTGAAGCAATTATGACTAGAAATACAATTAGAATATGAAGGATATAATAAACATCCACTATCTAATTATTACCTTTCTTACCTTTCCCCTTCAGTTGCTCCCCTTCAAATTTGTTATTGGAGTCCGGATCACAAATGCAACGTAAATTGAGCTTTGATTCTAAAATAAGAAGATATTCACTAACATACAACATGTTTTGGTATACCGCATATCCTTCCATCATAGAACCCTCAGCATGTGCTCGTTGTCTCACCAAACCCTTCATAAATTTCAAGTGCCTCTCAACCATCCACATGGACCTTGAGTGCACAGGTCCACACAACTCAATCTCCTTAACTTGGTGTATGAGGTAGTGTTCCTATGCATTGAAAAATGCTGATGGTAGATGCTTCTGCATTTCACACATGAGACGAGGAATTTCTCTCCTCCAATACTTTAGGTCTTCTTTATGGATTTCTTTAGATGTCAACCATCTACAAGTGACACAAACCAATAACGATATTTAACAAAAATAAACATTAAATTACAATATATTCTAAAATAGTGCACCAAAAAAATATATATATAAATTATACGGAGAATTAAAGAAACACTAAGCACATGCAAGTAATCACTGGTTACCTCATGTATTTACCAAGATTATATATAACTTGTTTGACATTGTTGTCGAAGTTGTCTGGGAGAGAGAGAGGTAGAACATAATGTATCAATATAAAAACCATGCCATTTATTAAACAATGAGTATACAAACAAGAAAAAAAATATATGTAGTAAATTGACAAAAAAAAAATTATATGGACATAGCAATAATAATAACCTTGATGAAGACATGCCAATCATGTGTTTTGACCCCCTCAAAATCACCTTTTTTGGTTATGATATTCTTCAAGTTCACACAAAATCCAGTGGGAAATTTAATTTTCCGCATTACTTCTTTGACAACTCTGCTTTGTTGCTCCGTAAACATCCATGGAATTGAGTTTATATTAACTTGTTCTCCGTTGGTATGAAATTGGATGACGTCTTTCATTGCATGGTTTGTTTCTTGAATGTCTTTGCAAGCTTTCACAACTTTATCTTTCTCCCTCCTTAGCTCTAGTAGTCGCCATAAGGTTTCAGTAACATTCTTTCCAATATGCAATGTATCAAACAAATGAGCAATTTGTAGGTGCTCATAGTAGGCAAACCTGCTGAATTGAATAGAATAACTTTTCATTCCTCGTGGAATCCCATTAATGCCTTTATGATCACGATGGACATCATGAATATTAGTTTATAAATAACTTACATCATAAATCAAATATGGCCACTATAGTAAACAACTCACAATAAAAATTAAAATACATAACAATTCATATACGATGATCCATACGTACCATGATGATGATTTCTATTGTATTGCATCTTCCAAAGGTGAGGTGTCATTCTCCATGGTTTCAATGCAGTCTCCTACTTCCCATTGAAAATATTTTTTTTAGTTGTTTTATAACTGTGATTCTTAGAGAGGAAATGCCTATACTCATCAAACACCTCCTTTCTTAAGCTTTTTGAATGGCGAGATTTTATCTTAGGACCACAAACTAGACATGCAAATTTACCCTTTGTCTGAAGACCTACAATATTTAGATATGGAATATCTATGTCAAATATATTCATATATAAACTATTCTAACTACTCCATATCATTAAATGCAATTAAAGTGGAACTTAAAATTACAAACCACAAAATGAAGTTAACCCATGGGCATCTTGTATTGTCCATACAACCATTGCATGGAATTGAAATTTCCTTTGTCGTATTGGTCTAGATACATCATACATATTTATTCCATTCCATAACTTTAGTAGCTCATCTATAAGAGGTTCGATGTATACATTCATATCTTTGACTTGAAACTTACCTGATTGATTTGAAGTACATATAAAATATATCATTATGAGAACCATTAAGATATATAAACCATGCACAAGAGTAAAATAATAGATATATATATATATAATTAAGAAATATAATACGACAAATGAGATGCCACAACTACATTATAAATAAAACAGTTTTTGACAAAAAAACTGGAATAATCATCAACAACATTATGTGCTCCCTCTTTATTGACAACCATGGAGGAATGTTATTGTTGATAACAAAAATAGGCCACACCGTGTAAATGGATTTCATCTATGCAAATGGATTAACACCATCTGCTGCCAAAGAAATCCTAGGATTACGTGGTTCTTCTTTAAAGTGAGGCCACTTTTCCTCCATATCTCTAAAAGCAGAACCATCTGCAGGAATTCGGATAACATCATCTTGACTTTTGTTCCTGGAATGGTAATCCATAAATTGCGCTATGTTTTTGCACCTAAACAGTGGTTGCAAACATGGAATGATGGGAATATAACGAAGAACCTTCTGAGGCACCTTTTTTGTTACTTTATCTGTACGATATCTACTTACATGACATTACGGACATTCTGTTGCAAATTCATGTTGATTATAATATATAACATGGTCATCTGGGCATGCATGAATTGCTTCATAATGCCTTCCAATCTCTTTCATGATGGAAGATAAATATCAATATGTGTGAGGTAAAATATTTGATGGTGGTAACAAAAATTCAGCTATCAAGCTACAAAAAAATAAAAAAAATTGTTAATGTAATAAATAAATAATATTAACGAAACACGCTTCATCCATATGATGATCAATAATGAGTTAACAATACAATTATTAGAGGAATACAGATCAACTTTATCATGATCCTATATATGTGATGGATTATTTACCATACCTTAGCATCCGTGTGATTGCAATGTTTGAAAGACCATTCATAACCTTCAAGTTCATTATCAACAATACAGTAGAGAGAAGATTTGTTTTGGAGCCTTCATAAAGGGGTTCATATGCCTTATTGAGAAGAGGTATATTGTGAACATCATCAAAGTCATCATCATTTTCATTATCAACTTCATCATCATCATCCATTCTAACATTAAATGAATCATGGATCAATGTATTTGTACCATCATCTTCAATTACATTATCGGTATGATCATCTTGTTCAATATGATCATTCACTTATTCTCCATTAAACATACACGCTCCATGATCATGATCCTAAACTTGTTCTGAAAGCACTTTATATGGACAATATGATGTAGGGTGTCTTTCCTTTAATATAAATACATGGAAACATCAATAGATATACATTAATATATGAAAAATAAAAATAATACATACAATTACCAAAAAAATGAATATAATAAAATTTATAATGCTAAACCTACAAATGGATGATATTCGTTCCCCCCCTCAGCGTATCCATGTTCCCTGCAATGTTTTGTGGATGTTGATATCAACATTCTTCTCCTCTTAAATCCCCTACATTGAGTACACGGACAATAACATTTTCCATCACCCTTTCATTTCGCTGCATAGTCTAGCAAGCAATTATCGGTTGTCTTCGTTTGGATTCGGAATATTTCTATTTGACATTTTGTCACAAACTTCGTTAATGAATATAATCGATTGTCTTAAAAAATCAAGTTCCGCGCATCAACATTTTGTCAAACGGAGAGAAATCGAAGAATAAAAAATTCCCAACAAACTGTCTATCGATGAAAAAAAAAATTCCCACAACCGCCTGTTGAAGAATAAAACAATTCCTGAAAACGTCCGCCGAGGAACAAATAATTTTCGCAAATCATCCGTCGAGGAACAAATAATTTCACAAATCGTCTGTCGCTTCTACAACAAACATGTCGAAATGTTTAAAACAATTTATATTTATAATGGCCATGGGTCGGATATTCGACACCTTGAACATAGTTACCGTTGAAAATATGGGAACATAAATTTAAAATCATGTAAACCTTACATTTTTTTTTTTAAACCTACACATCCCATCGGATCTCCGACACTAAAGGGTCAAATATCCAACACTATTGGGTCCACATACCGTCAGATATCCAACACCATACCGTCGAAGATCCAACACGTAGGGGTTAGATATGCGACACTCTGGGGGTCGGATATGTGACACCTAATGTGTCGAATATTCGATGGTGCTATAAAACTTTTTGGATCGCCATCATTTTCAGTGATTGTTTTCCGACACATCCATACGAAATGTCGGATGATGTCGGATTTCTGGTTCAAATCCTATTGTGTTTTTAAGATAACTACTATCTTGGGAAACGTAACTGAGACGGGGTGAGTAAGGATAGAGTTGAGACTGTCTAGTACCAAAGAGATAGACTTAGTGAGAGATATGAAAATTCCATGTTACCTGAGTTATCAAGGAGCGGTCAAAATTCAGGGGAAAGAGGTCAACATGGGGCTAGCGTTATGCTTGGAGATAAGTACCTATTCAACCTTGGGTAATGGAGTCAGTATCAACACAGCATTTAAGTGAACCCACCTGGGATATTCCCTGATCTATGGACCCGAAAAAGGATTTGGCCCGAAAGATTCAGGTTACAGGAAAATCAGCAGAAGGAGGGCTAGCTCTAGGGTTTGGGAGAGGCAGATCTGCAAATATAGAGCCACCAGGAGATTATCAACTCAACTTTGGAGTGGAAATGAGATCAGGATGGCCCGATCTACAAACCAAAGTCAGGAAATTTCAGGAAAAATCAGATCTGGAAAAGTCAAAATCTGATGAGGGAGGCTAGGACGCTGAAAGTCAGTTTTTCGGATCTAGGGCTACCTGGCAGGAACTAGCTTAGCATTAGGGATGTTCTGGGATAAGGAAGACTTGATCTACAAACCCATGTAATTACTTTCCGGAAAAAGTCAAATAATTATGCAAGGTACACACGGGTTGCAATGCACATAGTCGTGTATGACACACGAGTTGCAATGCACATAGTTGCGTGTGCAACCCAAAACTCAAAATAAAAATATATCAGACTGGTCTGGAGATCATGCATCAAAGGTCATGCACATCTATAGTGTTTTGGCCACTTCAATCCTAATTGTACTTTTGTGTACCAACATAATGAATGTCAGCACTCGGATGAAGAAGTGCCATTTTGGTTGATAATAGTCACTTATTTTAAAACAACTCATTTGTAAAGATGAGCTTATAGGAAAAATTAGTAAGGGAGGGATTCTTTACTATGTTTTTGTTTCCATCATCATGTGGATCAATATTTTCCTACCACATGGCTCCTTGGATTTGTTTTATGCCTTTCTTCTAAATAACATAACTTTGACATCCAGAGTCTGTTTTCGGTGTCATTTTTTTTAATTTCCTATTTTTTCAACATATTTTCATCTTTATCATTAGGTTTTGCTTTTGAATCCATATTATCTATGTATTATAATATGGCCACTCCATGTGATTTTATACTTACCAACACCAACTACCTCTCATGGAAAGATAATATGGAGGATTTCCTATGAAGTAGAGGACTTTACCAAATTACCTTGGGAAAATAAATTGAACATATTGACGATGATAAGAAAATTAAATGATACAATAAATGTGATGAATCCCGTAGATTAATCAGTATGTCAATTCATAATGAGTTTTGATTCCACCTTAAAGGAATTGATGAACCAAATAAAGATTGGGAAAAATTGGAAATTGTGTTTGGTAAACACATCGAAGATTTGAGGTCGAAAACTTGAAAATGAATTGGTTACTTTAAATACAAGTGATTTATCTTTCATTCAAAACTATATATATAAGTAAAACACCCTTAGACTCTTAATTGAATAATGCAACATAAACAAGTGAATTTAGTAGTGAAACTACTAATACCTTTGTCTTAGAAATGTTTTAATCTAATAGTCACACACAACCCAAAGTTGAAAGTTAAAGTAACTATGAAACTTTTAATAATGTATTATGTGTGCATATCCTAAAAGTAAGAGAGAAGTGACACATGGTACTCCATGCTTTTAAATTTTGAAATAGAGAAGTGAAATTAGAATTATAAGCAGTACATGTGCCTTATGTAAAATATGATAATCCAGCACGTTAGAAAGCCATTGAAAATTTATTAAAATAAATTAAGGAAACTATTTAATTTGCTATATTTGTATGTCACTGTATGAGTGTAGCATATGTTGGTTCATGAGAATGAGTTTCATATCAAAATATAAGTTGTGAAAAGTCAGGAATGGGAATGATTTTCATGGTGAGTAATTTTATGTTGTTTTTCATGTTAATGGATCTTTCTTGTATAGGAGAATTAGACAATTAATAAGCATAACCTTGAGCACAATGTTTGTGAGAACAAAATTTCCTTAGTAAGTCCTTCATTACTACCTCATGATGACAATTTTACGAGCAAACTTTTCTTGAGTGATTTCCATGTCTATGAGAGCTACTATAGAAGGACTCGGTACACACTAGAGATACAACAATATGTGATTATCAAGTAGGACACTTTATATATTCCTATAAAATTACAATTTTGAGGAATAACTTATAGAATGCAGCAGTAGAGGTAATATATACAAGGAAGAGAACTTGAGACGATAGAGCTAAATATTTATGTGGAAAATAATTTGGTATAGCAGAGGTAAATATCTACAAGGAAGAGAAGTGATTTCTGCTATAGAGAGATTTCGACATGGAGATGATATCTCAAGATCTTTGTGTTGGAATAAGTGAAAAAGGGAAAGCAAAAACTTAGAGTTATTAATGTATTCTTCGTTCATATTGAATGCTTGTTATGTACTTGCAACACTCATGTGGAGTGATTTTCATGATGTACAATGATACATGTTGTGTGTCATCCTTAGTAAGGAAATAGTCATGTATATTCCTTAGTTACTTGAATAGCCTTAGTGTTGTGGTTTGGACTTGAGTGATATACACATGTGAATTTTAAAGTGACTAGTTATTTGTGATCACTAATCTTCTCTTCAAATCAAAAACTTTATACACTACAATTGGACCTTGGTTACTATGTAACAATACACTTAAAAATACATAAACCAATCATTAAATAAAAATTTATATACTTCAAATTTTAAAATTAATGTTTACTTTTTATAATATTCAATTTATTATATAATTTTTAAATAAAAAATAATTACAATACAAATGGTTTAAAAGTCAAATCGCTTCATTAAACATTGATTACAACTATATCCAATTCTTATACTAAGAAATGATCACCTTCTATCTTAATATGAATATATCATATAACACATATCATATAAATTAATAAACATATATATATATATAAAATAAAATTATAATATCAAATTTGGGAATATATATATATATATATATATATATATATATATAATCTATGAGTTTTAGATTTATGAAATTATGTGAATTGCATTCCTTGTGAGGTGGGTCTTAAGAGATTGTTGTCTGAATTGATTAAGACCTTGGACTCATGATTGGCCACAAAGAAGCTCACCATGATCCAATATACCATTTCAATTATCAAAAGGAATTTAGATCTTGACAAATGGTTTCAAAAAATTGACTTAAGAACTCTGAATCTACTCCATTTATGCCATGTTTCCAGCAGTTATAGTTCTCGAGTATATGTGGAAAAGTTAAAATTCATAGAAGTAGCTCCTCCAAAATATCTAGTGGTAATGAATTTCACCTTTGATATACCCAAAAGATTGCCACATGCTAAGCATAAAACTATTATGCAGTCATGAGCAATTAAAGTTCTTCCATTTTAAGCACTAAAATGCATGTGAACCATCGATAATATTTTGACTAAATCATAGCTAGATGGTTGTCAAAATCAATGCAACCATCGGCATTGAAAATTGCCACAATTTTCCTTGCATATCACATCTGGATGCATTCATTAGGAGTGAACTAAACTATAAACGATTTGCACCTTCTTCGACAGTTTTTGCATGAATCCAATAATGGGGAAATCCCTGAAATTGCAATTTGGGTTGTTGGAATTGCAATTTTGGATATAGGAATGGATTCAATGGCCTCTATTACCCATGGGAACCCCAATTATGCAATTCTAGCAACCCAAAACTAAAATTTCAATTGTATGTTTTCCAGAAAAATCATCAAAATATGGGTGCAAATCGTCTAGAATTTAGCTTACTCTCATTCATTATTAATGTAATAGCATTCTTTGAACACAAAATACCTAGTTTTTTCCTAGACAATATTCTCAAGAAACAATTCAACGGAAGAAAGATAAGGATTTTTGCAATGAAGTGCTTGCTCCCAAATTGTGAGTTTGAATCGCCCACTCAACGCCGTCTCTTTCTCATAGATGTTCATGGACATTGCATCAATCTCTATATGGGGATCAAATTCCAATAGGTAGGCAAGGAGGTCGTTGTGGATCGTGAATTTGATAAGCATGGTGTTCTTGTCAATCATGGGGCTGTGGATTTTCCCTCCAATGCTCCCTAGGGTTTTCCCTTTATTTTGTAGCTACTCCTGCCCCCTCCCATGGAGGATGCTTAGCGAGCAGGATTTATCCACAAGCATATTGGTTAAATATATCTTAAGCATGCCTACAAATATAAACAAGATATTAAAAAATAACATTCATATTTTTGACACCATGGCCCCTATCCCTTGTAGAGATCTGGGAATGCTTTGTCAGGGGGCACGATGGAAACTTTTCTATTTATGTCCATGCCTCTAAGTTGAGCACTCTAAAGATAGCATGGGAGATCCTTATTTTTTCCAATCCCAAAGCTGGATTGGGTAAATATTTATATGGAGGATATTGACTATAAAGTCTCTTTAAAGTATAAGTTGGAGAAAAATATATTGTTAGCTTAGTTGACAGTTTAGCAGGTATTGGGCAACAAGGTGAAGGTGAAGGAAGAATGAATTACCTCTTGGTTCATTTTTTGATAGCTTATGCACATATTTACACTTTAGAAATTTTGAGGTGAAAATAGACCTAAACTTGGGTAAGATGGTTTCGTGCAATCGGTGTAGGACAAAAACGATAAAATAAAGATAGAGAACCCTAAATCACTAGAGAATGCCAGTTCAATAAATCACATGTTGAAACTTGAATCTAAGTGTCACTTGGCGCCTTTATAACAAAATTAATGTAGCCACCATTTTCTTTAGCGCATGGAATTTCAAAGTAATTTAAAGAAAAATATATACTTTTTAAATCTAACATATATCTTGAAAACTAGATAAAAAATTTCAAACCATAATTTCTTACCAATAGAAAATTATAAATATCTAATTTTAATAATTTGAAAAACATTTTTTTTAATTTTCAAAAATTTCATTTAATACTTATTTTATATAAAACATTATAGAACATTATTAAAATTTGACAAACATATCAACATTATTTTAAAGTCAAAAGAGTTTGACTCGAAATCTATTGCTATATACCTGCTAGAGGAAGGTATAAAAAGAAAGAAAAGCAATGTATTTTTCATATTATTTCCAAGCTTGGTCTTGCTTATCCTTTTTTTGTATCGGCCTTTTACTCTATGAAAGAAGCTCTAAGGGATGACTATGTAGATCCCACTTTTGAATCCTTCTGTGATGCTTTGATTCAAGAGAAAGATAATATCCTACATCTTGGAGCGATTAGCAACATTGATACATCTATCAAATCCTTACTATTACAAAAAAGGGATAAGTCCAAGCAACCCAAGCATAAACATCCACACAACAGTAAGAAAAACAAGGTTCCCAAACCCTCTTAGCCAACTCATCCTTTCAACGATGACAAATGAACCAAATCAAAAAGTAAGAAGACTGAGTTCCATTGCAATTTTTGAGGGAAATATAGCCATGTGGAATCCAAATGTTTTATGAATATGGAATCCTTGGAATCATCAATGAAGATGCATAACATCATCCTTGATTTTTCCAACTCTACTTCTCACTGGCGTGCACAATTTGCTTCTGGTTTTTCCTTCAATTGATCTTCTTCTTCTTCTATTGAGTGGCTCATTGATTATGGAGCATCTTATCATATGACTAAGCCTGTAAATCCATTTTATTCTCTAAATGAGTGTAACACCAAAAACATAGTTGTTGATGATGATAGATCTCTTAATGGTGTAGGACATTGAATAGTTTAGCTAGATGATGGTCAAAATTTGTTGTCAATTTATCAAATCACTCATTCTAGTGAAGGTAACATTGTAGCACCTCACCAAGTTGTAATCAAGGATTTCAAATATCCTAAGCATGTCCTAGCTACTGGAATTGGTGATGATATTACCAGGTTGTATAGATTCAACAACTTTGGGTCATCACCTTTTCCCTCAATTTTTATTGCTCATAGAAATGACTTAATAAAAAATTTGGCATGAGCTATTTGGCCATATAAACTATCACTCATTGTAGCAACTATGCAGTCAAAAAATTGTGATTATTCTTCCTCTCGTCTCTTACAGATAATATTTGTCTCGGGTTTGTTATTGGAAAACATCATCGGGACAATTTTGAAAAATATGTTTCTTGGAACATCTCAACCCCCTTGCAACTTGTTCTTAATGATTTGTGTGGTCCACTTGCTTCTATTTCTTTCTCTAGATTGAAGTATTATTAACTTTCATTGATGACTTCTCCAAATGTAGTTGGGTTTACTACTTAAGACTTAAGAGTGAAGTTTTTAACAAGTTTTTATCCTGCAAGGCCCTTGTAGAGAAACAATATGAAAATCAAATACACAAATTAAGAACAAATAATGGTGGAAAAGAAAATATGTAAACAAAAAATTTACTACTTACTACAGTGCATAGATAATTCAAATGCAACATATTGTTCCATACACACCACAACAAAATAGTGTTGTTGAGAGAAAGAATAACACATTAAAAGAAATAGCTAATTGTATGATCCAAGCTAAGGGATTAAGTCTTCAATTTTGGGTTGAAGTCATTTATTGTGCCAATTACATAGTCAACCGCACTCCCACCAAGGATCTAAAAGATATAACACTGGAATAAGCATGGAGTAACATTAAACCAATTGTCAACCACTTGAATTTGTTTGGTAGTGAAGCTTGGATTCACATTCCTGGTGAAAAATAGAGAGCACTACAACTTAAGAATGATAAGTGCATATTTGTTGGATATTTTGAAGGTGTAAAAGGTTATAGACTTCTTCAATCAAAATCCCAAGGACATAATTATTAGAAACGATGTTAAATTTGATGACAATCTCTTAACTTGCGATCTTAATTCAGTGTATGTGCCACATGTGGCTTGCGATCCATCTTCGGTGATTGTGCCATTTTCTACTCCCAAATTCTTTGATAGTGTTCCTACTCTGGCTTCTTATGATGATGACAATGAGGATGAAAATCCACCTCCTCCTAATCAATTTCCTCCATTTGCACCAACACAGTTGCTTCCTCAATGGGTTTGTACAACATGCAAAGCAGTCGGTGATCTTGTCTGTGATCTTAGAGATTAGCGTCAAACATGTTCACATTTACAATGTGCCTCTTCTCTTTTGGCTCAAGTTTCATTGAATCATGATCTAGAAACACGTGCACAAGCTTCAACCATCCAAATTGGGATTTAGATATGGATGAATAATATTGTTCCTTAATTGTGAAAGATACTTTTGATCTTGTACCTTTGTTGAAAGGAAGAAAACTTGTCAAATGTAAATGGAAATATACAACTAAGAATGCATCCAATGGAAGTGTTGAAAGGCTTAATGCAATGTTATTTTCCAAAGGATTATCCCAACTTGAAGGAATTGACTACAATGAAACCTTTGTTCATGTTTCCAAAATGAACTCCATCTGCTTTGTTCTTTCCCTTGCCGCTTCACATAAATGGGAGGTCCATCAAATGGATGTCAATTCTACCTTCTTGAATGGATAATTGCAAGAACAAATTTACATTGAACAACATCTTGTCTATGGTCAGAATGACTCCAACCTTGTTTGTTTCCTTATGAAATCTATGTATGGAATTTAGCAAGCTCCTAATTGTTCTAGATGTCATTCTGGCCCTAATGTCTATACCAAGAAAGTGGGAAACCATCTCATCATCCTTTTTCTTTATCTTTATTACTTTATTCCTACTAGTAGTGACCATAACCTTTTAAACCATGTGAAATCCATATTTAAGGAATTTGAAATGACAAACTTAGGACATTGCACTATTTTCTTAGCCTCCAAGTCCTGCGAAAAAAAGAATGATTTTTTTCTTTCTTAGTCTAAGCATGTGTGTGACCTTCTTCATCACTTTCATATGGATGCGTGTAAACCAACCCAATCTCCTTTCCAATATGAAGTCAGAATAACTTCCACTTGCACTTCACCCGAAGTAGATGCCACCTTGTATCATGAGATAGTTGGTAGTCTCATGTGCTTGACTCATACACATCTTGATATTTCCTTTTTTGTTGGTATTTTTTCCCGATATATGAAAATTCCCCAATAATATATTTCTCTATATTCAACAGAAGCGGAGTATCGAATCATTGTTAATGCAAGTCATGAAGCCTTGTGGATTCGACAAAACCTTTTAGAGTTTGGATTCAAGTAGTAGCATCCTACTAATCTTTGGTGTAACAAACAAAGTTCCATCAAAATCACTAAAGATCTAGTTCAACATCAGTGCAACAAATACATTGAGATACATATGTACTTCATCAAAAAGATTATTCAAGATTGAATTCTTGAAGTGCTCTTTTTCCTTACAGATGATCGAGTTACAAACATCTTCACAAAGTCTCTTACAAAAGCTAAGTTTTCTAAACTTCAATCTATGTTAGGATTTCAGGAATTTGTCGTTAAGGTGGGGGCATGCTCTAATGCCTCCTTCTCCTATTGTGTCATTTTTGTAAATCCTTCAATCATATCTCAAGTTGTACTTATGCGGGGTAAAATGTGTCTTTAGGTAAAGTGTGTTTCTTTAGTATGCATCAGTATGCATTTGTACTTATGTAATCCATCGGTTACAGTATGTTTTAGCCATAGGTTATTTGATGCTTCATATTCACCTTGATCTTATTGGATATTGATCCATGGCTTAGCACCCAATTTGTCCATGATCTCTATTTAAAGAGCATGGAGGGTCATTTTCTTGATAATCGGTTGTGAGAAACTCATATGTAACATTTTTTTATTTGCACAATATATTTCCTCAAGTAGCTATTTGGATGGGGTTGTGGACCATTTCCCTCTTTGAGGATTTTAATCATGTCAAAACATCGATGTGATGATATGTGATATGTTTGTGTGAGTGGTTTCTAAAGGTGTTTGGTATTTTGTAAATACCATGTGTTAGTCAAATATAGTTCACCATGATAGTGTGCAATAAGGAGGTGGCAATGCAACATGTTTTTTGGAAATGTCAATCTACCAAAGTTTTTTTTGTCATGGTTCTAGGTTTTAGGTCGAATTAAAATCCATGTTTTAAATGTCTCTCTCTTGGAATGGGTGTCTCTTAAGTACATTTGGATGGTTAAGGATAGCTACAAATTACTCTCGCTTTAATTTTGTTTGGTTGTATTTGTTTTTTGTGGAAACATCATTGTAAAGTTACTTTCAATGAGGTTCTTCATCCTCTTTCTCTTGGGTATTTGTGGGGTTTTAAGGAGTTGGCCATACTCCTATGAGTTCATAAACATGTTTTTTGTCATGATGGTGAGTCCCTTCTTATGGGGTTCCAACCTTATATGATGGTATTTTTATCTTCCATGCATTGAGGCTCCCCTTGTTGTCATTTTCTGTATAGTGTAACTCTATTGAATTTTGTTGTACTTAGTTCTTTGAGATAATATATGAAGTATTTTCAAACCAAAAACTCTTGATTGAAAACAAATTTTAATGAAATGCTTGTTTGATCTTTATTTTTAAAATACTTTCCTTCATTGAGTAAGTTTGATTTGGATCTCTAATTTGAAAATTGTACATGTGGAAACTACCTATACATATCTATAATTATGCACTTGTAATTATCACTAAGGCATTATTTTGCTAGCTTTCGAGTTTACTCTAAAAGTGTTTACACCACACTTAGATGTGTTTCATGTGATGTGGGGTGCATGGTGTATTGATTACCCTTGGTTGTACCATGATGGACATACGCATTGAAGATAGCTTGCTCATGGATTTTTTATACTAATGTGGCACACTTCCTCAAAATATTGGAGACCTATATAGCATAGTGACTCCTTAAGGAGGCATGCATAAAGGTTGGTTACTTTATTGGGAAGACAACCCAACTTGGAGGAGTGTTGGGCATCTTCAAAGACAACCTTGAGCCCTAGATGGTATAGGAAAACTTGGTTTCTTGTATAGATGTTTGTACTTGATTTGAGGGCACTTGGGTTGAGGAGTGATCATGTAGATGTGGTGGACCAGAAGGTACACATGGATTAGGAGGTAGCATTGGAGAATTAGAGACCATTGAAGGGGAGTCACACACATATCATGGAGCGCTCTGATTTAGAGCCTTTCTCGTTGGGCATACTCACCTTGTAGCTTGACACGTGTCACTTACAGTTGGATCATTTCACATGTGGGCGTATCCATTGTTTAGTTATTTTTCTTGTTGTGGATTGGGTCCAATTGTTATTGTTTACATCCCTCACCTTCATATAAATAAAGGGACGAGAGAGTTGTTTCATCATATTCATTTTGTAATCACATGCTTGCCAACGTAGATATGTGAGGGTTCATCAGGTCATTTGTATCTTGAAGATAAACATGCCTTGATTCTTTGTATGTGTCTTTATGCAAAGGAAGACACTAGGCTTTGTGAGAGGAAAATCCTAGATGAGACTCAAATTAGTGGTAGGGTTTGAGTCTTTGTGTGAGAAGGACCCACAATTGTAGCAAAAAATATCTAGAAAAGACTTGGAGAGCTTGTGTGAGGATAGCATAGTGCAAGATCAAGGGTGGATTTCTTAGTGTTGATCCTAGCTTGTTATGAAGCCTTTGTTGTGGAAAGATATCTTGGTGGGATGCCTTGATAGGCCTTTGTATTGCTACTTAAGGTTTGATATTGATGGTTATGCCCTGGCTAGGGTTTGGAAATTGGAAAGCATTGGAGAGTCCTATCTTATGATAAGCTTCAAGGACTATCTTGTACCAACTTGTGTTAAGTTGTTAGTATGTACTTGTAACTTCATTATTATGCATGTGTAAAGTGTGATTTACCATATAAACTTTGCAAACTTGCAAATCTAATTTTTAACTTATATTCTCATGGTGAACGAGTAGTTTCTAGGGATATTTGGTATGTAGATTTATATGAACAACTAGCTAATTTGTTGAGATATTTGATCAACATATGAAAACTAGTGTGGATTTATTTCCAGTGGATGAGATGCCTAAGAGGAACTGTGATAGGTGGTTTTATTCAAGTGGATACTAGTGTGTTTTACTTGTTTGTGTATGGCATGGAATTTTTCAATAGGTTAAATGCCCATGATAACCTGTAATAATTGGTTGGATTGTTCTAGTCGATGACAATGCATTTTCACATATGATAAGTGAGGGATTATGTGATCTATATTTTAGTGGGTGATGCGCAAGAGGACTTGTGATGGGTGCTTGATGTGTTCTAGCCATTTTTCGGAGTAGATTGATGCATATGATAGGGATGCTTGAGCATTTTCTTGTTTGGTATTTTTGGAGCATAGGATGGGCTAATTCATTCTATGATAAATTGACGATTAATGATGGACTTGTTTTGGTGATTACAGAAATGGAAACCTTTCTTAGTTTCAATGATTGTTATAGATGGAGGGAGCTTCCAGTATTATCCTTTTAGAATAGTATTGATTGTAGTTCATGTACATTTGTGGAGAGATTGATCTTGGATATGATAGATGGTATGATGCTAAGCTATTGGTGATGTTGGGCATATGTACTTAGAAAATGGATCAAACTTATGATCATGGAATCAATGTTGATTCCAAGCTTGTTGTTGATGGGAGTAGTGATGAGTGACAATGACAAAGTTGTTGAAATCTCTCAAGAAGAGGGAGTTAACTCCAATGATACTTTTTCTTTGGGATTTTTTTAGTCAAAGGGAGGTTCCCTTGTTGAGATTGTTGCTTCAATGGCCAAATGTTTTGATTTGTATGAGAGGGATTCTCATAATCATAGTTTCATAATAACCCTTTTATGGGTTGTTGATATCTTTCACGTGGAATTCTTTGAAGATTGGCGATTTGAGATGTACACAAGGTTTATCTTGTTTTTTATATTTGATCCAATTGTCATGGTCTTGTTGGAGATGTGATTATCTTTGTAGGATGCACTAAACAACATTTAGTGTGGTGCCAAGATATGTTGGCCAATGAGGATGAATTAAGGATGCTAGAGTTTAACAAGTTGTTGAAGGCTTCCTTACTTCAAAGTGATTTCACAGTTTACCATGAAACAATGATCCAAGATTACGTTCCTTCAAATTCACAAATGCTCATTGTTCTTTTGGAGCCCTTGGCAAAGGGGAAGAGGGAGTAGCTTGGTTTAGTGGTGTAAACCAATTTTATTTGTTGTATTATCCTTGCATGTTAACCATCTGGACATCAAGTTGTTAATTGCTTGGTTGATTATTTGTAGAGAGACATGCCTTTGTGAGCGGTGTTGCTTTGAGGTTGAGGTGTGTTGACCTATACTAGTGGGTGTGACTCTTGCATATTAAGTATAATGTTCTATCATGATGGAGGAGTGTTCTTTCAACTCTTTCAGAGGTATTGGAGTTACACATTGCAATTTCAAAAGGAGTTTATCAGTGTTACATAAAACATTTTTCTTATAAAAACAGTTTTTTAATTTTGGGGTTACTTCAAAAGTGTTTTCACCTTGCTAGGAGAGTATTATGTCTCCTATCCCCTTGGTGATACTTCATGGATAGTTATAGATGGATCAACTTGGGTGGATGTTAGTGTTGGCATAACACCCTTACCTACAAAGGTGTTACCTTGGTCAACATGTTTACTAACACAATGGAGAATTTGATTGCTTGATCAAGTTAAGTACCTACCTATGAGTAATGTTGGGCGCTTGGAAGAGAGAACTTAGCCCTCAAAGATTGGGACTATATGATACACACCTTATAGTTTGGACACTTGACTTGAGGATGTTTGAGTTGAGAAGTATACTTCATGTAGATTGGTGATGGACTCAGACACAACACATATGTTGAGGAGGAGCATTAGAGCTTTGTGACCACAATGGAATACACAAGTGTAGCATTAGGAAGATGAAAGGGCATGTGACACATAAGGAGAAGTGCCTTGCCTGAGGATACATGGGTAGATGGACACTATGGAAGAGTGAGCATTGGATTGACATCTTGTTGGAGTGTGCACCATCTTAGCAAAGGGGCATCAAGCCCAAGCTTATGACTTGAACAATGTTTCAATTTGACTATTGGGTATGCCCCCAGTTTCACACATGTGCATCCTTATATTCTAGAGAACTTCTTGTAGGATTTCCTTATTGGCTACTTCGGTATACAAGGGAAGAGAGAACTCTTGTATTCGTTCATTATCATTTGTAGTCTTCCGTGTACTTGTCTTGGAGATGTTTGGGTTCATAAGAAAAACATAGACACTAGGGTTCACAAGGAAACCCTAGGAGAAGGCAATAGGGTAGAAATATTTCTTAGATGTTCATGGAGAGATTGCTCTTTTGGGATGTTAGGGTTGGACCTTGAGATATCTAGGGTTTTTGCTATACATGTAAACCCTATAGAAGAACATGGAATTGAAGATGAGGATGATTCATATGGCCCCTGTTGTAACACCAAGGTTTCTTCCCTAGTAGAAGACATGAAGAGCGAAGTTAATGGCTTGCATGTTTTTGGAACCTCTTTCTTTTGAGATGTAAGGTTAGAGCAAGATCATAGAGTTCTTATACCCTTAATGATCCATGAAAGTCTTGGTGTTTGTGATGATGCAAGAGCAAAAGATGTAGGGTTTGAGGATTCAAGCCCTAGGATGGACATGTATCTTTGGAGATAGCACAAGAGTTGTCTAGTCATGTAACATGGCTAAGGTTTGCAAAACCTAATGAATACAATTATGTTGGTGTGAAGAGCTCATATGATAAAAGTTTGTTGGAGGATTTTCTAGCGTTGATCTTTTTTGTTGGATAACTTTGGCGGTGACTAACAATTTTCATTCTTTTCCTTAACTAGAGTTTTTGGAGAGCTTGAAAATTGTACCAACTTTGTAATAAAGTTGTGGCATATACATGTATTTCATTCTTATACGATATGAAGTTCCAACTCTCCAATACTTGGGTAATTGCGTATTTGATTTTCAACTTCCATTGTCTTCTTGATTGTGTATTTTTCAACACTTAATGTCCATGCATGTTTGACATATTACAAGGACCAAAATTGTTGAGTGATTTGACAAACATCTTGAAGATGACAGGGTAGATTTATGATTGTAAATATGTAGTAATTAAATTGATTTTAGATATGGCTAGTGGAAGGAAAAGTGTCTTAAGGTCCGAAACATGTTGGCATGACTCATGTTTGGTATCTTTTTTCCTGGGTTATAGTGTGTTGGTTTAAAGTGATAGTGTTTCGGGTTAAAATGAGATGAAATATTATATGTTATTTGTTCCTGTAAATTAATATTTCAAATCAACCCTAAGGCTGAAGTTCACAAAGAATAGATCCAAGATGCCTCTGGTGTGCAATGGAATTTTTTAATTTCCAATAAATACAAAATTTTAATAGGGGTTTGAATATTGTTCATTGTAAATGGGTGTATAAGACCCAATATGTCAATGGACAAATTGAGAAGCACAAGTTCAATGTTATTGTGAAATATTTCTCACAAAGAAAAAGTATTGACTACAATGAAATCTTTGCTCTAGTTGCCAAGTTGGATTCTATCCATATAATTGTCTCTATAGATGCTATGTAAGGTTTATCAAATGGATGTCAAATGTGATTTCCTTCATGGTGATCCTCATGGAGTTTCCAACCAATACTTCTGTCATTGCATATTTGATATTATGCTTTCATTGTCTTCTTGATTGCATCTTGATTGCATAATTTCTAGCACTCATCGTTCATTTCAATTTAATATATTTAAGGGTTGAAATTGTTGAATGGTTTGACAAACATCTTGAAGAAGATAGAGCAGATTTACTATTGTAAGTTTATTGTAATTAAAGTGATTTCTGATATAGCTAATGTGTGGAGAAGTGTGCCTTAGCAGCTAAAACTCATTCACATGTGTTTGGTATCTTTTTTTTGGGCTTCCTAATGTGTTGGGTTGAAGTGATGAAATACTGTCCGCTATTTGTTGTTATAAATTAATATTTCAAATCATCCCTAAGGTTAAGGTTCACAGAGACTAGATCAAGGAAACCTTTAGTGTGTAGTGGAATTTCTGAATTTTCAATAAAAATCATAAATATAGAAATTTAACAACGGTATGAGTAATGCTTGTTGTAAGTGGGTGTATAAAACCAAATTGGTGTCAATGGACAGATTTCCAAGCATAAGGTCAACGTCGCTGCAAAAGATTTATCATACAGAAAAAGTTCTAACACTGAAACCTTTGCTCTAATTGCCAAGTTGGACTCTATTCATATAATTTAATCTATGGATGGTGTGGAAGCTTCATCAAATGGATGTCAAACTTTGATTTCCTTCATGGTGATCTTTAAGAAGAAATCTACATTCAACTACCATCAAGCTTTGTTCAACAAGGTTCAACACCAGTTATTTATTGACTTAACAAACAATTATGGACTAAAGCATGCACCCTAAGCTTGGTATGAGAAGATCTATCTTTTTTTTCAAAACCTCGATCTTTGCATTTATCATTAGGATAGTCAAATATTTTTTATTGTGCTCCGTGAATGGTATGATTCTAGTTGGGTGCACAAGCTCCTAGATTAAAGCCCTAAAGCTAGGCTTTAAGGGTCGTTTGAAATAATTCATATTGGAGTACTTCACAACTTTATAGGCATTAAAATTACTCAACCTACTAGGACCTCTCTCTCAACATCGATATTTGCTGCAACGCTTCAGGATGGAGGAATATACACTAGTTAGCACCCATCTTGGCACCGAGATGAAGTTTCAAAGAGATTGTCCTCCTTTATTTCATGCTACTAGCAATCTCTCTTTAATGTTTGTTTTCTCTACCTTACTCATATTTGACCAAATATTGCCTTCCCTATTAGTTTGTGTTCTCACCTCATGAGAGTCATTGCCAAAAACTCAAGTGTATTTTGTGTTATTTGAAGGGAACCATCTATATGGCTATTCACTATGCAATAGCAGCCCTTATTCAATTTTAACGATTCTATAATGACCAATGGGTCGATCTTAATGGATGTTGTTCCACCTATGGTTACTTGCTTACTCTTGATTCTATAACAATACCTTAGTGTTCTAAGAAGCAACAAATTGAAGTTCTATCTTCTATGGACGCTGACTATGCCAACATTCTCCTAGTTGGAAGGCAACTTGTTTACATGAAGATGATTCTTCGTCAGTTAGGTCTTCTTCAAAAGGGGCCTACCCCTCTATATAGTGACAATAAAAGTACCATCAAATGTATTCATAATCCTATGGATCATAAAATATCTTAACATATTAGTGTTGGCTGCACCATATCTATCATCTCTATGCTCTGGTACATAGTGTGTTAGTATTTATTCCTTAAGTTAAGTGGATCAACGTGCATGTATCTTCACCAAAATCTTGTTGGGACCCACCTTTACTACTTTGTGGCATCAACGTGGTGTGGGAGAGTTGCCATTTAGGTGGGCCGTCATGTTATAATCATAGTTACCGGATTCGACCCTAGGCCTAACCACACCCAAATCGGATTCTCGGATTCTTTCACCTCGTTTTGACAAATATAAAGTTGTTTACATAGGATAATTAAGGTTAATTAGGGTTAGGGTTTCGAATCCCCGATTCCTAATTTTGGGATGAGTGTCGCACCCATAACAGTTTCTTTAGCCGATTCTGATCGCACCCACGGTTCGTGTAACCTTGGTTATAATGGCTTCGCTCTATGGCCTCACATTCAGCTCAAGGGGGGTGTCGGAATTATTGTTGTAATCCATACATATGGTCAAAGACCTATTCATATATATCATTATGCACTTATAATTATGGCTAAGGCCATATATTTTCCATTTATTGTATACTCAGTTTGTGGTTGAGAACAATATAGATATGTACGCCCAATAACCCTCTTGGGGAGTGTGCCATTGTTGTGTGGGCACATAACACCTTCTTAGGAGGATGTTTCACTTGAGTTATGTATAATACACAACTTGGGCTCATCTCATCTTGCGATTTTCTTGATTGAATATACAGTGTTATAACCTTAAGGCCACTTATGTTTTGGCATTTTTCTCATGTGATTCTTCGATGCACTACTGCATTTTTGTTTTCAGCACACTTGTGCTTAGGTTTTGCTCTCTCTCTAGTGCACTTCTGAGGAGGCTTTCAGAATTCAGGTGAGATTTGGTTTCATCGATTCTCTTGTTGACCCTTGTAAATCTCAACATTTATACAGTGTTATAACCTCAAAGCCACTTTTGTTTTGGCATTTTTCTCATGCAACTCTTAGATGCTCTACTGCATTTTTGTTTTCAGCGCACTTGTGCTTAGGTTTTGCACTCTCTCTAGTGCACTTGTGAGGAGGCTTTCAGAATTCAGGTGACATTTGGTTTCATCAATTCTCTGGTTGACCCTCGTAAATCTCAACATTTATACAACTTACTGAATATTTTGAATGTTTTCTCCACCTTCGCTGCTTCCAACTGGGAGAGTCGAGTAAAATCTAAGTTGTGGATCACTTTGTAGTGCTCAATATTGCAGATTTTTTGTTTTTAGCACTACACATAGCATTGTCATGCATTGCACAGTTATGCTACAAAAAACAAATCCCATCTTCATGAATGCAATATAAAGAAAAAAATGATGAAAGGAAAATTTCAAAAAAATGTTTCATCCACACCAAATAATATCAATGCAAAATATTTTTACATTTGCATGAGTATCAGATTTTAAACAATCCAAATTGTTTTGTAAAATTAAGCTGTAGAATTGTTGAATCTCACACAAATATGATTCCCCGGAGCTGGATTAATGGACAACAAAAATGCTTAAACAAACTAAACATCCTTCAATTAGATCTCTCTGGACATTTGACTGAGCACAGACAAAAAAATGCAATGCAGACGAGCATTTTGGACTCCATGATGCCAATGAACATCCTAAACCTAAGTACAAAATATGACTGATTATGGGGTTTAGCTTTTAATCATGGTCAATCATCCCCATAGGAATCTCCCTCAGCTTCTTCACGCTTTGTACTTACATTGAACATTTATTATAGTCTTAAAAAGGGACGAGTGCTGTCACAAGTGAAATTCTTTGACATAGACACCTATGTAGAGCATGATCCAGAATACCTTCTGCTTTGAAGCTACTAATGCAGTTGAATAAAAACTTGAATGAACAAAGATCATGTTCCATCAGGCCAAAGATGGCTGGTTCCAAACATACAAGGGATTAAACTAGATAGATAGTTTTGTACACGGCCAGTACAAAAACCAATAGGCACCTCAATAAAGACTGAAACCCCAAATAAGTATAGCATCCCTTCCCAGTCAAAACCTACCATTCAACTCATGTTTATTATATTGCAGTCTCATAAAAATGGTCAAATGGATAATGCCTATCAATTCACCTTCGCTTCAGAAACTGTTGGCAAAATAACCTGCATTTGCCTATAAATAATTGTAAAAACATTCATTTAGCTTCTCTTCTCTCCTTGCTTTTATTTTCCAATGCAGTTTCCACTTCCTTCCCGGCAAGTCCATTTGCCTGGTCCAGATTTTCAATCAGTTTGGTGGATTTGTTTTGCCTTTTGGCTTCCATTAGTTCTTTGTAATGAATAAAACTTGGCTGGTTTGTGGAAGAGAGTAGCCTAGCCCACATACGATCAGTGATTTTCACCCGGTTTGGGGTCTCTGTCACACGCTGCAAAAGGAACCCAAATTGTTAGCTATTTAAAAATAACTCAACTTTAACATCCCAAAGAGATACATTCCCACCCCAACAAACAAACCAAAAAAAGAATATATATATATATATATATATATAAAGAAGAAGCAATAAGTGCATTGTTATATAATGGTGTATCTTACCTTTCTGTCCAAGTGGGAATCAACAATAATGACAAATTCCAACCACAGTCAACAACATAAATATGGGATAAGAGGCAAATAAGTGCAGCAATCTCAAAAAGCACCAACATGAACATGTACAAAATAAAGTACTACAAGATATCGGCAAACTTTGAGGTGATTATGAAACCCTTTTCTGTTATTATCCGCTTCCCACCTCTGGCATTGAGTACTAAGTTTGGTATGGTCCACATTGCACAAATAATATAGATTCAATTATTTTGCAAGTAGGGGCAATCTGTACTAATGGAATGATCTATGCCCACTTTTTTTAATGGCCTTGTGCCATGGCTTACAGTTCTCTATAAATCTGTGTTGCATTATTGTTGTTTCAGGTGCATGCGACTATAACATCCAATGTTTTTTGGTCTCTTTCTTTTCTTTTTGTTAGGGGTGTAGAGGGGGCAGAATCATGGGGCTGCAATGGAAAAAGGAATTGACAGTGACAATTTACTGGAATTTGGAACTAATAAAAAATAGTGCCAGGAGTTCAAACCTAGAAAAAAGGTTGTAACCAAAAGCCAGATGTATGTAGAAGCATCTCTTAGAGGTCAAGGCCAATGTTATTAATTGCCAGAGTTTCCTGGTGCTCGTTATTTCACTCCATGCAAATCTCTGGGTTGATATGTCGGCATCCTGGCTCTGGTACTCAAGTCACCTGATAGTCTGTCAGCAGGTACTTTTGGCTTTGTGCTTAGCTTCCTTCTTGTTTAGCATGGACCTGTATAGTCTTTCATCCCACAGCTCTAATTTCCTTTGTGCCGCAATATGCTACTATCTTAATTGATAATATGTTCTTCAAAATGAAAATAATTGAATTTGAAGCAGATTATTTTCAACATTGCTTTCATTTCATTAAAAAAAATCAGTTTATTTCAATCTTTGAGAAAGTACAATGATAATCATTCAAACATGCCATTGTTCAAAATAAATATGGGTTATTTTCTGTTCAATTTTCAAATATATGATTGTTCATGAAGTATAACAAAACATCACTAGTCTTATCATTAGAGGTTGTGACATGCCAATTAGAGGTCACTTGCAGAAATGAACCACATCCCCAACACCATATTCAGGTCTACTGAATAATGGGGAATTCGGGCCTCCACCACTTGAAGGAACTCAGATTCACCATGTTTCAGATTAGGTTAACAGTATCATTGTCAAATGTTAGTCAAATTTTCCTTCCCATTTAAAATATAGCCTAGTTTTGAACTGAATTAACTATGATAATAGAAAATATCAACCAAACAGGATGGCGGCCAATAGAATGATGCAGAATATCAACTGGACAAATAGAGATCAATCAAAAAGTATATGAAGATGAATTGGTTTAGAAAAAAGAGGTTAACCAACCACTATAAGATGATTCTGGATGAGGCTTCAGCAACATTCCACTAGCTATAGGAGAATATAAAATGCCTATTATAAAAAAATCTTCCTAGGAAGACAATGTGCAAGCAAGAAGACGGACAGTCCAACTGGCTGATAAAAAGGCCAACCAGTATCAGAGCCTGAACATCACACATCTTTGTTTCAAGCCCATTCATCCTCAGATAGTTCTGCTGCAGAAAGAACTACCTGACTTCACTTACACTGTCCATTGGTGTCTGGTGAACAGAGAAACACTAGCATTGTCACATATCATTTCTATCAGCTCCAGCCCTCCTCTCTATTGCTGATTTCAGTGGACTAAAATGCTCTAGGACTTCTACCCTCATTCCAGTTCTAGTATCCCAGCTACTATTATTTCCTTCAGTTCCTAATGAGAGACATCCTCGGTTTTCACTGATAAAATACAAGAAGTTGATTCCTCCCATAAATCTAGCAGTAAAAATATTCTTTCTTTCCTTTCCTTTTAGTTTTCAGTGCAACTCCTTCAAATCGCTTGTTATAATCCAAATGATTGTTAGTTCTTGTTTGAATATCTATGGGTGTGTTACCACCTAAGTTGCACTTAGTTGGACATTCAGTGAGCCGCGAAATATTGAACAAGTAAATTGTTCATTATCAGTGTTCAGAAGTCCATGCAGGCCATTTTTGGCCCTTTTTTCAATCATTGCATGTCCATACCCCCTCGAGGGAATTGTAATGAATGACATAGCACGATGGCTTTTTATAATAGGCTTGGCTTTCCTAGGACTTGGTCATCAATCCAACTTCTCTAGAGTGTTTTTTTCTTGTTAATTGTATGTTGTTTTTCAGCGACTTATAATTTTCGAGTTTTTCACTCAATCTTTCAAAGCTAGAGTGGTTGACTTGGTGATTAGGCCTTATGGGGTTATTAAATCCTAGTGTCAATGTATATTACCATGCTAGTCGTTATTTTTTAGTCATATGAACATGCGTTAAGTCCCCCCTAGGTGTTTTTAATTTTCTGTAAAAAATAAATTTCTCGTTAAAAAACAGGGTATTTTAATTGTTAAAATTTTAAAAAGCATAAAAGTGGTACTAGGGGGTCAAATTTTCCATGGGGATGCTCGTTTTCCAACTCAGAGCACCCACTTTGAGAGTCAAATTAGTGATTATTTATCACTTAAATTAATTTTCTTTCAAAAAAGCCATAAAAAGATATAATAATGGAGAAAAATACAACATCCCATGATTTGGGGAACATGTTTGGGACATGTTTAGTCATCTGATTTGGTGGCAATCCGGTCTCTAGTTACAGTCAAGTTGAAAGAAAGTCGAATCTATTGATTATCATCCTGACTAAAGATCTCATGAGAGGGGGCACACTTCATGAAGGAGAGGGCGCATTTCACGGGGAGATGTGGCATCTTTTGAATGGATTCGTGGCCAACCTCCTCAGAGGTGGCACCAATCTCTTCTTGTTCACTTTGAGTCACCTCCAGTTCACTCCCATTGCAACTCAAGACTCACTCCCCTTCATTCTACTCAGCTACCAATAAAGGAATGCACCCTATTGCCGCCTAATTCACACTTTAAGGTGCAGGAAAGTCACAACCTGCTATGTGTGTCCTTGGGGGCAAGTGAGAGCTGGGGACCACTGTCACCTCAGTCCACAACTCCTCCGTTTAGGCAAGATCCCAACAGAGCCAAGGGGGGTGGTCCCTATGGAAAAACTATGTTCCAGGTTTATTAATTAACTAAGGATTAATTAAAGGGATCGTTTACAGAATGAGGCTAAGACCTTATATAAAACAAGACCAGTGCCTAGATAATGGAGTCAAAATAAGTTACCACTTTACCAGATTACAAGAAAAACAATTTAGAGATTTAAGCTATGATTGAACTTATGGCTTAAGTGTTTAACAATGAAATATATGAATAAACCAAATAATTATAAACAATAAGGAAATAAAACATTCAACAATGTACAGATTATCTACTAGTATGGATCATGAACCAGATTTACAATATGGCTAAAAATGTTATAAATGAAAGTTATCAAACCAGCAGTAAATTAAAAGTATGGAAAGAACTTAAGCAGTTAAGCATCTACCACATGACCATTTACAAGATTGAAAGTAAATAGATGCAACTGCAAAATAAAGTGCTGAAATAAAAAATTGTAGTGCGGATTGTTGGAAATAAAGAGTGCTTGAAAATAGAAGATGTTGTAGAACCGGTTTTGAATTGTCTCTTGGTTTAGTTGATTTTATTAAAGTTGTTCTTCTTGGATTAAGTTTTAGATCCGGTGGTGTGACTACCCTGATCTAGTTCTTCTCAAACCGAAGAGGGATTGCTGTTGCGCTCAACAGGTGGGAGCAAAGCCCACCCCTAGCTCACAGGTCAAACCCCAATGGCCCGGTGCTCACAAGGAAGACGTCGATGCGCCTAGAGACCCCCTCGGTCTACTACCCCTTGCAGCTTTCGAGTCACTGTTTTTAATCAATTAGAAAATCGCTAGATGGATGCCTATTAAACTAAGACTTCCCTTTCCCCTGGTCGTATCTCGGAGTATCCCGGAGGGTGATAACTGAGTAGAGGAGCAGGATGTGGGAAGTTGTTGTTGGTAATTTTTAAAAGTTAGTTTTAATCTTGATGGTTAATATGCAAGGTTTATTTTAAAGTGATCACCAAGATGACTTGGGAAATAAAGTGTTTGATTGTAGTGGGTAAAAATGAATGTTATTCTAATTACCTAAGCCCCCACTTCCCCTGTTTTTCATATCCAGCTTGAATTCCCTAAAGGGAGATGACAAGTGGATAGAGGATACACAGGTTTAATGGGTTGTATGATTACTTTAACAGAAAAATAAAATTTGCATAAACAGGAAAAACCTAAGCAAATATTAGCCTACTTCCTACTCTACTTCCTACTCTATTTATTATAGATTACAAAAGCTTATAAGCTTTGAAGAATACCCCAAGAGACTCTCTTTG